>CM052313.1:33493898-33661577 GCA_028455605.1 Lasioglossum malachurum
ATATAGTTCGCTGGCTGACCGTTCCATTTCGGTAGAGTTCGCTACGGTACTAAAACATTTTCTAGAGAGTCGATACTACAGAACCGCAGACAGAAATCTGGATCTGATCCATGCTAAAGACGGTGTATCCTGTTTTTATATTTCGCTTGTACTGGCAGTCAATTCAATGATCAGTGATTTGCATTTTATCTGCAGTTGGCGAACAGTTGCAGCATTGATAGAATAGTGTTCTCCAATATCCAACAACTTTTGAAAAGGTACGCGAATTATCGGTGCAATGTGCAATCAGATTCTTCAATGTACCCTATAATTCCAAATGCATTTCTAATTGCAAACGATAGAACAATGTTACATTATATTTTCTTTTTTATGAAAGTATTTTCCATCAGCTCTGAACAGTAACATAAATAGAGCGATTCTGTTTTGGCCCATATTTGATTCAATATGAAACTTCATTTCCGTCACGGAAAAATTGTTATGCCACACAGCGAGCCATATCGATCAGTCCAGTAACTCGTATAATTTACTGTCAACCCTCTTAATACTCTCCCCGTATGTTCTTAATTTACGCTTCACAATCCGGCCCGAAACGAGCGGCAAAGCCTGTGCTTTAAACCTCGTTCTCTCCCAAATAGAATGGAGAATAAGAGAGAACGAGAGGGAGAAAGCACGCGTCTCACATCGGTATTGTTATCCTTTTGATGTCCTTCTCAAAGCCGGACCACGACGGGCTTACATTCCCCGTTCCGTTAAGCGCAGGGAGGCAGAAGCGATAAATTTCGACAGTCCGGTTGCACCATTTAACATCCGACATTACCATACCGTTTTACTTTGACCCGGCACGTATGACTTCCAACGAAAAATTACATCTTCAACCCCCGACTCCATCCCCAAAAAATTATCCACCGTTTCGCGGCAATCCTTAACCACTAATTCATTTATTACAATATTCACTTGTTTGCCAATGAATCTGTCCGAAGAGTCCCAACCCCTTGATTCTTTTTAATTGAATAATATCTAGACAGCGGATCTTCATGTAAAATAAAAATTATTCTAGCTGAATTGGGGCGGAGGGGGGGGGGGACAAACTGGAGTGAAATAGAAAATTGTGTTCTTTCGTGGCATGTTTACTGGAATGAAAATAATATAAAAATTCTTCTCCTCTGTGTCATAGATGCATAAACTCCGCTGTCTAATAATGACATACATATTTGAGCGTATTACGAATAGATTTTGTAAACGTATGCCAATTAATTGTTTCGGTGAATTTCCCAGCGTAATTCCGGTCGGTTAACGAACGTAAATGGACAAGAAAATTTTTGTAAGGATCCGGGTAACAGATTTTGGCGTCGCGTATCGGTCAGGACGATGGAATGCCGAATGTAATGTGCCAAAGACCGAGAATCAAAAGCCATCCCTGTACCCTCGGAATCTAGAATACAGTGGACACTAGAGAGAGGGCCAGTCGCGCAGGGGGTTTATTAAGCTTATTAACGGACTATACAAGGGTGGACGTATCTACGCCGGTGGTCGTGGAAAGTATGGCTAGCCAGAAGGGGCGCGAGGGTGGAAGATAATGGTGCGTGTGCCCTGCGCCCGGCTCTCTCTCTCCGTTCGTTTAATATAGTAGATTTCGAGATTTCAGCTCGTCCTTCCTATAATTATCACTTCCCTTTGCGTTATTTCCTTCCTGTCTACCTGCTCCTACCTCGATTGCCAGATTCCCAACGATACACACACACATAGAGCTCTAATTAAATTGATTCAACCTTTACTCCCGCGCGTTTTATCTAATACTTTCAACTATTCCGAAACGAAATTTCGAACGGAATATTAAAATTCACTCGGCGATGTTAAAGAGACAACTACAGTAGGACCTCGATTAACCGGATCCCGATTGTAAACAAATATGCGTTTAAATATGATTAAGATTATGCAGGGGAAAATTAATTTCCAAAAATAAAAGATTTAACTGTTTCCTTGATCTCGATCAACGATTTGTTAATAACGAATAACAATGATTTCAGCGCACTGGTTCGATCTGATGCTACTACTTAAGCAATTATGCAAATTACCACAAAATTTTCAACGTTTCGACCAAAACTTTAGACCATTTTCAAGAAAAATTTTTATATAATTGCGTCTGTAAAAATTGTTGAGTTAATATAAATTGTTATTCGTTAATAAAAAATTTATTTTGGAATATAATCCATCAGGCCTTAATTTATCCAGGCTGTGTCCTACTGTAATTTAAAGAGCTAATTAATTTAAAGGGGTCGCAGAAATTTTTCACGTTTGCCAAAGGCGTACATTAATTGGCTAACGAGGAAAATTATCGTTCTTTCGTCAGCGGAGTTTTTACAAGGTTTTTGGGTGGCTCGTGTTGTTCCTTGACCGAAACCACCCCTTCATCGCGTGGCAACCCTGGCGAGTATTATTAGCTGCACGCTTTGGAATTGGATTAGCGGAAGCGGAATTGCATCGACGGAAACGGAAACGCCGTGGATTGTTCCGCATGGTCACGAAGGACCATGCTCGTCCCATCTAATGGAAATACTTGCCGGTGCCATGACACAAATATCGCACGGCATTACTCGAATTACTTCGCTGTCAACGGTGACTTGCGCGGAATTTGACAGGCCTCACGCGAATCAACTTTTACCAACTTCGAACTCGAGGATCAAATATACTCTGAGGCTTTGGTCAAACGAGATTCCGGGTTTTATGCATTTGCCGGAAAAATTAGTAGATGAATTACAATACACTAAACATCAACTGCAGTTTAGGAGAAGCTGATTTGTACGACATCTTTAATAAACAAGCGAAGGAAGAGGTTAACGAAGCCAGATAGGGGTACAAACGATGGTCGAGGTAAGAACGAAGGGTTGCAGGACGTAAGGGCCGCGGATTTAGGCGAATACAGGAGGCGAGGTCGTCTAATCGTGTCCCTAGTCCTGATTTAGGACGGGATTTTAATTACGAAGGGTCAGTAAGTGCGTCTGTCCACTAGCCGTAAGTATTCCTCCCTTATTTATAGTTCATTAGCTCGGCTTTCGCGCAAAAGGCAGATTAACTTACGCCCGGTTACACGGTCGTTCTCTCCGCCTGTGACGGAGAGAATTTTACGCAAAAACCCCTCCCCCTGGAAAAGCATGACGAAATAATTAAATTATTCTTGTCCCGTTGTCCGCCGGAATTTATGAAAATTCTCCGCTAATAATGCGCGCCGTCACTCAAAAAGTAGGAAATCATTTAATCACGGCCTGCGAGCGAAGGGTCAAGTGAATTATTTAAAAGCATAAAAGTCGATTTCTGTATTTGCCTATATCGAACAACGTTTCCCCGGTCGGCGTCAAATAAATTATTGGGTTGGCAAGAAAGTAATTTCGTTATTTTAAGGTGAAATAAAGCCCAATTTCTTTTTGCCATCTTTCTGATAGCTTCACAATTCCTAGCTCATAAAATTTCTGGTCCTTATCGGCCAAAAACTGATCCAAGTGCGATTTCGGATCGTCATCATTCGTGAAAGTTTATTGCTTGAATAATTAAATTACTTTCTAGCCAATCCAATACATATTTCGAATTCGCGGGAAACTCATTCGACCCCTGTCATTCAACGCTCGTCAAATCGCAAGAAACAATATCGCGTTATCCTTTCACGGAATCTTCCTCGATGTTTTCTATATCCCTTACAATTCTAAGTAGAATGGTGCTTCTCCCTGGACGATAACTCCCCGAGTTAAGGTTCCTCGGTCGAGGAACGAGCACAATCTCCGAAAGATCAGCGCCGTTCGGACACGAGGGATGATTAATGAGATCGCATTAAACATTCATCGATTATCAATAGCCGAGCACTCGACCATCGGCAGGCCAGGGGGTAGAGGTCTCTGCCTCGAACAGTAGATTTTCTGAGAAACGTGTCGTCGATAAGCGTGTCTTAGGAAGCCCTTCCGGTGGCGCTGGAAGTGGTTCGTTTCCAGGCGATATCGTTGTGACGATAAAACGCGTCAAAAAAAATGTTTCTGTTTTTTCCCTCCGACCGTTAATCTGTTATCTCACTCACTCCGCTGCGACCGCTGAGTCAATCTCTCTCCATCCGTTGGGAATATCAACCCCCGTTCCGAGGGAAAATGCCATGCTGAACGCACACATATTCATGCGGACAACACGATCTGCCAGTAGGCAATCGCATGCCTCTGCTTATCAAAAAATAAAACGCGGATCAACTAGCCCCGATCGGATGAGTTAAACAAATCCGTTTAGGCGCTGGAAAAACGATCCTCCTGATATGCATTCATCCTTTTTGGAAAATCAACACGTTCTCTACCATAGTCACACACGTGTATACATACATTACCGTTCAAAAGTATCCGGACACTTGCGTAATGTGTAACCAGTGTTGGGAAATAAATAAATTTATTTAAATAATTATAATTATTTAAATAACAATTTAAATAACAAGTTATTTATTATTTGAGCAAGAGTCTAAATGAATTATTTAAAATAATAAAGTTAATTGTTATTTACAAATACAATTTCAATTATTATTTGTATTGGCAAATAATAAATTAAATTGTGTTTTTTTATAGGCAGTTAGGGCCTCCGGACGGGCCCGACCACTGGCGATATACCTGAAAAGGTTACTATAGCAGACAGAAAGATTTCCATCTCAATCCAAATAATAAATTAATCTTTTATTTGCAAATAAGAAATAATATAATTTATTTAAATAAAAAGGTTAGTTATTATTTGCAATTAAAATCACACGTTTATTTATTATTTAAAATAAAATTTGCCCAACACTGTGTGTAACAGCAACGCATCAAAGTGACTTAAGCATCTAAAATAGTGACTAAAATCGATCTTTATTACTTTCTTATGGAATATCTAACGTTTTAAGGTGTTAAGCTATGCAGAACTTAACCTGTAGGATTAACTACGTGATTCTATTAGTGTTTGTATCGAAAAATTCTCCGAATTCGCTCCACACCTCAGAAATGAAACAAATTGAAACTTAAAATCCTTTCAAGCATCAAGACCGTTCCACTAGATTTCGTATTTCTGGATAGAAATTATATTATTGCATTTGCATTATTATAATTTGTATATCAAAATCAATTCTATCGTGCTATGATACCATAGTATACATAATAATAATAATTGCAAGTGACAAAACTCTTCTAAATATTTTGCCTGCTAACTTATTAAACTGCGTTTTGTAGAGAAAAAGGAAGTGTCCGGATACTTTTGATATGTTACATTCACAATATTAATTTTCTACGCGTCGCGATCGAGCTACGGCGACACGGTTCGCGCGGGAAAACCAATGAAATGAAAGCGACAAAAGGCGGTCAGTATTCCGGTTCGATTTCCGTAAACACACGTGACGATCCGCGATAGATCTTCCAGGCGTCTTTCGCGTAAGTAATTGCGGTTTCACGACACGCCACGGCCCCCGATTTTTGCGGTAGATCGGCGTGAATCGGCAAAACCGATCCCGGCCCGGCCCGGCCCGGCCCGACGGTGACCGCCGGTTCCCCGGTTAAGCCGACACAGCAACTTACAGCAAAGATAAGAAAAGAGCCGGACAAAATCGGCCGCAGGTCGGGGCGCAGTGCACTTCCGAGGGGTTAATTACATTCTTGCGAGTCCGCACGAACCAGTGAAACCGCATCTGCTTCCTCGATCGCACTTTAGCAGACCGCAGTGCAATAAACGGTAGCGTTGCGGCGAACAAGCCGCACCGGCGGGGACCTTTCAAACCGTCTCGCGATACTTTTCCGCGTTCGTTCTCCGAAAGAAATCTCGCCCTTCCGAGAACGAGGACGTTGTTTCCTGGAAACTGTCGTCGGTTCACCAACATTTCAGCCTCTTCGAAAGCGTGGGAGGATGATCTTTGGGCTGGTTTTTCGGAGGAGGACAATCCCTTTGTTGATCGTTTAAAAATTGTAGTAGAGATTTAATTAAGTGGTTTACCTATCAGCTTGAGGTCTTTCGCTTCCTTATCTGGAAGTTCATTAGCTGAAATTCGTGTGGTCTTCGAAAAGTTCTCGAAACAAGCAAATACTAACCTATCCACCCCTAATTTAAGTTACGCAGTCAAGAGCAACAAAACTTCTGCAGTAGTTCTATAATACGTTACTAGACTGTGGATTTTATGCATTCATGATAAAAATGAGCACATAAATTAACTTCCAGATCAAAAACTGCAGTCCACAGCAGTAGATTCCCGTGTGTGCCTAGCTGTTCTGTAATTCATTATTTTCAATCCCTAATGCGAACTGTTTTCGTGTTTTCAGCCAGTTTTCCGTCAAAGAAAGAGTTAAGGAAAGATGTAGATGAAGTTGCACCGAGATTGCATCTTGCAATGGCTATCCTAGCCAGGTAGTCTCCCTACCTCGGGGAGTCTCGGTTGGTGGGGGGTCGCCGAACAAAGTTCAAAAGAGAGGAAAAGAGGCCGCGAGGTAGAGAAGGAGGAGGTCGAAGGTGGCGGTGGCACGAAGGAACAAAATCGCGGGGGTGGGGCGAACGATCCACGATGCGGGAGAGCCCCACCCCCCCACCTGCTCCCCCAATCACAGGCTCCGCCTCCAGAAACCCGCGTGACGTCACACGGACACTTGTTACGCCTTGCTGCAACATTGGGATCGCCTATGCCACTTGAATCTCTCCGACCTGGAAAAGTCATCCCTTTTCAGGCCTACGAAGGCTGGTAATCGCGCCCTTTGATCCCCTAATTTCTGCTATTTGCCTGGGGCGACCCTTCGCTTACGCTCTTTCGATGATTCTGCTAGTAAACTCTATCGCTCGCATCTCTAAACTCAAAACTCATCGTCTGTCGCAATATCAAGCTGTTATTTTCAAAGTTCGTACAGTTATATTAGCATTCATAAACGAAATTTTGTATTACATGTAGTTATTCCACTATTTTCTCTTATCTTCTACTTGTTCTAGCACAGACGATAGCCCCAGAATTACGAAGATAATTAATCATACTTAGTACCTCCTAGCAATTTCATTATTTTTGTCTAAAAAAATTCTTATATATTCTTCAAAGATCAATAACTGAACCGACGAAGACGACCCTCAATATGTTTTCTAATTTTGTTTAAAAATGCCCAAAAAAGCTAAGTGCAAACGCAACAAGTTAAAATCGCATTCAGCGTTAAAATAAAGTAATGAATCAGCACATTATAAAGTAAAATTGACCGAACTGAACGCTATAATTGAACAAGAAGGACAAGTATACAATCCGTGCAACAAGCGATAAAAGACCGCACGAATAAATTCACAAAGACGAAACAATTTCACAGCAGCTCCATTAAAATTGCAACCGTGTCTGTTTCGAGCTACTTTTTCGGAACTAGGCCGATTGCGATATCGCGGGTGCCGAAAGATTGGCCCGCCTTGGGAAATAACGCGATAACACAGGGAATTTCGACGATAGTACTTCCTCCTTATCGGTGTAACAACTAGTCGAAAGATTATGCAGTGAAACAGCTAATTACCTTCAATTAATTCTTGCTAGTTTTCGCCTGAGAGCAAATATTCTTTCTATGTAAACGAAACGTTGTGAAATCTGGAATATCTGGATGTCTGATGTTCGTCCGTCGCGCAAGATATTCCACGATGACACACAGGAATTTCCGCAACGGCCGATTATTATAACGAGTCATATTATGTTGTAGCAGTTAGCATACCTTTCACGGCTTCGTGAATCGGCCTTCGACAGATGATTTCGCTTCTTTTAACCTGCGAAATGATCCTACTGCTTTGGACGACGAGTTTCCATCGACTGTGCGATCGAAAGCGCGGGAAAACGTTGATAACGCCAACATAGAATTCCGGGGAAAATCATTCTCCTAGGTACGCTGTTGTTTGAAACGAAAATCAAGTGATCAAAAGACCAAAGAACTCGGAGCCGTAACGCAAAGACGGGGCTTTTCAGTAGTTGAAAGAGCTAGAAAAAGAAAACACGATCTGCGATATATGTAAAGTACCAGTTAACATGAATCATCTAGTAATAGGATACAAAAAATATGAGAATGAAAGAAAAAATGCTAAGTTGCCTGGATCCTTGCTCATTCGCATGTATGTAGCTACATATTCTCATAAAGCTGCGACAGCTACATGCATCCGAATAATAAAAATAGAACTTTTGAGGGCGATTGCGGTCTAGATTGATCTTTTATCCATCGCTTTTACTGAAAAACCCCATCGTTGAATTATCGAGAAATGAGAAAGCGCATCCCGCACCCTTGCAATCCTGGAAACGAGTCTACCCCCTTAACGAGGTGTACAGAAAGAAATATGCCACGAAGCCCGCAGGACGAAGGACACGGTTCTCTCTCGGAGGATCCGGAGAGAATCCGAAGAGGGCGGGCGATTGGTCGTCGGTGGGGATGCGGACGCTTCGGGACGCAAGCGGGAGGACTCGGCGCGGCGCGACGGTGGGGAGGTTCGGGATTGCTTTGCTTAGCCCGTCCCGGGCCGCTAACGCGGAACACGCGGCCGTAGCCGCGCCGCCGGCATTACGTCGCGCACCGTCGACCGCGGCTGACGTTCGCGTCGGACGTTCCTGTCTCTCTCTCACTCTCTCTCTCTCTCTTTCTCTCTTTCTCTCTTTTACTCTCTCGGATCGACTTCCGTTCGACATCACCGTGCAACCACCACCGGATCCCCGAAAGTGTTCCCCGCGGGAACAGGTTGTCGGACGCGGACACGCCGATCCATCGATCCATATAGGAAAAGTTGAAGTGAGCCGTGGTCGAATCAGCGACGGGATAAAAAGTCGGGACGAGAGAGGCAACAACCTGTAGGATCATCGCGCGCGTCGCCAGCGTGTTATAACGATCTACAGTGGGTGGACTTCTTGAGACGTTGGTCACGTGGTGGTGGTCCAGTGACGCCTCGCGGTTCGAGAACGAATCAGGTTGTTCGGTTATTTTCGTGTAAATGTTGCATGGACAGAGTGACGGACAGAGTAATGGAGGGGTCGTGAGTTTTCGGGGATTGTATTATGGACAATGAGTTGCTGTTGTTGTTGTTGTTGGTTGGTAAGTAAAGAGAACGAGGGAAGGATCGAAGAAGATCGGTAGCTATTGGGAACCGGAAACTGGAAGATTATTTACTGGGAAGGAGTTTCGAGGACTCCTGTAGAGGAGGCGAGTGAAGCCAAGACGTCCTGCACAGAGGGTGTGTGTTTGGGCTACGAGGGGCGGCTACTGGCCGATGGGATGCATCTACCGGTGGGTTCGGTGGGTTGCGGGGAGAATTACGCCACCGTTGGATCCCACGAAGGCGCCGGCCCCTGCGGCCCCTCACTGGCGCCGCTACAGGGGGTGAACACCAGGTACCAGCAGGCCGAAGACGCCGACGCTGGGGGCGGTGGTGGCGAGATGAGCGAGGGTGCCGCCGTCGGCGAGCTCTGGTGGACCGAGAGGCTCGTCGGCGAGGCACAGGCTGAACACTCTGGCGAACTTGTTCGGACAGGTTTGTACACACCTTCGCTAAATATTCCTTCTAATTAGTCAGCGGATCTTCGTGCAACAGAAAAATTGTCTGCTCCGGTTGCAACCGCTGAGATTCCGATAGAAATGGTTCTCTTTCTTCAATCAGTCTAATTAGGCTGAAATTTCATCGACTCACTTTATTCATAAATGCGTAAAATCCGCGGTCTGGCTGCACCTAATCATTTTTATGATGAACGCGTAACCTCCGCAGTCTACTTATAATTGAAGTAATCCGAGCTCCGAAATTGAAATTAACCCTTCGAAGTACTCGAAGACGCAAACAATTTTACTATCTGAATTAGATCCTTCTTGAGTGATTAAACTATGAAGAAAAAATGATCATACGATTACAAAACGATTAATAAAAATGATACGACTTCGAGTTCCTAATCCTTGTCAACTTTTCATTAAAAAAAGAATTGATGTCTTCCGCGTAGCTTGATCAGATTTCTCTACGGTTGCCCACATTATTAATTAAAGAGTCTCACACCTCCAGCCTCTTGTTTGGTGTCTCGCCAGTATAGTCTAGTGTTTCTTCAACTTCTGAAGATGTTTAACCGCCAAAATAACGCTTAAAAATTTGATTCTGTCGATTACCTGTTGGTGTTATGAACGTGTCGACTAAGTTGTGGAGTTGATGTTCCCTCGTTCGACGGTTGAAGTAGTAATTATTTCTGCTCCTTTCTCAGGATCGCCGTATTTTCTCTGCAGCAAACTGCCGACTCACTGGCGGTCGAACAAGACGCTTCCGGTGGCATTCAAAGTTGTCGCCCTAGGCGAGGTCGGCGATGGAACCCTGGTGACAGTGCGAGCAGGCAATGACGAGAACTGTTGCGCCGAACTCAGGAATTCCACCGCCTTGATGAAGAACCAAGTCGCCAAGTTCAACGACCTCAGGTTCGTCGGCAGGAGCGGCAGGGGTGAGTTCGCCAAACAATAGTTTAACCACAACCTTACACAAACATTAATTCTAAATTAAACATATTTCTGGACAGTAATAGAAAAATTGTGACAGTAACAGTGAATCATAATCTCCCCCGCTGTTTCTATTTTGCGAAAAAATCAGCCGGGTTAACGAGTTCGCCGAACTTCCGAGACGAGCAATTAGCCATCCTCCAATTAGGGTGTTGCAGTTACGTTCTTCAAAGCTAGTTTGCTTTGTAAGTCGGCCAAAAAGCAGTCAGTAAATTGCGCGGCACAGGGGCATGTGCCGTGATTTCGAACCCTCTAAAAGCACGGTTATTGTAATCATCATCGTCATCAACTGGCCTGAACACCCCTCGAACCGCGTCGCTTTTCAACCCTCCGCATCCGCGAGTTTCGCCCGCTCCCGCCGCCCCCAGAGTCATTACTCGATGTCCGCCGGTAGCCCCGACCTAGCATCCGAAACAACTGGCCGTTAATCAGAAATCATCGTCCGTCGGTTAGGGGGAGAAAGAGTGACAGAGAGGCTAAGTCCCGAAAATCATGCGAGCGAGCGAAAGAGAGAGAGAGAGAGTGAGAGGGAGAGTCCGGTCGATGCCCGCTAAACGTTCCATTCCCGCAAAACGGCCCTATCTTCCACTTTTTCGGAAAAACGAAAAATACGTTGTTCGCTATTGTCGTGCTAGGTCTTCTCTGGTGCTACCCTGAAGCGTCACAACGTCAAACACAAGTTCTAATTCATTAAAATTAGATAATTAACTTCTTGTGTTGAATTCCTACTCCTTGCCATTAACGTGGACAATTTTTATTTCGCATAAAAATACAAGTTTTAAAATTCGCGTGGAGAACGGATCGAACTGAAACGAGGAGGGTCTCCGAGGACCCAGCCTAGCCCTCGATTGTGAGGATTTCAAAGTCCGCGCGATAAAAGAGATACGGGAATGTAAAATGCGGCCCGGTGATTAATTCCCTGTGAGTTTTATTAAATCGGTGGCGAGCCGGAGCACTTTGAAGAGTAAATCAGATCGGGCTACTGTAAAATCGAATCATCGACCACAATGGGAATGAAAAACGAGTCTGCAGCTCGCGGGGCCGCGTTTAATAAATGATGTCCCGGCGTCGGCTCGCGGCGGTTTTTTAAATAATCCGTTTTTGGCCCGGGGATTAAGTCCAACCCATTTCGAACGGCGACAATCGTGCTCTCCGCCAGGTAGCCGAAACCCGGTTCTCGATCCTACAAATACATTTTCCACCCACACCCCTCTACGCCAGAGGTTCTATGCACCGGAGGATGCATTTATGAATTAACGAGGTAGACTGATCGAGGCTGGCTCGCTCGCTCGGTTCGGTCGCTCGCCGCTTGCTCACGGCTCTCTCGATGGCATCATCTATGTTTCATTTGATTTCATCATGAAGTGCAGGGTCAGCGAGGTCGCCATCCTCCTGACACCGGACACGCTAACCCCGGGGAATCAATTAGCGAAAGAGACACGTCCCTCGCCAAAATCCTTCGATCCCTTTGTCCAGTTTTTCGACATTTTTTCCGGTCTATCTCTCCTCGATAATCCGTAATACTCAATTTCGACGATTGACCAAACCGCCTCCCCCTCTCCCCATTCTATACCACCGTGGCTCTCGTACCCGGCCGCGACCGACCCGTGCGCTACCCTCCTATCATCGAGGTTTTGTTTTCGCGACTTATTAATTTGATTGGATACTGCTACCGTGGCACGCCGCGCCGAGCCCCGCTGCCATCCTATGTCCCAAGAAATTCGGAAATCGTTCGAGACTCGATTTTTCCCTATTACTCTCGCGAAATCGTTCTTCAAGAACATCTCTCGTGCTTCTCCTGTTTTTCGGGTCACAGGGAGGTCACCGCCGGAACGATCCCGAAGAATGTCGCCAGTGGGGGCTGGGGTTCTTAGCAATTATCACCTTCCCTGGAAGGTTTAGGAGGTTCCGGTGCACCGTGGCGAGGAAGGAAGGGTCCGTTAAAAAGAAGATAGAGGACAGAGAGAAGCTGGTAGCGCCGGCCGAAAGAAGGGGGGCCCTCGGCTTCGTCCGGCAGAAACGGGCGTTCCATCATGGTCGGTTCCGAGGCATCCCCGTGCCTATAATTAGTAATATACCGCAGTCTATATCGACACGGCTGAAATTACCACCGATAGTAATTATTTGACAATTGCAGAGACATCCTGTTGCGAGACTCGGGACCTTCGCCCCGTTCCTCCACCGTTTCTGGTCTCTCCCTTGCGCTTTGGCCACCTCCTCCTCCGCCCGCCCCCCCATCTCGTTTTCCATTCCCGGAGCTTCTGGCTCTCCGAGTTGCTTGCGAGAGTTTGTGTGTCCCTACGATGATGCCTAGGATATCCTGGGCTCCCCTCGTGCCCCTCTCCCCCTCCGGTGCCACGAGTATTAACGGACGGTTTCGAGTGGTTTCGGGGACGGTTGTGTGGGCGGTTTCGGGATGGCGCTCAATCTCATCCTCGCGAAACGCACACACCGACACACAACAACGGCCGAAAACGAGGCCCGGAGAGTACGATCTCTCTCTCTCTCTCTCTCTCTCTCTCTCTCCTCTCTCTTGCTAGCTGGACAACCCGGTGATGCTGTACGTTATATAGGTGCCACATACGCGTGGCCCGGTTTTGTCTGTCGGTCGGTCTGTCCGTTCTAACCCGTCCCGTACGTCCGTCCGTCGTTCGCGAATGCACAGCCTGGGTGTCCTGTCTCTGCAGATGACCGTTCCCATCATCGAGTATTAACCGCAGGACCGGGGAATCGGCGGGAGGGGGAGGGGAATCGGCCGTGCGGCATTATTAGCCCCAAATGCGATGGACTCGGACGCGGAGGAGGGAACGAGGGACACCGGGGTGTCGCGCGCGATGCGGACCCCCCTTCGCAACCCCCGCGATCAGAACTTGAACGGGATTTTGACCCTTGCCCGCACTCTTCGCGTCTAGCATCTTCCTGGCAGGCTGCTGTCAGTAGACTCTCAAAAAATCTCATAAGAGATTTCTTACAACATTAGGTAGAAACGAAACCAAAGTATACAGAGCAAGCATACCGGCGCCGGCACCTCTGGAAATATTCCATGTGCCGTCGCTTAATAACCACAGCAGTTGAAGAAGCGACGTGAAACAATTAAACAAAGTATACAGAGCAAGAAACCTCTACAAACTAACAGTAAGGGTACACCACTTTCTACCATTTCCGATTTTCCTTAAACGCGCAGGTTACTGGTTTTAGGAACGAAAGTATACGGAGGCAGACTTTGACATTGGACCCAGCCAGAAACATAGAAACGTCCAGAGGCGGCTGAAATCTTCACTTAAAAATGTTGCTCAACAGTAATGATCTTTGCGTATCGTGTAAATTATACTGCCAAAGCACGTGGTTAAGAGTTTCACGCTCGAAGTTGATCCGCGTATAGGGTTGTCGATGATACCAATACCAGCGAAAGAACCAGCGAGACGATAAAAGTGCGAGATAGTTTTTTACGTTTGAACCGAGGATGACGATTATCTCTATAAAAAGGTTGCGGGCTTCGTTTGAGGGACTGTGTACCTTGCAGAGTTAAACATCGGGGAGAACAGCTCTGTAAGTTTCCATAGAAGTCTGCTTAGAGGGTTGCATCCCCTCAGAGGCGAAACTCGGGAGGAATGTTATCCCTGACCTAGAAAACTGACAGGAGCCGAAATGATTGAACTGCTAGTGACAGGAACAGCTTCCGACCGCTGCTAGGTCCAGTTGATCCTTCAAACCAGCCTGAAGGACCACTCAATAGTTCGACCACCGGGACCTCTGTAACTTTCCGAAGGCGAATTCCGAGGTTCCGGGTACGAGGACCATTTGAAACCGGTTCCAATCGTGTCCCATCAGTTGCAAACGTTTCCCGGCGTGTCATCCGGTGCGCGATCCGATCACCCCGGAAAAGACAGACGCGGCGCGGCGGCGTCGTCCTCCGGGCTTTCTCTCTCTCCGTGATCGATGCCGCTAATCGATTTTAAAACGAAAGCCAGAAAGAGCAACCGCGACACCCGCGATTTTTGGGTATGTGTTCTGAAACGAGCCACTTTGCGCTCGGCCCGGAACGATGACGATAACAAGGATACAATGACGGGCGCGAGAGCGACAGCACCGCGGGCTCCACGGGGGGTGAAATGGGGAGAAGGGAGGGAGAGGGTGGATGGTCGCGGGCTCCACTGGGGTGGTTTGGTAGGTGGGTGGGTTGGATGGTCAGGGAAAGAGGGTTGGAGAGCGCGGTTGCTGTACAAGAGGGAGAGAGCGAGCTATAACTAGGATATAACACGCCCGTGCCTCTCTGCAGTCAGTTGCAGCTCCCGGGGGTGGAGGGGTTGGGGGTGTTTGATGCCGGTTATCATGTTGACAGACACAGCGAGGTGGACCTGGGCGCGCCAAGGGGAGACAATTACAAATCGTTGACGTTTACGCCAACACAAACGACTATATGTCCGCGACACGTTAGATATCCTCTCTTTAACGCAAACCGACGTTCTCCTTCATATCTCGCAGATCGAAACCAACCCCCAACGACCTTGCGATCCTCAGATGGCTTCCCTGATCCCAACCCGGGACCATTTTTGCCGATGCTACGGATTTAGATGGTAGATTCCGACACCTGGATCCAGGAACACGTGGTGTCTACCGTTTTCTAATCACCACCAGAATCTACCCCAACTGTTGCTCTGAATCCTCCTCGTCTCCAATCAAGATCAATTCATTTTTAACACTTTACCTACCGAGAATCTATTAATAGCATTTTCCATAACTGTTCCGTACCAAAAGAAAGCATAGAAATTTTTAAATGAAAGTATTAGATGACGTTATTGAAGGTGACTTAGCCACATGTACCCACAGATTTTTCAAAATTACTCAATAATCACCGGTCGGTGATGCGATAAGAACCATTGATACGGTTCCAAGAAGCCTCCAGAAGCTTGGCTACCAGTAGATGTCCCCGGGCATTCGAAAAACGATCAACACCTCCTTCCCACGAAGCCAATCTATTTTTAAGTGGCCGGACCGTGCCGACACAAAGTAACATTCCGCAAAGTAACAATATAACACGGTTGACTTTGCCGAGCTCCGAAAGAGACAAAAGGATGGGGCGGGGGTAGGGGCAGCGGCGGCGGCGGCGGCTGCTGCTTCTTCTTCGTTGAACCCCTTGGACAGCCGGCGAATTACCGAATGCATATTAGCGCGCGATGGGCCGTTTAAAAGAGCGTAGTCAATCTCGGCGACGGACGTTTATGGAGAGGGAATTAATATACCGGACCTTCAACCTCGAGACCTTCGCCAATGATATATGTACCCCGAGAGAGAGATGCTCCACCCCCGAGAGGTTCCCTTCGCTTTCCTTGCTTGCTTGCCCCCTCCTCTCCTTAGAGGAGCCCGCGCAAAGTCTTCCGAGACATCTAATGGTCCTCGATGCAATCGCCGGAGGAAATCGTAAACTATTCCGATCGGGACTCGGCTTGACCGCAGCCTTCAATCTGTCGCTGGTTCTTTTAGCAACTGGTGTTAACAAATTAGTCGCCTTTTTGCTTTTTACCTGCGGCCAGCCCGCCCTCCCCCATGAACACCTTTTGTCTACGATCTCGGAACGGGAAAAAGGCTCGATCGTTCGTGCTTTTGTAGGGATTCTGGCACTATCGATGCTGAAAATGCTACCTGCGGATGTGGGACAGTCTTCGTGTTAAATTCCTCATAACCCCTTGCCTTAGAATATCGCGTCAGACTCGTGATGAAGATTTTGAACAGAGTCTAATAAATATGCTGCTAATTTCCAATAAACCGAAATAACCATTATTCAAAATATTGTCTCTACATTGTTAAATATATCGGTAACTAATCAATTACTAAACACACATTTAGGTACTTTTTTTATAGAGGTATTATATTAATTTCATATCTATTAAATTTAAAAAAACCGAGTGCACTGGGTTAATGATTTTTTAAATCCTCTAAAATTATATATTGTTTTCAACTAAATAATATTTTCTTTGGTATTGATTGCCTTGTATAGTGTTGTATAGCAAAGTTTGGCTCGTTTGTTTCAGGAAAGAGCTTCAGCATCACGATAACGGTGTCAACGACGCCTCTGCAAGTGGCAACGTATACAAGAGCGATCAAGGTGACGGTGGACGGTCCCAGGGAGCCCCGCTCCAAAACGAGTGAGTAGAAAAGATACAGAGTTTTCTCTCGTCGATAGCACCCAGCCGCGAGATCTATCCGCGGCCACCGGCTGCTACTATCCTGCGTGGATTCCCTGAAAATGTACCGATAATTCAACGAAAGTCCCTATACGCGGTAATGGGGAGTCATTACCGAGCAGATGGTGCGCGATGATGCAGTGGTCGACGTGCGTACCGCGCGTATGCGTGTTTCGGGTTAGCTATTCACCCGTACCCGTGCTACATAGACAATGCTTTTACCAGCACACTCGCGAAAAGTAATCCACTTACCGTAATATACTATGAAAACCTCCAAAAATATCCGTTAATTACTGCTGCTTGGCCATGCTTAATAACCGGGCATCGCGTATTTGCGATCGCTTGATATACAAATAACGATGGCTACCGTCATCACCAGGACACCCTATCCAACTGGTCCTCTTCCTTCGGGTTCAGAAAACCCTGACATCTCACAGATTCTTCTGGCCGAGATAATCTTTATTTGTGAAGTTTCATTGCATCCAATTCCTAAAAAGTGGAACGAACAAAACTCTGTTTGCTTTATTGGAGCGTCGATCACGTTCCAACGAGGATAAGGAAAATTTCATCGTCAGCAAGGCTTGACCTATCATGTTCCCGCGATCACTGGTTAACTGGAACGAGGAGAACAACACGCAGTTCAAAGGGCGGTGTGTAAATCAGTAACAGGTGACACCAGTTCCAACGTGGTCATGAATATTCATCGCGGAAGGTGATTCGAAAACCGTGAAAATAACTGAACGTACAGGTACCAATAACGAAAATAATCCCATCGGAGCTCGACCATTTAAACCGGCGTGATTTTTCGATTACTCGCGGTCGCTCCCACATAATGGGACCCGCGAAATGTAAATTAATCCCCGCGAATATCTGTCGACGCGATCTGCCTCCCCGCGAAGGGCGGACTCGCAGAATCGCGAGTCAGCTTAACCCTTCATCCCCGACCTTATTTTCAATATTATACTCTTCTGAACCAATGCAATATTTTGCACGTTTTCTTCTGTCAGAACAGTCCAAAAAATTCTTGAACATTTCGAAGATGTTTCTAGAACAGATACGAAAAGAATGGAAAAATTGCTTACTATTACTTAACATACATATGAAATGTAAAACAATAGAGAATATGAAAAATCCAAGAATATTGTTGCGCTATTCTCACGGTGAAAAGACTATTAAGGGGAGAAATTAATTTTTATTTTGCATAAAGATCCGCAGTCTATTTATTAGAGAGCCAAAGTCTCTTTTCTGTGCGATCTTGTAGCAGCTACGAAAACGATACTATTCCGGGTCGAAAGTGACCCAGGGTGCGGGTGGAGGTTTAAGCCCGTTTACGGTCTGGGTTCTACGGTCGGGAAAAAAATGCCCGTTATTTCGATATCAGATTAATAGCCGCTGCGGAGTCGACCGCGAATACGGCAGCGTTTTTGCGGACGTTTCGCATTTGTTGTATAAAGTATTGATAGGCGTAGGGCGATCCGTACCCGGCGGCCTCGCAGATTTTTTTCCCCAAAATGGTCCATCGTGATTGATTCTACTAACGTTTTTTTTTTATCGCTCGTCTCGCCCTGCCCCGCACCTCTCTGCCATCAAACCGTTCATCTCTCCTCGTCTCTCTCTCTCTCTCTCTCTCTCTCTCTCTCTCCCTCTTTTTTCCCTTCTCAACCAACGGAACGGAGAAACGCGCTGTATATAATATTCGTCAATTTTCCAGCGGTCGGCGAGGCCGCGCTTAACCATCGAATTAAAGTTTCACGGGGCAACGAGGTTAATTGTGAACTATTTACGCGTTAACACCGCCGGTTCGGATTTTTCTGTGCCCCGCAACGGAAAATTCAGCTCTCGATCGTGATCCCGACAACTGGCACTCTCGCGTGCTGCCCGCTCCGAAATATCAAAACAAGAAAAGCGATATTTTTCGACGGCTCGACCGGAAAAAATGGAAATGTTGCGCGAAATCCTCTTTTTGCGAAGGCCCTCAATCTCCTTTATTTATAGTATTATTATTGACAGTCGATATTGACTCGCTGGGAATGTTCTGTTGTTCGCGGAACAATTATCTTCCAGCTTCGGGAAGCATCGCTTGTTTCGAAACTTGGCAAATACAGCTTAGGTTTTTCATTACACATTAAGTATTAAATCGTTTTGTTCGTTCGTGTGTCTTCAGACACGATTATACCGAATCAAGATTCCGAGCTTCACGAAGACTACGATTGCTTCAATGCTCATCTCGTAAACTCGCGCACCCCATACTCAGCCCACACGATCGCCACGAGCCCATCTGTCCCGCAAATCCCCACGACTCCACTGAGAACTCAAGACTCCTTAGTCAACTGATTCTTCGGCACTCCCATGTCAGGTGAAAATGGCCAACAATTACCTGTCGGGCCACCAGATGCGAAGTTCTCGAGACCCAACAGAAACAGTCGAAGTCGTCGTCAGAGCTCTCTGTCTATCGGAGTGCGGTACTCTTGTTTCGTGGCGGGGCGGCGCGGTTATTCATCGGTGTGAATGATCGTCGTGCAACGTCGTCTGTGGAAGAAGTCAGCGGTCCCATGTCTGTGCGTCTTCCGACGGTGGTCGGAAAAAAACATGTTCGACGAGGACTGCCCGCTAACAATGGCCACGGAAACGGCTTGGCGGCAGCCGAGGCGCGAGGACTCGCTTGGTCCCAGACTGGAAACGTCGGTCGATTTAATTCCGACGCGACGGGGCCCGAAATGAAAGGGGCCTCTGGGACTAAAAGGAAGACAGAAAGAGAGGGAGGGAGGGTGTCGCGTGGAGAGAAACGGCATGGGCCCCTTGGAAACGGGACACGCATCACGACATATTGCATATATACACGTACACAGACGGGCCGGGCTTTTTCGGGCATGAGAGAGAGCTGGCGTGTCTCCTCGGCTTGGCACGCACCAGGGACAATTTATGTAACGACCGGCGAGCGTACGAGCGCCGTCGGGCAAAACAACCGGCGCTTACATTGTGCTCACGGCCGCGCACCGCTACGCAGACACCTGCCGGCTATCATTATTGCATGGATAATCGTGAGCTTTTTGTTATCGAAAATTACCACCACCATCGGACACGGACAACCCCCTTCTCCCTCTCTAGATCGGGATAGGGCACAACCCCCTTTTGTTTCTCTCTCTCACTTTCTGTCTCTTTTACGGCCCGGGAGAACGGCTGTTTCGGGCCGGAGGCCCGGTAATCGTGCAATTTCTGTAATTCGACTACAGTCGACGCGTGTAAATACTGCGAGCGCGGCTACCGTGGCCTGGAACGACACGTAACAGGATTAACGGACCGCGCCGGCATGCGATTCGATCACCGGACACGACTGTGCCCGATTTTCGAGATTCCCGACTTTCTTGGAATTTTTAAGGAAATATTGTTTTATGGTTTTTCGAGGTTGTTTTCTGTCGGATTAATCGTGGTTCCGAGGTTGATGGTTGTGTCTCTTTCTTTCGAGGAATTTATTAGGATACCTTCTAGAGTACGTGTGTGGACAATGTGGCCGATTGTTTTGGTATTTTCTTTCAATTGTTTTTGTTGGTCTGTTACGGTGGTCTGTGTTTCGAGATTCAGAGAATTTCCAGTGCAGATTTATGCAATTTTGTTGCTCGGATTGGTTTCGTTGATTGCTCGATTCGGGATCTTGTTGCACAATTTTTCCTATGAACTACCACTCGATCTGAGAGCTGCCAATTGAGAATAGTATGGAGAGTAGGAAGTGACAGGATTTCCAAGGCTGGAATTGACTGACCGGAACCGTTCGAAGCGTGAAGGAAGTTTCTGGCATCTGTGTAAAACTAGAAACTGGAGTCACGAACAGAAAACCATTTACATCCTCATTTGCAGACTCTGTTATGCTGTGGATTTGTTCCAAAAATTCTATACTGGAATAGTCAAAGAAATTGTGAATACAGTTTTCTTATTCATATTATTGGCTCCACTTTCTGACAATTGATGCTGAAAATTTGTATACTGCGCAAAGATCCTAATAAGGTTACGCGCAGGATGGCTTAGTTAGGGTCGAAGGAAACCTCTCGTTTTAGCACGAATGCTCGAGGTTACGAATGCGGAATGAAGCAGGCAGGAGGCAGCTTGTTAGCCGAAAGAAACACAGTGTTTCGTCGTGCGAGATTGCTGCAGGGTTTCGAGGGCACGATTGAAAAAGCAAAGAGAAACAGAAACGGGCGACGGAAAAGGGCAGCCAACGAGAATCGGGCCGAGTGAAAGGGATCGCGGAACAAAGTGGCTAGCAGCCGGTTACGGTAGCCAAAAATCATCGAAACGCTGTCTGCCGGACAATATCGACGGACAGTCGCTGTCAGTCAAACGTCGAAATTGAATTTGCTTGGCCGGTAATTGGTCCGCGTTTGGAATGTCGATTAGAGGGAATGCAGGGAGTCCGCGAAATGATTTCTGGCTTTCATAGAAAAGCGAGCCGAGGCCCGGTGGCATCTGGATTTAAGGGTCGCATGGGAGTCGAAATTGCGCTGCCAAAAAATCAGCTTAATTCCGTGTCCGATGGCAAACGATCGAACAACGCCGGACGATATTGCTCGATGAAAACGTTAAAATTGAACGGACCCCGTTGCCCGCGTCCGATGGAAAAACAACTGTTTGCAACGAGACATGAATTTTTCGTACGGGCGGACGACAGCGTGAACGATCGTCGCTTTGATGCCAAATGGAAACAAATCGCTGCGACTAGAATCGATCGATTTACCGAGAGTTTAAATCTCTAGTCCTTCGGTATAGGACCATCGATGAATTTCATTGGGGCCTTATGTTCGTCGTCTCCTCTTCTTCTTAATGCCAGATTATTTATTGGCAATTTCAATTCCAACTCTGTTGGGACCCTTGGCTCATCTTTTAGGATGTTAGAGGGAACAGTTAGGCGACTCGGTTCGATTGAAGTTGTGACAAAAATCCTGATTAAAGGACGCTTCGCGACACCTCGTGACGGGTCTACAAATGGCAGGCCTCGGCGCGTTCATTCGCGAATTGCTGTTATTTCGAGTCCCGGTCGCAGAAAATATCAAAGAGAAACTGTTTAGCAGAAAATTAATTTTCCCTCGGCACAGCCTTTTCATCAGCTTTAGAAAATATTCAAAGAATTTTTTTCAGAAAAACAGCTAGGCGGTGCGAGTCGAAATTCTTGAGAGACACTCTTACACAAACTCTTGATAAGAAAATCTGCTTCTGGACGATTTGGCAGGCGATGAATTCTGCAGAGTGGATCGAATAATGTCTGAAGGATTGTGTTTAGTAGAGAATTTCTGCGTTACGAACGATAGTATTTTAACGTTTGCGGCAATAGCGTTCGAAGCAGCGGTGGAGGAGAGATATCAGTGAAATTCTCGAAAATACTGGCAGACCCCGGCGTCAAGGAGGACGTAAGACGAGCGGAGGGAGGGGCCCGTTATTAGAGAGGAGGAAAAAGCAGCGCTATTTCCGTCCTCCGGGGCCGCCACACTTTGATTAGATAAGCCCACCATTCGTGCTGCGGAGATTGGAATTATTGCTCTCTCTCTGCTTCACCATGCTCCACGAATACCAAAAGGGGCAATCGGCGAAGGTGTTATATCACGATCGTTCTTGTTTATTGTAATTAACCGCCTTTCCGCGTCACGTTTCGGCTACCTGGCACCGTTGCCCGATACGCGGCCCAATTAATTACCTGAACCACCAAACTATTCTCGAATTCGACATTCCCATCATCGTGGTCTTATCCTCCACGCTGCTGGAGAAAATATTTATGTATCCCTTCGCGATCTATTACCACTGCTGTGAAATGATTATTGTTCTTGAATTCTGGTGGAAAAATTTTTATCAAATTTTTTACTTAATTCAACTGCGCTTCGTTTCAATATTTTATGGCGACAGGGTTACTGAAAGTGTTAGGAACGAACCTTGGACTGGTTCGTAATTGTTCCCGCCATTGCGTCACACGATCCACAAGCCAAGATGGCTGCGTCCGCAAAGAGGCTCTATCCGATGCTCCTCGATTAATCGAACCTGATTCTTGAAGGACTGTCTAATTTTACACGTGTTCTATTTCTCCAAAGAGAAGCTTTTCGTTTTAGAAGATTCCACTGTAAAGGCACCGATGGAGCACGGATCCACAGGAGCAGAATGAACAGTTACGGCAGGCTACCATTGCGCTTCCGAGCTGTTGTTTCTTAAAACAAACCCTAATAGGACGATCGGTAGGAACGGAGGTACAAAAGCGTTCGCGATCGGTCGTGGCGAATCGAAGGAGAATCGAAGGGGATTGAATCGGTTCGGATCGACTGGCGGAATTATCCGACGGCAGCACTCTCCCGGTGTAGAAGACTCCCATTCTGCTTTGCTCTTCTCCTGAATGGAAACACGGTGGTATCCAAAAAGAGTGTCGGATGGGGTACGTTTGGGGGGCATTACGAGCGTCCGGTACGTGAGAAGTCGTGGGATCCGGTCGCGGAGCTGCACACGGAGAAGCTCCCTTGTTTCTGCTGGCGATCGTGGTAGTCGGTAGCGAGGAATAATCTTGTAGGCATCGGTTGCCGTACCGGAGCTGACCATCTGGGCTCGCCGACAATTTCGTGCAGTTTGCGGTCGAACTTTATTTGTCGTTCGCCCTCGTGGCCGAACGTCTCCCTTTCTCTCTCTCTCTCTCTCCCTCCCCCCTCTCTCTCTCTCTTTCTCCGTTTCTCTGTCTTTCTCTCGCCGGCAAGCTCGCCGGTCGCTTTTCTCTCTTCATCAAACTGCCTTCTTGCCTCGTCTTCTTCGCTCCTCCTCGACGATGGAATAACAATTTGCGCCTCGGCTCCCATTCTTGGCTTCCTCTCGCGTCCACCGGCCGAGAAAGCAGAACGACGTGCCACTTCTTTTGATTAGCAGACTTCGGTATGATTTAGGCGCGAGATTCTCCGATCCAAGAGATCGTTAACTCCAAGTAGATCGATTCGGATAGCACGATGTATTCTGGAGACTTGAATTGTGGTTTTCTCGTAGAATGGACTAGGAAAGAACCCTTAAAACCATCCCGGAAACAGGCGATGTTACGCAGCCGTAACGTAGCCGTTACGAAGTCATCTTTCCGCTAAATATCCTGCTCGATGATTATGCAACGGTTCGGGACTGTGCACGTGGCGCATAATGTGCACCGCCGTATAACGATACGCGTTACACGCATATTGCGATCCGACGCAATAGAGAATCGCCCGTGTCCAGGACGCACTATGCATGCAGGCGCAGAGCGATACTTGGCCGTCCATAGCGTTCTATCAATTCGCCGTGCCAGGGTCCGTGATATGCGAGGAATGCTATTGAAGTCGATCGAGACACGGGGATTGCTCGAGTTTCTTAATTATGCCACTCTGCCTACCTAATTGCACAAACATCTTCCCTTAATCGACGGTGACCAGCCCTGCTGCTTTCGTTCGAATCACGATTACCGGCCCGAAGAAGATCAATTTCGGAGGGTTGCTCTAAGGGCGCTTCATTCGGCTAATCATTCGATGATTCCGCTGTGCAACGCCCCCTCAAGTCTCTGTAACCTCCTATTGGCCACTTAATTAACCCTGCAGCCTTAGGTCTCAGTTAATTTTCCAAGTTTCTCGTTTATGCGTAGAATAGACTGCGGATCTTTATGCATTTATAGTAAAATTGAGTAATTAAAACCATTAAGGGAAGACATAGCGTTCAATTTTGCTCAATTTTGCTATAAGCGCATAAAGATCCGCAGTCTAATAATTATTATTACTTTATTTCTTTAATAAAAGAGTCCAACAAAATTTTGATCTTCGTTTTTTTTATCATTTTTAGACATTCCTAAAAAAAATCGATTATTTTGGAAACGATTTTTTAGTGGATCGATTCTTGAAGCTTCGATTATAATCGATTCAGAAAAATCGATCTTTTTGAAAATAATCGGCATCCCTACAACATATAAGAAAATCCAACTGATTTAACCGGGATAGATCTTCCATATGATTTGTGCGGGGTCCTTTGAAGAACCGAGGATCTGATTCTAGCCAGGTTGTGTTCTGGGGGTTGAGAAGGAGAATTCACGGGGAAAATGATTTTTCGTTCCAGGACAGACACACATTCCGGGCCTGGCGCGTGTTCCCGCGCTGCCCCGGGTTCCAGGACTGCCACGGGGTAACTTCGCGGACGCACCGAGCCCTTTCACCCCCTACATGCGGGATCCGGAACCGTACCGTAGGAATAAGCATCACATCGGCAACAACGTCACCGCGAATTCGGTTAGTGGTGCCTGCACCAACCCCAACAACACCGACCCGACCGCATCGCCCGCTTCCAGTACACACCTCGGGGCTACCGGCGGCTCCTCGGCTCATCAGGATTGCTACAAGCACAGCCCTCAACACGGTGGTGAGTCTTGTTCCTTCTACGGTCGCTTACGACCAATGGTGTACGTTAGATCGTTTAGCCGGTCGAGTTTCTGACAAATTAATTACCTTGGGAATCCAGTGGAACGTACAATTAGACATTGATATCGCCGGCGTTGCTCGAGGAGGTCTTCCAGACTTTGTCTGCTGACAATCCATCTGGATTTCTATGGGTGGGCTTGGAACGATCGCCATCAGAGAGAACCAAAAGCTTGTGGATCTTCATTAACCCCCTAATTGATTGCATCACCGAATCCGAGAGTTTCGCTAGGGGGTAACGGAGTCCAGGTGGAAGCTGCGTCTTCCGGTCTGTTTGCCTCGTACTGTTTGATCGCGGATCTTCTTCGGGTATCATCATCATCATCATCATCATCATCATCTCTCGCTCACGACCGGTATCCTCGTGGCTCGTGGAGCGACTCGAAACTACGCACCCGTACCCCACTGAAAGGGGGGGGGGGTGGGGAGGCTCGAGGGGCAAGGTAGAGGGAATGGAGGGGGAGAGGGAGAGGTCCGCCGTTTCGCGAGGTAATAGTTTCATACCTCGTTCCGGCTCTGCACCCTCTAATTCAACGTAATAACGACATTCAACCTGCCGTTTCCATCTCTTCTCTTCGCTGATCCCCGCCACGATGCACCGTTGCATCCACCACCGTTGCAGCACGAGGCAAAACTGTCCTCCGACCGTCGATTCCCTAACTCTGTTGCCATAAACGACGTTTTTACTAAATGGTACGATTATTCCCGAAGAAACACCGAAGTATGTACAGCATTGTTCAAGCGACGAAAATGATTTTGAAGGTTGCTCGGATAGGTAGT
The DNA here is from genome assembly GCA_028455605.1 of Lasioglossum malachurum. Classification (NCBI taxonomy): domain Eukaryota; kingdom Metazoa; phylum Arthropoda; class Insecta; order Hymenoptera; family Halictidae; genus Lasioglossum; species Lasioglossum malachurum. Next base: position 33,519,789 of record CM052313.1, read on the forward strand.
CCAGGTGTCCGCGTCGCCCTCTGGGAATTTTCGCGGGATTAGAGGGCGCTGGTGATATTCCGAGCCGATATTCCAAGATGCAAAAAGGCGGGAAGGTCGGCAGCCACTTTATTTCTGCGTGGCTCGTCTCGCATCAGCGGTCTCGACCTGATCAAAGTTAAGTAGACGCGCCCCTGGCTTGGCAAGACCTCTTTGAAGCTACGCTGCGGTTTCTCTTTGCCCTAATCTCCTCCTCCTCCGAACTCCGCCACCTTCTCCGTCGATCAGCCCCGTGTACCACCTTCGGCTGAACTTTGCCTGCGCCCGTGTCACCTTTCCGGATCGGCCACCATTGTAATTACCTCATCCATCCGGGAGACGACGTTCTTTGGCAGTTTCGCGCAAGACAGAAGTCGACGTCTTTTCTGCAGAGCCTCTACAGAGAGCCTAGAAATTTCTGAAACTGGATTACGGGGGTAGACCTTCTCATTTCTCGATATTGCGACGATGGGGTTTTGCTGTAGTCAAAAACGCTAGGTAAAAGATTTGATCTAGGCCGCGGCGCCCTCGAAAATCCTATTTTTTTGTTTACGAGGCGGAATTTGGATTATTCGGCAGCGTAATCTGTTTTATTCATAAAGTTGCGACAGCGACATGCTTCCGAGTAATGCAAATTACTCCTCTTTAACGTAAAAATAGGACTTTTGAGATTGATCCTAGGTTAATCTTTTATCCAGTGCTTCTGGCTACCGAAAAACACCATCTTTGCACTGTCGAGAAATGAGAAGGCGCATACCGCACCCTTGCAATCCTGGAAAAACGAGTCTACCCCCTTAACACGCGTTTGAAAATAGGAAACCGTAGATCATCATCTTAGGGAAGATTGAATGAAATCGCGCAGCTGTTCGTGTAGGCGAGATTTCGAGTGCAATCAGGAGAGACCGGGAGTCGATGTAGAGGAACGACGAGACGTGGACGAAGACTCCGGGAGAAAAGAAGATTGCGAGGCTGAATGCGGAATACAGGATCGAGAGGGACGCGGATAGATCGGCTCTGGATCCAAGACACAGAGCGTCTGGCATCGCAAGCGAACCGAGCCCGAGACAAAAGGAGAAGCTGAGGCAGCTCTGGCCAGGCAGAGCGAAGGGCAAAAACAACATGGATCCACGGCTCTCTCTCCTGGGGATCGATCGGGGAACGATCGATCGGCCGATCGATCCCTGGTATTACGCAGACGTGCACGTGAGCCGTACGTGAGGCGGTGAACACCGATCGTTGTAGGTTGTACCGGCTGGATATCTGAATCGGTGGGCAGCTCGAAACAACCATAACTGCGATCGGGTGGGGGGGAAACGCGAGATCATGGTAGAGGAGGAGTGAGGAGGTCTCTCGAAACGGGGAGAGGAAAGAAAATTGCATCCACCGACGCTCACCGCTCGCTCATTTCGCACTCTATGCTCGTTCGTACGTGTGCCCGGCCTCGGATCCGCTCATTAGGCGAGAGAAAGAAGAAACAGACCACCGAGGACCGTGAAAGAGAGAGAGGGGATCAATGGGTACCCGGAGGACTAGTAAATGAAGCATTTCGCGGCTCGACTATTTCCCCATTCATCCTGATAGGTGTGAAAACGGTCGCATTACCCGCCGCTTCGCTCGAGAAGCCGGAACGACAGCCGGAGAAAAGGTAGAAACGATTTGCAGGTGGGCAACGCTCGAACCACTGGGAACGGATCCGACGGGATCCGAGTATTACCGAGAATCTGGGTCGTTTAGATTCAGAGATGATAAGTCCACGAGATGAAACTCCACAATTGTTCCGCCGGGTCAACGGTTTCGCGAGATCCAATTTTTTACTGGATTCTTACGTTGTAAATGCAGGCTAACGGAGCGACTCTTCAAGTCTTTCGAAAAGATTGAGGCGTCAGAAGAGAAGAGTGATTTCAAGATCGATCAATTAAAAATGCACGATCCATCGAAACCGAGTGCAAACAAGACGAACGCAGAGCGCGCGCGGGTAGACGCCGAGTCAGACAGAAGTAGTCCCAGCTCGGGTCGAGGGTATACAATCAGTGTGATTGTTTGACACCCCATAATCAGCGTGCTTACCCCTACCAGATCTTTGTCTCTCAGCAGCGTTGTTCTCCGTTTCGCTCGAGCCAACGGTCCTCAGGTACTTCGGTCCGCTGCCACTGCCGGACTGCCTCATTACCCCGATCACGACTCGAGATGAGACTCTCCGAGGAAGAAGAAGATGACGAAGAAGAAGGAGAAGAAGACGACGAGAAACGGACACGGTTATATTATAAGAGACAGGGAATAATGCTCGCTTCCCCTTTTTTCTTCACCCGGAGACCTTCTGGCCGAGGTCGACGGTGCCCTTCCACTGCCACGACTGCGTTTATGATCCGCGTAAACGCGTGTTCCGCTCTCAACATTACTCCGGGTTCTCTACCACCGGAAACATAAGCATTTTCGAATGGTTAATAAATGAGGATTGTTCGCTGATCCTCATCGAATATTAATCGCCGACGTATCCAAGGATTTTAGAAAACCTTGCCTGGTGAATTTACCAGCCTTGTAATCTAATATTTAATGTACACTCCCGTCGACAAGTCACCGGACAATTACTCTTTGGATGCAGACGATTTTGCGTTATCAGAGGATCTACAGTGACTCCCACAAATATTCGGACGCTCTTAAAAAGCCGTTAACATTTTTACAATTAGACTATACGATTCGAACTTTTTTGGGAAGCTAGAGCAATTAGTTCACTACAGGTCGTGAAAAGAAATTTTATTGAAAATTGCAATTGCTCGGAATTGTGTACAAAGTACTAAAAGTTGCGTTTTACAACTTTTTAATGTGGGCTAAAAGCGATAGGCATTGGAAGATGTAAGAATCTGTATGGACGGGAAAACACGCGAGGATGTTGAAGGAAATTTTTATAATCATTTTAAGAGGAAAACTGATACGAGTTATTCGAAGTCGTAAGAAGCTGCGAATGCTAGCAAGAGACAAAAGCATCGAGTGCATCTCTTTACCTATTTACGGGAGGGTAATTGACGGACCGAGAAATACGAAAAAGAGACAGGGTAAGGCAGAAGTTGTCGAAGAAGATGGTAGAAGAGGGGCGATTCCCGCGATTCCCACGTGCCTCCGCGGAATAGCGGAGAATGCGGCTACCTTTCTGGCTGTTTCTCGGCCTTTTTCCCCACCTTACTGATTGTCCCGCAGTACTTTCTTGCCTCGCAGTGGATTTTGTCCGTCGCTGGCTTAATGGAAGGCTAGTGCGTGCGCTTGTACGGAATCATTACTCCTCCTTCGAGGGGATTTTAGCTAAACGCAGCTGCCGACGGATAAATCTTTGTCGTTTAATACCAGGCTACCAAGAATTCCGTTCAAAAAGGAATTGGTACGATTATTTTTTCGACTCATCGAGGTTGAGTGTTATTTCATGTCTATCGTAGCTTGAAATTATACGAGTGCGGTTACACAAGCACCATCAGAAAATTATTCAATTGATACTCCATAAATGAAATTGGGTTCGTGTAAATATATTGACACGATTAGTGGTATATTTAATTAAAACAGGAAAGATTTTAGATAGAGACTATGGATAGATTGAAATGTTTATTTCTAAATTGAAGATCAGAATAATATATTAAATAGAGGGTTGAGAATGAGGAATCGTGACTACATAAAACTTATTTTGCAGGACATATTGTTGTCTAACGAGATTCACCGCCTTGGAGATTTGTGTGCGGGGAAGGGGGATGAATCTCGAAGAAGAGAAATCGTGGACTCGTTCGGAGAGAGTGTGTAGCATTACCGAATGATACACAGACGGTGTAGAGTTTCTTCACGTCGCCGAACAAGTAGACTCGGAAACGTCTGAGGTCTGGGAACAACGGGAGTAGAATAAGGGTTACCTTTCTTAAAGGGTGAGGGGGAAGTTGCCAGGCAATTAGGAAAGTGTCACATACACTCCTTTCGCGAGACTCCCTCGCAGCAACGGCGACCCCTATCATGTTCTCTATCAGCAGGTTATTAACGTACGCGGCTTATGCTCGCCATGGGAATGCTAAAGGATCCGTGACACATTAGGAAAACGTGTAATTAACACCTCGCCTTCCTTCGCCGGTCTAATCTTCGAGCTGAACAATTCTTCGAACACCGAAAAACCACAAACCAATTTTTCAAGTTCGGAAAATCAGCATCACTTTTCTCGGACGATTAATCAGATCTTCTGTGAACCTTAGCCTTTCTTTATCACGATTCAGGGTTAGGGTAGGGAGCATAGAAGCCAAACGAGCCTACGATGAACGCTAAAATGACAAACGCGACCGCAGAACTTAATTAAACTCGTAAATCCGTCGGCACCATCGTTCTCGACGGGCCGCGACTGTTGTTGCGTCTTATGGCACTTATTCCCCCCGAATCGTGGCCCCCCATAAAACTTGAAAAGCGATTATTAATTCGCCGAGGGAAGCCTTTTTCCAGCCGGAATTCTGGAAAAAGTTCATCGAGATTATATCTGTTTCTATTGAAGAAGCAGATAGGCAAAAAGAAATATCTATTGACATAATTGTTAAACGAAGCTCATTCTCCGTGAAATCTGAAATCCACGAAAGTGTAGGATCGAAAGGATCTAATTTCGCAGCGACGGGAAATTCGCCGAGATCGCGAAAGCGACAAAGACGTCGTCGGTGCCACCGCAGTTCCGGTCTGCGCGCCGGTTAACCGGAAGTCGCCGAGTCGGCCGAGATTTACCAGGACGCGGAAAAAGAAGGGAGCTTCCAGTTATCTGCGGAAAGCTCCCGGAGGAGTACCGCGTTCAGAAACGTAGGGATACGTGGAAACGGAACGTTCCACTCTGTGCCGGTTATTATCGCGGTCTGGGCTAAGCGGTCACCACGAGTTTCCTTAAGCCGTCCGGCAAGTGCGCGCCTGATTGGACGGACACGAAGGATGTTGTACCACCAGGATACGCGATAAACCGACAGGCGGCGATAAACTTCGCCGAGCACCGCATAGCCGAGGGATTTCTGAAATTCCATTTTGCGGAAGCTCCAAGATTTCGTCGAGCTTTCCGCGACGGAACGCGAGGACAGAGGATCTCTTCGTTGCCTACGGCACTCAAACAACTTCTTCTTTAACCTAACCTGACCTCCTCTTGATCTGACCCCTGACATCCTCGACACAGAATTAATCTTAAGTTTTGTGTCCTAGATTATAATCGTCTTTATCTTTGTCAGCATTTGATCCAACCTAGAATCATTCCATTTTATTGAACAATATTTTGAATAACGTCACTCGAGTGCCAAGGGCTAATTTTCAGTCTATCAGGATTGTCAAGGTTTAATGCAGAGTAAAGCGGAGATTGTGGAGGAACGAAGGGCAAGCGAACATGCGAATAGAGGGTGGTACGAAATTTATTTTTCTTGTTTCGCGAATGGAGATTGTCCGAGGGATCGGGATCGAGCATCTAGGTCGAGATAGACGAGTTTTGGCACGGGAGTTGCTCCTGGGAGGAGGGTGAATTCAATCGAACCCTTCGTCCGAACGCATTCATGCTTTTCCCACGACAATCGTTGTTGAAGGCCTGGGTGTTGGTCGTTGATCGTCCCAATGGACGCTTTCCACGTAAAAAATGTTATTATAAGTACTACTAAAAGGATTTCCCATTGTAAAACATGACATACAAGCCCCGTAAACGAGCTCAAACAAAATTTCATCATAAATCACATTGAACACTATTTTTAAAGAAGACAAATTTTTATGTATAATATTGTACAAAAAGACATACATAAGATCCGAATGAAATAATTTCGGAGAAGGCACGAATTTTTATGAATTTGTTGGAGCACGATTTACAATCATAAACAGACCCTTTTTTGCTTCGGTCGTGATGAATGAATGATGGGTTGGCCGAGATTTTTCTGGGATAATGAGGCGGCAGATTGTTTAACGGCACCCCATAAACAAATTTCCGGAGGTTCGTGACCCGTGCAGAGGTTCGACGGGAATGCCGGGACCGGCTCGCACGTCGGCCATCGCCGAAAATCGAGGCGTCCAGCAATCAGGGATACTCGTTCAAATCGATTTGAGATGATCGAGGGACAATCTCGAGAGAGCAAATCGATCGAGGTCGATCCGCCGCGTCGGCCTGAAACGTCGAAAGAATTGAGAGCCGGACGAGCGAACCGAGAAAGCGGTTCACGATCCAGAGGATCCCGCTCCTCGTGATATCGTCATCCTACCGAAACATCGACGCAAAAACACTCGAAAATCTCCGGGGAAAAAACCCGTCGAATCTTTTTGCAATAACAATTTGCTGGCTAGCCGATCGAACAAACGGAAAATCAGTGGAGCCGTTCCTGCCATGTTTTGCCTTAACCTATTTTGCACCTGATCTTCTTATTCTCTCTCGCGTAACGAAGAAAATTGAGATTAACCATTCATTGAATCTAATTAAATATGATAATTGGCCTCGGGTAAAAACTCGTTGGTAATTTTAATTTTTTGTTGCGATTTTTGCGACATAGTTGAGCATAACCGGTCAAACGGAGGATGATACATGGTTCCCTGGAATTTCCGGATTCCTTATGAAATCATGGCGGTATCGAGAGATCAAGTTCGGACGTCCAAGTATAATCATTTTAATTCTTGTTCAGGTTCGTTGACCAAATTAGGAATGCCAAACTAGCTAAACGTGACAATTGAGTATTAAAAGGGGAACGTTCACGGGGCCAGGTCTATCGAACAGGAAAAGAGACATCGGAATTTCTTTTTTCGCGATCGATACAAAAAGTCGAGCAACGCAGATCGAATTCGCGTAGCAATTTTCCCTCTTATCCATCCGAAACGGTGGTCGCAACGCGCGGTTGAGGATTCAAAGTCTGGAGGAAGAGGTTGCTGGTTTCGCAGAGTTGCAACTGGTTAGTATGGTAATTCGTCGGGCATTTCTGTGAACGCGGACGAGTGTAAGAAAGGTGGATCTTTGCATTCTTCGGGCAATGATTGTGCGAGCTCAGAATGTACCATAAGTCGCGAAGTGGAATCTTGAACTTGCGTAAATCGAACTCTTTTTACTTCGCAAGAAAAATATTAATCGTGGATCGTGTTGCGATCGTCGATCCAGGGCCTTGTAGATCGTTCATTACGGAGCCGGATCGCTGGCTGGATCGTTACAGTTCACGCCCAGCGGCGTAATTCAATTTGGCCCCGGTATTGTTCGACATCTAATAAAGAAGACAGAAAACGAGAGAGAGAGAGAGAAAGCGGGAGAGAAAGGGAGAGAGAGAGTGTGGATAGACGACGAGCCGAAATCATCCGCAGACAAAATGAGAGAGGATCTCGGAGAGATCGCCGGGAGGATCCGTGCCCTCTCGAGCGTGGATCACGTAACTGCCTCCACCTCCTCGATCCTCTACTTCTCTCTTGTTCCTCGCTTGCTTAGCCTCCTCTCTTCTTCCCTATTTTTTTCTCCATTCTCTCTCTCTCTCTCTCTCTCTCTCTCTCTCTCTCTCGCTTTATAGACACGACCCAGCCAATGTACCGGCTCGGATGTTACGAGTACAGGGATTTCGTGTAGCAAGAAAGAAAAACGAAAAGAACCAGAAGACGAACAGCATCGGCTGGCTTCCTTTCGATCCTAATTCGTCTACCTCGACGGTGTACTTCCGTTCACCATTCCTGAAGACCCCCTCTCGCCACCTCTTTGTCCGCCTGACCATTCAGACGATCCTCTGGATCACTCCGGACGTGATCCATCTTTCCAGGGATTGCATCTCTGCACGAACAATTCGCTCTTCTTTATAAATTCAATGCATCAGGCATTTGTTATATGGGCCACAGAATATTTATTCATTTCGCGATGGGAAAATTGTTTATCGTATAATTGTATATCGAATGATCATTTCGCAAGAGAAGAAAGGAGCGTGGAAACAGGTTCGCCGAGCTGTCCAGCCGAATTCATGGCTGTCGGTCGATTTGAAACGATCCTGGAAAACGGTTCCGTACGTGCACGACCGTTCGATGAAAAAGCATGTTCCGGGCGACGATTCCGACCGAAAAACCAAGCCGACGATTCGTTTGAGCTCGCCGATAAACGGTAACAGGGCCCTGGAGAATCCAGCACTATGGAAGCCCGTGCGAGGAGCCACCGGACCGACAAGAAACGCCGGTTTCTTTAGACCGATCGCGTTTTTTTCCCGTCGAAACTTAATTGATCGCCAATCAACGGTCCGATCTGAGCGTGAACAATCGATTACGGACCGATGTCGCTTTCGGTGATCCTGGGATCCTCCGATTCCGCCGAAAATCATCATAATCGGCAGTTCTTTGACCCCGAACAAAGAATTGAATTTTTCCTCGGAAATTTATACAGTTATGAGAACATTTTTCTGAACGCTATCGACAATCGCCAGGCTTTTTGGACAGTGAGAACCGAGGTTGACGATTGTTGTAGAACGACGAGAGTTGTCGAGACGCGTTGCGGCTAGCCGCAGTCCTTCTTTTCACGGAGGACACAAAGGATCAATTTTCGGATGCTTCGAAAGGCCTTTCAAAATTGTAATTCGCTGCTTCCGGCCTGCATTTACACCTTCAGATCTGGAGGATTTTGGATTGATACTGGGAACAGGGTTTATGCTGATTGTGACGCTTTGAATCGAGGGAGACTCGAAAAGAAACTTATAATTATTATAATTATGAAAGACAAAAGTTTGTCCATAACATTTAACACTCCATCAAGTTTGAAGCAAATCAAGAATCCAATTAAATGACAAATTAATGACCTGTATGATTCGCAAAATTTCACAGCAGTTCCGCCGCCAAAGAGGACAATTAGATTCCGGCAGACGCACGCATCCAAAAACTGGCGAAGTCCGGGGCCACGTGCATAATCGCCGGCGAGATTCTCGTGTGAAATCGATGATCCCGGGAGAGGGGGACGCCCGGGGCCCGAGGAGTTTCCGGGCGCTCCGTTCAGGGCCCGGCTCCATTCATGCTCTTCATTCAGCCTCGAAATTACGCGCGAACGTGTAGCGGAGAGAAGAAAGAGGGCCCCGCGAAACGCGTCGCGGAAGGTATCTCGCCGAAGGGAAAACGGGTAGAGGGGCCCTGGCGAGACCCAAGAAAGTGAGAGGAAAAAAGGGAGACAGTGGCGAGTCGGAGGAAGAAAGAAGCGTGTCGATCTTTCGTCCAGAAGCTACGACATTGTTCTGCCGCGGAGCAAATTGCGGCGTGCGTGCGAAACGCGGGCCCCTCGGGCCCTTGCTAAACAGATTTCCTCCTTTGTGGATCGCCGACCGATGAATGACGGGCCCCGACTCTCAATGGGAAATAACGGCGAGTGCGCGAAAACGCGAGCAGGACGAACGTAATTGGCCTGTCCCGATCGACGATCGGTCCTCGAGAGCAACCGTCGGCGGAGAATCGGGCCCAGCAGACTGACGAACCGTGGATTGCCCCGGCAAATTACCGGAGACTCGCGAACCTTCGTGTCGTAATAGCGGACGATTGCAGCTCTCCTCTTTTCGGATTCAGGATTGTTCGATGCCATGCCAAGTACCCGGCAAATTACGAGTATTACTCGTCGAGTCTTTGTGGGGCCTTACGGAAGTCTTCGCGATCTGCATTCATTGTACCTATTTGCGCCCCTCTTGCCCGTAATTCGCCTTCATGAGGCTTTTAGAGAGAGACATTTGGGAATTTGATTCCAGAGGTGGGCATTATATGTATTTAGCGAAACAAATATTTCAAATGCTATTTAATACTTTAGATTTATTTCTGTTTCAACAATTTGATCCAGAAAATAAAATATTTCTATTTTTACAATCTGAAACACGAAACAAAATATTTTACTTTTTGCATTGTTATAATATTCTGAGAAACCGTATAAAACGATTTACACTCATAAATCTATTGAATTCGAAGCATTACTTTCAGCAATAACATTTAAAATTGAAATTGGCAATAAAGACAATTACTACTACAAACTACTTACAATTACTATTACAAATACTATTTAAAATACTATTTTCCCTAGCTCTGTTCGATTCCCATCTGGTTTCTAGACTTTTCTCATTTATTTTTGGATTAGCTACTCGGTATCCTCCGATCGATTTGCTCGATTTCGCGAAGAATTTCCAGGAGATCGGTTGCAAACTAGAAAGGACAGAGCACGGCTGGTCTTGAGTGCTTTCTCGAAAGGAGGGTTCAAAGTCGGAAAGAGATCGGACGCGAGGAACAACGTCGAACAGACGAAGCCGTGGGGCTTCGTTTCCCACCGAGATAGATGCTCGTTTGGTCGTGTAACGTAAGTCGATATTGCGTCGTCTCGATATTCCTGTCCGACACGAATGACGACACACGCACGTACCCTCTCCCGCGGTGCCTCGCGTGTATATGACACACACGTATTTATGCATCAGGGCCCGTATAAACACTGGCAAAAGCCTGCCTAACGTCCCGAACAGCCAGAGAGAGAGAAGTCTTACGCATACGAGCGGCCAGGAAACTCTTGTTGCCCCGCATATGTATCGCTTACCGTCACCGATTTCTTCTTGCGCCAGGTATCCTGTCCCGGGGATTGTGTTTCCCTGCGAGACGTCTTCGGGATCCGCGGAGAACTGGCCTGCTAGGATCTGATCCGCGGACCCATGGGAAATCTCGGCGGCATCCTCTACCCGACATCTCCCATTCTCGCACCTATAAGTTATCGAGCTGCTGACAATTTTGAAGCACTTCTGATGCCCTCAGTACCTATTTATAATATGAACGTCCCAGATCCTGTCTGGAATGAACTCGAGGAGATCCGCTAGGTGCGTTATGTCGCGGAACATCATCCTCCGGGCACATCACCGGCTCGGATCGGTTAGACGAACCATTAGCCGATGCAACGAGACGTCTCGAAGCATCCGAGCGATTTCCGCGCGGATTAGTAGACCGATCTCTTCGGGGGAGGAAGATGAGGATCCCCGAGGATCGAACCACCGGCTAGCGGTAGCACAGGGGACCGGGCATGGGGCAGAGTTAGGTGGGAGAGAAACCGAGAAACGACGAAATGACGGCGGTCGATGGACGGTTCGTTAAGTAGATGGCTGGTCGGGGGACTAAGCACCAAAACCACCTCACTGTGGTTTCACACCCGCAGAGCAACAGAGTGAGCGAGACAGAGATAAATATAGAGAACAAGAGAGCGAGAGAGAGAGAGAGAGAGAGAGAGAGAGAGAAGGAAGTAGTAAACAACTCGGAGTTCCTTTGGTCAGGACTCGTGCGTTCCTTCGGTCAGGATCGACTACAACTACGCGACTCCAAGAACAGTCTCCTGAGAACAACACCGTGACCGTGCCGAGACGATCAATGAGTGCTGAGTCAACGATGAGAAAGCCCGGGGAATAGATCGTTGATCCCCCGTCCGATCCACTCCTTCTCGATCGTCACTGATCCATCGCGATCCTTAATGGATCGCTGTTTTGTCTTGCCAGTGAATCGAACTGGTGATTGATTGGAGGCTTCTGGTGGATTGGGTGTGATCAGTGCATTGCTCTTCTGTGCATTGATGCTGTTTTTAATATAGTCGGTCAAGTTATGTACAGGATGAACATAGCTTGATCACCTTGAGTGTCTCGTTAATTTTTTTATGGGAGCAAAGAATGTGAAAGGAGAACATTATTTTATTTGGAGATCCTGTTCTTTGAGATGTTTAGAGTCTCGTTAATTCAATGGAACATGATCGAATGTAAAATGTTAAACTGATTAAAACGATATCATTCATTTTCACGTACCAGAAGGGGATTGCCGCGAGATTTACTCTCATCTTCCGTTCGTCCAGCTTCTAGTTCATAGAACCAGCTCCCTCCTCTTCCCTGAACAGGCTCGAAACGGACTATTATCCAACAGATGGTCGTCCGAACGCCGACCCATCGGTGGTGTGCCTTTGTTTTGTTACCGTTGTTCCGGTAATTGCGGCAAATACACGGCCATTTTCGGTAATCACCCGCACGCCCCCATCCCCGAGGCGGCCCCCTTTGAGAATTCCGAAACGACCTCGACCTTCCACGGCCGGTAGGCGTAACGACAGTTTTGCCAGGGGACCCTCGACCTCGACCTTATCTTTCACGCCGCACCGGCTTCCCCTGGACCGAGGATACCTGACAGAGTGTCACCTTCTCTGACCGGAAACTTTCCCTGGGCCCAATTCCTCGGAGAGTATATTTTTCTAAAAACAATTCTGTAACATCCAGCAATCTCGCAGAGCTAGAAAATACAGACAAATGGTCTTCGTTGTTACTAAATTAAGAATTTTTTTCAATCATAAGAGATTCTCAGTATTTTCAGTCGAGTAAAATAGTGTATATTTAGAAACCTCTTCGACATTTTCACAGAACATTTTCCTGTTACTCAACACACGTAAACAGCCAGCAGAAAAATATTATAAAATTACATAAAGCAAAGCGGCTACAAAATTCTGTCGTTCGAGTTGGAATTTGCGATTTCTTTGGATCGTTCTTCAGTGTTCCGGACCGAACTTTCTACCAGGTTTATGCAACGCTATTGAACGCCATGTTACACTGGTCCACTGATTTTTCTCGGATCAGGTAAAAATCCAACCATTGTTCGATAATATGGATCAATCTCATGTGTCGGGAACGTGTGCCGATTTTTTTTCTGAACCGTACAAGAAAATCGTATTGTAGAACGCGCTAATGGAAACCAAGCACAATGGGTACGCGGCAGGTCAAGGCGGGGTAGTCGCAGAGAGAATTGATTAGAAAACCGTCGATTTTAATAGCCGATAAATCTCTGGTTTCGCCATTGACTCGGTTGCACGCTTCGTAATCCCCTCGAAGCTTGCTACGAGTTGCGACGCGCAAGAAAACGGTCGGCGCGGCGGTTTTGTAATTAACGGTTGCTAATTCCCTCGTAAACGGCCTCCGGATCTGCATTCGAGTCTCCACGGAATCTTTCGAATTTCCTAGCAGAAAATTCGAATGGAGTCGAATGGAAAGGGAATCGTATATGCGATTCGCTCGTTTTGTGGTCGAGTAGAAACTTTGAGGACTTTTAAGTAGAGACTAAGAGAACACTCGGGAAGTTCGCGTTGTGGCCTGGAATTTTCAGTGAGTTGCAGTAAGCAACACAAAAATATTATGGTATTTCTTTTTCTATTGAAAAAATTTCATAAGACTCAGAAGACAGTTATTACAACATTAGGTACAAACAAAACCAAAGTATACAGAGCAAGTAACCTCTACAAACAAAAAGTAAGGGTATACCACTTTCTTTCCTTCTTTTTCATATCGCGCGGAACAATGTGTTAGGGTACAGGTATAGTGGAGCGGTGAAGATCGAGGATAGCAGCTAGGTAAACATCGCGGCAAAATCTCGAACCAATGTAATTAATAGACAGCGGATCTTTATTCAAAATAAAAATTTTCTGTCTGTGTTGCAACTAACTGGAACGAAATACACTAACGAGCATAACTGATTCAACGCACTTGAAATCAGAATAACTTTTATGTGAATGGACCAAACGACTTCAATTTCTCTGTAAGGCTAGAAGAATTAGTTTAGTAAATGACGTCTAAAAAATATTTTGAAAAAATTAATTTGGTCGGAATTGCGAAAAAATAGTAAAAATTGATTTCAGAAACAAAAATCATCGCTCCACTATATGTACAATGCATATTCCCGTACTTACTTAGAGAAATCTGTAAGTAGAATCACAGTCGGTGATCAGACAAAATTTCCGGTCTGAAGCATGCTGCCATTATTTTCGAAGGCTGCTCTGTTATTTTCTCGTAAGTTTGTGGAAGGAGGTCCGTAGCGAGAGATTTTGAATTTTTGGCAGAGAGGAGTCGTAAAATCTCGGCACCCGGGGCTTCTCGGTAGCATGGGTCTTCCCAGAATCGACGGAACGGCGCCCTTGAAGAAGCGGGTTTTGTCATCGAGCGTTCCGTCGAGAATCACCAATGCACGGACTTTCCACCGGCTCCGTTCTCGCTGTCAAACGAGTCTAGCATCGCGTATGCGAGTACGCGACGATGATACACGCGCAGTTCTTTGAACTCTGCCGTCGGATTTTTACGGGGAACGTGTTCTACATTCTCCCGTGACTTCGTGGGAAATTCATGCCTGGGGCTTCTGTCAATGAAAACCGCCTCTCGAGGCGTTCGCGAGGCCCGAAAATATTCGGACACGTTGCACAAACCATAAACAATTTCAATTTTTGATGGGAAAGCTATGAAAAAAAACTTTGCTCGATGGAATTTTTTTTTCATCACTTTTTGACATGTTTCGTTACGAAATCAGGCATCTGTACCGGCTCACAAACAAATAGTCATGGAGATAAATTATAACTTTATCAAATAGGTGTGTGGGGGGAAATAAAATAAGAGATTATATTTTCTATCTAACTGATCGTATAACTACGCAGTAATTACAATTTTCCGATAAACAAATGGGCTCGCCGGAGCAGCGAGCGACGGAAAACGATAAAAATCAGCGGCGAGGGGTCGTTTTAAATAAATCCTCGAAGGCCGTCGGGTACGGGAAGCAAACTCTAGTGTTACAGATGCCGAATGAAAGGTGAAACGGCTCATCGAGGGGAATAATGGAAAGAAGAAGTATTGTGTGTCGCCGGCGACTTTTTCGTGAAACATTATTCCCCGGATCTGCCGCGATCATACTCGAATATATATATATGTATTTCATAATCGTTCTGACTCGTCGTCGTTCTCGACGAGGTACGAAGAAGGCTGGAGAGCCTCGCCGAATCATCGATGATGACTCAGCGAAGCGCGCGACGTTTTCCTCTTGGTTTTCTCACTTTTACTCGATGAGCCACTTGGAGATTCATGGGACGTCCGACGGAAGTCGCCAAGGACCGCGATAAATATTTCAGTAGATGTTAATCGACATTTGTTAATTATTTCGTGACCGATCACGATACCAATGGTTAATTGAAAATTGGACTGACATGAGGAATTATTTCGTTTCAGACACGAGTACAGGGACGACAGAATGGGCCTACTCATCGTCTGCACCGTCTTATCCAGCACCTCCAGTGAGCAGCGGTGGTTCGTTTTCACCAATCCCTGGTGGAGCATTCTCGTACCCTGGTGAACCCCTTTCGCATCATCCAACCACGGAACCAATGCCACTACCCACTGGTAAGTGTTCTATTATTCCTTAAGCTTCCCCTTTCTTGACCATGCCGTTGGTTTTCTCAAAAACTACTCTGAATTTGCACTGAGCACATTAATCGAGAACGAAACTTTTGGGACAACCTAATATTATGAAACGTCACGTCCTGCTATAAAAGAGGACGCTCGGATATATCACACGACTTCCGTGACGCAAGAAACATTCGGAGAACGAGTTCTTCCTCTGACGTAACACTTCCCAGTCGCTTGATTAAAGATTTCTCGTATTCGTTGGGATTTTCTCGTTTTTTCCTGATTGGTAGCTTACGGAGTCGTACTTTGTTATCGGAGTCATCACGTGTTTAGAATCACTTGGGATTCTCAGGGTAATTAAGTTAGAGTTGTGTGGAGATGAATCTTGGGTGATTTATTCCGACGACATCAGCATATAATTTTGTTAGGTCGTTCGGAAGGTGATTTCATGTTTCGTGTAGAGATGGCATTGGCTTTAATTGGCTTTAATTTTCACCTTCTATTCGAATTGCAGTGCTGCCCTCGGAGAACCAGCAGGACACCTACACGCCTAACTGCGTGTCGATGTACTCTGGCCACGGAACATCCTCCTCTTCGCTACCTCTGGTACCCAGCAAGTCCAGCGACCCGGACATCTTCGCCGGTGGAGGAACCGGAAGCGGAAGTCCAGGCTACCACTATAGCTCCTGGACTCCAGGGCCTGTCACGCCAGTCCCGGTTGCCTCGCACAACTACAACCCTAACTACCAAGGCTATTACAACAATCCCAGTCAGAATTACATCAGTCCAGCGCCAATGGTCCTGTGTCCACAACTTTACAGCACTGTGAACCAGAATCAGATCCATTTACACCTTCATGGGGACTTGAGTGACGAACAGGTCACCATAGCTGGTAGCAATCTAACCATCAGCAGCAACAGACTGGAGATCGGAGTCCTTGGTGAGGAGAACGAGCAGAGGAACGACGTCTGGAGACCTTACTGAGAGGATCCTGGGGATGGAGTGTTCGAACTCCTTGGAGAAGACTTGGAGGAAGTGGAGGAAACTATACCCGGTGTTTAATTGTGATATTGACATGGTGTTCTAGCTCTCGAGGAGGTTCGAAACAGAGTAGAGACGAATTTGAGGACTCTATGGTGGTTTTGATAGTGATACTTAATAGTGTTCGGAGAAGACGATAGTGACTTGAAGAGTCTCCGAGTGAACTGATCGAATTCGGGAGTGACCAGTGTCTCAAGGACCTCTAGATTGTGATTCGGAGGGGTGAGGAGAGCGTGTTCGACGAGGTTGATAGTCATGTAACGTTGTAAATACACAGATATTTTCCATGAAATAAAGTCTTGCCTGAACAGGTTCCTGAAAATCCCCTTTTTTCGCGTAGGTGTTCATTCTCTCTTTCTCGTTTCTGGAGCCGAGCTTCCGGTACTCGGAGGATTTACGTGTGTCGGGTGTCGGGAGTCGTTTATGTTTCCCTCGGGAATCGAGACCGTTTGCGAAGGAGAGGGGTTAACGTAGGATGAAAGGATCGCCTTCATTAGCGAGCGAATATCCTTTTCGGCAGCGGCAAGTAGAAAAATCTTTATCTGGCCGTTTCTCTCGCATGAGGACAAACCACAGAGAAACGGCTCGCCTCCTCCCTCCCATCAGGCCACGGATAATCCTTTTCACGAGCGCAGCGAGCTCTATTTAATATTTAAAGCACGCTGGAAATGACGAACGGATGGATAGTTGCGGTCTACGCCGGCCAGCCTCGCAGTGTCCTACGTCCCTTTATTAGCAATCCGGACTCGCTCTACTGTCCCTGTCCCTCCGACGAGATCCCTGCCGTACCGGGACGCCATTTTTGTTGCCATCAACTGGCCAGCTGCATTAAACTTCCACGGAATTAACGGCCATGTCGAAAATCCGCCACGGAAACTCGAACATGCTCTGTTTTATTAAAAGCTCGCACCGTGAAATTCTTAAATTCCCGATTTCCACGATATTATCGATCAATTCATTTCATCGTAACAGCTTAGCATTCAATATTTGGCGACTCTTCCGCCGAAAGAAATTATATTGCAGTTAAACGGCCGATTCGAAGGTTTCTCAATGAATTTTGAATAGTTCTGAAGATTGCGTTGTGCAATCGCGCTGTAGAAAGTCAGTTAAATGTCGAGTCCCCAGGAAAATTGCTCGCCGAAAGGGGAATTAATAGATGAGCCGATGCATAGGACGAAGAAGGCAATCATCGTGATTGGGAGGTTGCAGCTACAGCTGCACGTCCATTTCCCGTTTGCAAACGATCTCTTCTTTTCGACTATAATCGCGACGAAAAGGGAAGAGGATTATTCTACGAGGAGAGACGAGCGGAATTCCTTAACTGCAATTTGTCTTTTCGGTTAAATGCACTTTCCTGCTGCTGCGCAACGCGGGCAATTACACGTAATCATCAAAACGATGATTGAACATAAAAAATAATCTTTAAAAGCGAGAGCGGAAGAACGATATGAATATTCGCGGTGTTTAGATTTTCTCGGAGGAACTATGTTCTTTCTATGTGTTCCTCGTAGACGATGAGACGCTTCCCGGTGACTTCTTTCGCTTCCTCTTCGGTCATGTTTACTGCCCCAGCGAATGGGACTCCAGGACAGGAATAAAAGCGTGGAATAAGCCGAGAGGCGGCCGTCGCTCGTAAGCTTTCCTCTTTACGAGGACGACTCGACCGCAGACAAGAGTCTCCCGCCCTTTCCTGTGCCCGTTAAAATGAAGTAAAATGCTGTCCGCCTCGCAGGAAATAGTCGACACCTTCGATACATCTTGGAATTTGTCGTTGACCCTCCGCGAGACTCTCTCGCACCCTTCCAATCGTAATTTCACACCCCTTCAACCAAAATTCCAACTCCAAACCCATAAAACTCGAGCCCCGTCCATTCTTTCAATCGGTGCTTTTCTGTGGAAATGACGGGCCAGGGTTCATAATAAATGCACCTTTTATTCGTTCATACTGTTTCTCGTACACATAGGCAATCTGCTCAGCCTTGGAGTCGCAGTTCGTACTTCGTTACAATGGAAAGGAAACAGGGTTGTACGTAGGCACGTTTTATTATCGATTATTAAACCGTCCGCAATGTTTTTCCCTCGTTCTTTTTGTTTTTCTTCGCGAAAAAATTAAACGTCTCGACGTTCAACAACATTATTATTTTTCCAACACCGAACGGCCGGCAGAGTCCAGGACAGAATATCGCGTGGAGAAAAAACACCGAAACGGCGATCAAATGTATACAACGTTCGGAGAAATTCCTGTTTTTTCATTTTCTCGTTTCTGTCTCTAATTTACAAACGGCATACAAAATATATTGTATAATATATTATATCGAAGCGATAAAACGAAACAAAGTCGACTAGCCGTCCGCTAAACAACACGGAAAATTAACGAGAAAAATATCTAGCTGCTCCCGTTGGATCCCCGGGATCGGTCGGGAGTACTATTTACAATAAAATTCTAACAATATTGTTCGTCTTTGTCTGCTACGATTCTTCATTCTTCCTCTTTTCCTTCTTCTTCTTTTTTAATTCTTTGGCAAACACTGGGAGGATCTGTTAATATACATCCTCCGCGAAACTCTTTTCTGTAACATTTCTAAACGTTTCTAACCTTCGGATTCAACGACAATTCTTAACTTTTCTAGCTCACTAATTACATTTAGATTCTCGTCTCTTACTACGAAAAATAATCAATTACACGTGGGGTGGAGAGATGCTGCTTTCGACTAGGGTGGGCTGCAAGATGGCGCTCCATTGTTAGACAACATTTTAGAAAACGATCTTCAGGAACAACGTAAACAGAAAAACATTTAAATTTTTAAGGAACTCAAAATATTATACAGTTACAAACTTGTCTGAACACTTCCAGTTTGATTACTCTTACTACAGAAATGAATTGATGTAAAGGGAGAAATGATTTTCTTTTTGATTTTGCTGTGGAACGCCACCTCGCCGCGAGACGAAAACAGAGGTGCAGCTAGGGTGAGGTTCGGATCATAATAAGATAACAGAGTCAGGTACCATTTTTGGGGACGGTGGAAGGGAAAATGGTAAGTCGAGCAGCTCGCGGAATCCATCTTGCTGGTCGCTGGCAGCGAGTCTCCGGCGCGACTGGACCGCAAACTACAGTTAAGCGCAAAGAGCATAAAATGAGGATCGGGAGATGTGCGTGCAGAGTGGATCGTAAATAAAATCCTCGTCCCTCCGTGTCGACGCGTCGCCTCGCGTCGGGACGTCGCTAGAGATCGCAGAGAAAACGGGACACCGTTTCTTTCATCCGCGGAGAATCGGGGATTGGCTATTGTCTGCTGTGTGCATACCACTTCCGGTCGTTTTCGGCGTGTCCTACGCCGTTGCGTTCTTTTCGAAACTCTTCTCGCGTTGCCCACAAAACGCGACAATCTTAAAAATGGTCCTCGATCTTCGATTTTTTTCATTTCCAAAATGAAGCGTGCGATAAACATATTGATTGGTACCCAAAGTTAATTTGGAGTTTGCAGTGTGTAGCATGGATGATGAAATGATCCTGGAAATACGCTGTCTTCTCTAGATCGTGGAAAATTGTATATAGGACCGGAACATTTTTGCAGAGTTCTTCTGGAGTTGTGAAAGTTAATTGCCCTGAAAATGGTCTTGCGTGTCGATGTTCATTTTTCAGAGCAGATAGAAATGATGCACGATCTTTTGTTTTAACAGTCGTGGTAAAATGGTCTGAGCCCTAGTGGCTATTCTTCTGTCATTCTCCTGTTTGTTAACGACGAGGACTGGAACGATGGAATTAACTGTAAGAATTAATCACTTCTCTTAAGTGGGAGAATCGTCTTCACGTTTCCAGCTCGTATTCCGTGGGAAATAATGGGCAACCGTTCCTGGAGGACCTGGCCCATGGGGTGCTTGTCAGAATCTGCACGCCGTTCACGAAGACCGGGAGTAGGGGTGTCAGTTTGTCAGTCTGGAAGAATTTGCAATTGAAATTAACACTACACAATTACACAAGAAGATCGTTCATCAACTTACCGATAAAGCTAAGGTCCAATCCAAAACGGTGCACAGAGTCTCGGCCCAGGCCCTCCTGTGCGCCTCACTGTCTTTATGAACATTGGTCTTCCTCTGGAAAGAATTGTCCCTCATAGAGACCCCTTGCCCTGCATCCTCCCCCTCATCCTTCAAGAAAGGATTCATCCTGAAGCCCCTCTTGCTACGCCGATAATCCCTCAACAGTTCATCAACGTCATCCAAGCACGCTGGTGAAATCATCTTCTCTTCGATCTTCGAAGACGTCCTCGGAGACATCTCTAGATCATTAGACGAGGCGGACACTGATCTCTTCCTCAGTTCCATGACCGATCTGCACCTCAAGGCTGCAGCATTGAAGGACTCGAACTTCTGATAATCCTCTATTTCACTGGGAATGATGAACTTCAGAGAATTCCTCCTAGACAAAAGACACGCGTCGCTCTTTCTCTTCTGCATCCGCGATCGCCTGTAAGTAGACATCTCGTCCACGGTTAGACTCGTGCTTGTTGCCAGTACCTCCGAGACTGAGGTTCCAAAAGATCCTGCGGACTCTGCTCTTCTTAGAGGACTCATTTTATAATAAAGATCGTCAGAGCGATTTATCATTCGAGGAGGCGCAGGAGTCATCGAACAGTATTTTCCGTCGATATAACCTTCGCTGGAGGTGCCTCCCGACCTGTCAAGGTAGACTATCTTCTCGGTGACAGAGCCTAATCGAGACACCGGCCTGGAGTTGTCAGTTTCCGGCTCGCTGGGCGGACCAGAGTCAGTGGAATACTCCACCGCTAGGTCAGACAGTCTAAAATGCCTCACATCTTCGTCCGACTCTGGTCCCAGTTCGTCCAAACCACTTTCATCGTCGAGGTTAGGATTGTAGGCTTCGATATCGTCCGGGTCGTCAACCTGATCCTCTAGATCCTCCAACTCCTGACGGAAAGCTTGGCGGAAATCCTGACGGTAGTCCGGACGAAATTCCTGATGGAACTCTCTGTGGAAATCCTGATGGAACTCCAGTGGAGCGTTTACAGATCTGTCGATGATCGGTTCCTTCCTGGTGATCTCTGGGTAGTCATCAGGCTGCGCTACCAGCAGGAATATCTTCCTTTCGGAGAAACTATCGATCCTAGTGTGCTTTCCATCTTTGTCCAGGACCACGTCCACGTAGCTCTCGCAAAGTTCCTCGAAAGTGGTCTGCGCTTGTCTCAAGTACTTTGATAGTTTCCTGAAGTTCTGATCTTTAGAGTATTCCCTGTCTTCAGGGCTGTAGGTTAGCAGAGACTTGACCGTTTCAAGGTCCGACCCAGTCGCCTCTATCTCGCGAAGACAGAGCTCGAAGAGCGTGACGATCTTGATGATCCAAGCTGCTCCGGCTTGGCGATAGAGGTTCGCTGGTTGCTGGAGGTTTGCTACCTTTTGAACCAGGAATTTTAGACCTGGTCGACAGTCGAATTTCAAGGCTGCCGCGTAGGACAGGTCCAGGGCTGAGAGGAATATGTCCACGTGTTGGCTGGATAAGTATGACAAGCAACCGGATGTTGAGTCCTTTGGCGATGCTGAGCCCATCGAGTGGGGGATCACGTGGGATAGACTGCAATTTTAACGATGTCGCGCATGAACTATCGTTAGACATTCGTTCACTGATTTGCATTGAATTGTGTGTGATTATTATAGAGACTCGAAATATGCGAACCAAAAACCAGAAAGTTGGTTTGTCTATACAGCCATATTGCAATGATAATCGGTTAGAGATTACTAAAACTGCCGCTGTCTAGTTTTATTACCAATGAAAATAGGATTTGATTTGGTACCACTTTCTTAAAACCTGTCTACAAAAATTGAGAAATTGCACAAACATCCGTAGTCTAGAGATCACAGTAATTTTCTGGAAATCGCGACCTACCTGGGGAAGGACGAGTCATTGTTCTGCAGAAGAACACTGGCGATGCAATGTAGCAGCATCTGGTGCACCAAAAGGCCTACCACCAGCGCCCTCAGCTGCACTCGTACGATATAGAGATCAGGATTGAGCGTAGATCCCACCGAAGGTGGATAGAGCAGAAATACGTAGGACCTGTCGTCCGACATGCTCGAGGAATCTTCAGGATGTTGTTCCTCCAGGAGGAACACCTGGAGATCACAAGAACCTGTATTTGTCGATGATCGAGGTCGATCGTTCGACGCACGATCCTTCCGGAATCCTCGAACCTCTTCGAAATCTTCCTCTATCCTCCACGATGTTCGCAATTAATGAATTTGTTTCTTTCCCGATCTTTTGATTCTAAATCGTTGATGTTCGATGATTCTTAGCTCGAGAAGTTGCAGAAGCGATCGTGCGTGATGTTTCGAGATTTCGTCGTTTAATGATATCGTGATTGGTGATATCTGTGACTAACGATGACAGTCCGTCGGTGAATGATCGATCGTCAGAACCAACGTTTTGCTATAGCTCGACCTAACAAGTGATCCCGTTAATTCGCTCGGTCATTGAAAATACGTGTGCATTCTACGAAAGCTGCAGCTTCTAGGATTGGTGTCGTATATCTCATCACGTACATATTATGTGACAGTGAAATTCTAGCCATGGACTCAAGCCATGGATTTTAATGGTGATACGCAAGACCGTGCCAAGTTAACTTTGAATGATGTCTCGGCAAGCGACGGGGTCCTTCGATCCTCGGTCAATTCGAATCAATTGCCAAAGTACGTCCACTGGAGGAAGCACAATTCTATCGCAAGTTTACTAATCACTAGACTGCGGATCTTTATGCGAAATAAAAATTGCAAGAAGTGAATTCAAAAACAAGTCTACCCCCTTAATGATTTTAATAGAGGAGAAATCATATATTGACATTTCATCTTCTCAATTTTGCTATAAATGCATAAAGGTCCTCAGTCTACAGTAATCACTAAAATTTTCGTCGTGGGAGTGAGATTGCTGTTCAAGCTACAACAATGGCAGCAAAGTTAGAATGTTTTACGATGACAAGACGAATTGTCCGAGGAAGGACCTCTCCGAGGAGGTTCTGCAGCCTGACCTGTGCCTTCTACCAGCGAGTGCAAACATCTAAACGAGGTGATCGGTTACCAAAATCGTGTATTCGTCTCTCTCTCTTTCGCTCTCTTCGCGTCGACAGGCTTACTTCGAACTCCTCTCTCTCTCTCCCTCTCTCTCTCTCTGTTCCCGGTCCGGCATTTTCCATTTGATATCCCGCGGCCGACTGAGGGAATTAAGGGGGTGCAATACAACAACGAAAACCAGCAGATAATAAAAGCATCTGTATTTGATCAACAGTGTGCGTCGGACACATCGAGTAGTACAAAAATACAGATTAAAAGACACGAGTGTGTTTCACAATATCGATGCAATACACACGTACACACACGTACACGCATGTGGCATGATCTTTTAGTCTCTTTCTTCAACGAACACTCGGACAGTCTTCTATTTTGTTGCGAACGCTGTTGTGTGACGTAGAAACTGGCAATCGAGTTTCGTTTCGTATCGATTAGGCGCGAATGATCTGCCCGGTTTGAGCAATAGAACGTTTAGAATCGGTCATTATTAAATATAACAGCGGATCTTGTGCGTTTGATGCGAGGATTATTCGAAAGTTGGATATCTGGAACCTGAAAGTGTTTTCTTTTTTCTACGAATGTTTATTCGATTCCACTGTGTTTAACCCTTAACAACGTGCTCGTTTAGATTGCTTAGTTTTCTTCGTTGTGGTCAGTCCGTTCTGGGATAATGTTTTTACAATTTTGAAGACTGTGAATTAGTTGTTCACTGATTTTCGAAGACTCTCTTTGTCTGTGTTGCTCTGCAATATTGTTCTGCAATGCAATATATACCGACAAAATCAGTACAGAATAGAAGCAGCAGTGGCTCACGCATGAATCATGTTCAGACCCGCGAAAGTGTATAATCGAAAAAAAGGCATAGCTTCCATTCAGAAAATGTTGATAACACATAATTCGTTAGACAAAGCGCAAGAGACCAATTAAATAAAGCGATCAAGCGATAGAATATAAAATGTTTAATTCTGCATATTAATTGATTTCAGAACGTGTCCGAATGGTTTGATTGTTAAGGGTTGTTTAAGAAGGTTCGCACAAGCATCCGCAGTCGACGACAGAGCATTCGCGCGGTTCTGAACGATTTAGCAATGGTTTCCCGCGATTCTACGTCACGGTGTGCAATCAGCCATACAGATGCAAGCTCGAACACACGAAGAAGCGCACGATCCACGAGGCACGTTTAGCGAAAGAAAAATATATGTATATATATATATATATATATGGAATATTTATGTATATATATATATATAATAGAGAGAGTATATCCGAATGTATTCTCGTCTACGATCACAATTTGCGAGGGAAACGATCTCCAAAGGCAGAAAGCGGTAATTGCGGTGGACCGAAGTCGCGGTTGTACGTATGGATCGATAGCAGGCCTGTCGACGACGATCTCGCGAGTCTCTAAATCCCTTTCGACGGATCCCGGCGGATCTATCGATCAGCTCCGAGAGTCGTTCGTCTGTTTGCTTTTTTTTTCCTATCGATTTATTTTTTCCTCTCGTTTTTTCCATTATTATTCGTAATTTATCGGTTTGTTAAAAAATTTCGTTTTTTCTGTTGTCGTTTAAAATCCATGACGTGAGTTACCGTGGGCGGCTAGAGCCAATGGGGGCCCGTGTTCGACGTAGTGTTAGTGTAATCGAGGGGTGTCGTGTGCTGCCTACAACCGACGGAGTAGGAGGTAGTGTGCTGGTCGATCAGTGTCGTCTCAATGGTCATCGAATCCTGGAAAGGTGTCGTCGGCAGTGACGCCGCATTCTGTCTCTTGATGGCAGACAATACCTCGCGCAGCTGGCTCACCTGGGAGCAAGTCAGGTCAGGAGGGCACCACGTGTCTCTCACTCGCTGGCAATTGCCGATATACAATAATACAGATACTTCTATGTACACAACACTCTCTCTCCCACTCACAACGGACCCGGATTATACTGCGAAGCTACTCTCGACTACCGCCGCGAAACCAACCCTAATTTACCCACCGTTTATTCAACAACTCCCAAGCAACTCCCTTCGTTCGATTGGCAAACCACCAGAGCATGATTCGAGTCTGCTTGCTTCTCTTGCACGACAAATCCTTACGAATATGCTACAACTTGCAATGCAACGAATATAACAAGACACCATTATTTCATAGTATGCCTACATGTTCTCCAATAGCTATACATTAACAAAACCAAAATAGAATTTCATCTCGGGTTAAAGGAAATTAATAACATACACGTTTATTAGACTCTGTTCAGAATCTTCATTATGAATCTGACACGATATTGTATCGGCTCTACAGCTCCCACCACAAGAGAAGCAGCATTTCTAATTCCAACCACCCCCTTGGGAGTTCCGGAATAAAACATCAAACAACCCGACGGCCTCGCAAAATGAAATTTCAAAACCGCGAATACTGTATTCCGGATCAAGTACCGCTCCGAGCACGGTGTCGACCGAATGGAAAAAAGAAAGAAGACGCTTCAGCGGAGAAATTCATGGCGTATGTGAGAGGGCACAAAGAAGCACAACGAACGTCAAACAGCCAGAAGTGAATTACTCTCCTTCCAGATAGAGGATCGAGACATAGAAGCAACAATGTGGCAACCTACCTGGGCGGCGAGCTGTCGCAGACGTTCCGACTCCTCGATGGTTGCGTCCCGTCGCGCGGCAACCTTCACCTGAGCTACGTCGCCGTAAAAGGATTCCGATCTCGGCGAGAAAGCCATGGTCAGCTGGTGCAACTCTTGCAGGGAATTCGAACAGGCGCGGTAACAGGCCACGCCGCAGACCTCCCATTGTTCTGGGGTGAGAAGCGGACCGCTGTTCACCAGGACGTGCCTGCACAGAATAGAATTCGGTTGGTTCACCTTCGATTCCGGAACATCAGCTTCACCCCAAGTCCTCCTTCAACCTACTTCAATCTGTTTCGTTCGAGCTAGATTCGATTAAACTTCATCCAAGTTCAGCTAAGTTAAATGTTCATCCAGGTCAACCCTCTCAAAATAGCTAGCTAAGCATTTGCGAGGAAGTAGAAGGAATTGACGAATCTCAGAAGCTGGTAGATGCAAAGCTTAAGCTTAGGGTACTGAAATGGAGGTCCGGGAGCAGATCGAAGTGGGTTGACGGGAGTGGGTGACGCCTAGGATTTCAGCGCAGGATCCCGTTCGTCATTCACTGGCGGGCTAGCAATCTGGCCGCGAACCTGTCCCGTTTTTAAACTCGGCGCACGCCTGTACATCGATACCTCGCGATCGACCCCGGCAAAGGATTGAATTACACAGCTCGATGTACGGGCTCGTGCATTAATACGGAGAAAACGCGCGCGAATGGATACAGAACCCCGGCCCAAGAGGCACCGATCGAACCTCGGGAACAACGAGAGAAAGAGAGGAGAGGCTTAGTCGCGTGTATAGGCAGTCGAACACGTTTCTGTCTTGTCCGTGTGTTGCCGGCACGACGCTCCGGGGGTGTCGAGTGTCGGTGGCTACCTTATCCCACCGGACAGCCTGTCAAACTTCGTTATCATCTTACACGCACGCTACGCCCGTAACGACGATATATCTAACCTCCGCCGATGGACATTCCATCGAACCTCCGCGTTATGATTCACCCTTTCTCTCGCCGAGGATCGGTCATGCTTCAACCATAGCCCTAACTTGAGAAGGACTTCAGCAACTATATATTTAACCCCAAATAGCTCAGAGAACGATTTCACCGATTAAGGGGGTATATCCTGGAAAAAAGAGTCTACCCCCTTAAACGAATCCAGAATGAATCCCTAGAAGAATCCAAGTCCTCGACAGTTCGATGAATGATCGAACAGCAGTAAATCCTAGAGTTTCATTCCCGAAGGACCTTCTGGGGCATCTGATCGGAAGGGTGCTTACCTGATGCACGCGCAGCCTAATCGTGCAATGCTCTCGGTAGGCTGCACGACGCATTCCGCCATCACCAGTAGCAGTTGTTTCAACATCAACGTCGTCGCCGGTAGATAAGCTTCGTTTCTCGCAACTTCAGGACCTAGAACGACGATCAGACTCGTTACCAAAAATTCTCATCTGCATTCAAAGCTTTTCATAATCACCTTGAAGATGAGTCAAGTAATCGACAACTAGATCAGTGATAAGCCCGCAGCATTGTTTGAAATTTGGCGCGAAGTTGTCCCAGCCCCTGAAGATCTTCGAGGTTTTTCTGAGCCAGTTCTGGACCATGGGAAGAAGCAGATGATTCACGCAATAGAGGCCGAACGCTGGTCCAGGTACGTTCAAGGTGTCCCGTAGCAAATGGAAGAGAGTTTCCAGGGTGTGAGGCTGGTAACGCTTCGGGCAAATCATGGTAGCGCTGGCTAGACCCTCGATGAGGATATACCAGACTCTTAAGATGCCGCTAGGCTTGTCCATGCTCTGCAGGGTCGTGATCGTGTGAACGTTCTCCATGAGGACGTCGTGAGGCCTTTCGGGAATGGTCTCTTGTATGGATTCGGCGTGCTTGTCGAACCTGATCACCTCGGAATTGGGGATCAAGGGATCGACGTACTGAGGTATGGTGGAAACCTGGATCCTCTGCGCTGAATGAAAGATTGGACAGGCTGGCATGCCGTACATCGAAGCTAAAATATCGCTGCAGCTCAACAGGTACTTGAGACTCTCCACACACAGTCTCATTCGTTTAGACTCGGCGATGTCGACTTGCTCCTGTTCGTCCTGGTGACCCTCCGCGTCGCCGATTCCCCTTACGTGTCGCAACAGACACAGAATGCAATCTAGCGCTGCGTTCGCGAACACTAAGGTATTGTCCGTGGACAGGAAGACTCTGAAGACCTCGAGGAGCGGGGCTGACTCCACGGAATCTGAATTGCCGACCGAAGCTACACGTAGCGCACCGAAGAGCGGGCGCCAGCCTGACCGGATCTCGGTACGGTTGGTCTCGACGAACTCGCAGATGCAGCTGACGATCTGTCAGAGGATTGCTTTTGTCAGAAATTCCCGGAAATTTGCGAGATAGTTCTTAATTGTAAAATTATTCTTATATAAGGGCTAGAGAGTTGGAGAGCGTTCAAGGGAGAGGGGAATCACGGAGAAAGAGGGGATTCAGAAAGAAGGAGGTTGAGGACAATATATGGAAGGGGTTCAGAGAAGTGAGAAAAATATTCAGGAAGAAGGAGAAGTAGAAGTGGAAGGAGCATAGGAGTCCCTCCCAAGCTCTGGACCGAAACTCCCAGGATTTTATCGAATTCCTGATAGTTCCCGATAGAGCCCGGGACGAACAGAGAATTTTGACAGTGTCACCTGTATTTATAGACCTTCATGAACTTGTGAGCATGACCATATATGGAGTGTGGTAACGATCTTGACAGTCTAACTCTTTCGCTCTCTATTCTAGATTGTTAAAACAGTCACATATAGATATCTAGGGGTCCAGAGAATGTTATAGGTGTGTCTCTTTATGTCTTGTGTCTGAGGTCACCCATCCACCCTCGTCTAAAAAAGCCTTGACTTAGTATAATATATTTTACAAGCCACCTACTTGATCCTGCACATCGCTGTCACAAAGTTCTAGGCACAAGAGGTTCTCGAATGGCTTGAAGAGTGCTTCGTTGAAGTGGAAGTGCGGCAACTCGACTTGCTCGTTCAACAAGGCTGCCATGGAATCGTGAATACACTGAACCGCTTTCTTCGAGATGCTGCGATCTTTGTGGCAAGCTGCCTCCATGAAGTGCGGTCCAAGGATACTCCAGACCTAACAATCATTCCCGAAAAATTAACAGAAAACTAGGAACAACGATCCTGAACTCGTTTAGAAAATGATTGAAAATATTCCTACCCTCATTATATGAATCAGAGGCCTTCCACTTTTCACACATTTCAGCATCACCTCTCCCAATCTAGCCAACAATAAAACGTTCATCTCGTTCTCTCTGGGCTTGCTCCTGCGCCACCAGAATCTCTTATTATCCTTGCATCCGTCTGTCGTTTTAAACAACTGAGCCTTGCTGGCCTTGCAAAGTGCAGTCAAAAATAAGCATAACGCTCTGAGATTCAACTTCAAGGCTGCGTTCTCAAAGAGCCTGTCGACCTGTTGCGACAGGACACAGATGATCTTGGCCGCGTAATCGGCTGGAAGAATGCCATTGAACTGACTGTCTGCGTTCGACTCTTGAATGATCTCTGGAATAGTGTCCGAGCTAGGGTTCTGGGTATAGGGACTGGACAAGAAGCTGTAGACATCGACGCTGTAAGAAGAAGACTTTGTTAATCACCTGAGAACTCTCTTTCAAGCTTAAGTGGAAGCTTGAGAAGAATTACCAGCTCTCTTCCTCGTCGGCTATGTTAAAACTCAACCTCAACCTGTCCTGACTCCCCTTCGCATCCCCATTCGCAATGTCCTTCTTCTCCTTCTTCTGCTGAGCCTTCGGCAACGATGGATTTTGGTTTCTCCCGAAGAAATCGTGCTCCAACTTGCTCACATACAGGCAGCAACTATACAAGAAAAGAAGGATCATGTTATAAGCTAACATTCTCATGAATCCAGAATAAGAATCGATGATTCTTACGTGAAAACGTGTGGCCAGCAGTCACTGCCATGACTACCAAGTTCCAGACCCTTGCCCAGAAGAACATCCATGCTCAACGCATGAGATGTGTGAATGTTGGTTGCCCTATTCTGCAATTTCAATCGCAGGACATCTTTCGTTCTTGTAATCTTTGATATAGACTGCTCTGTGCAGGCCGCTTTGGCCAGTAAAGCGAAAATCGAGCCGCAGCGATTCTGCAGACCTAAATAACGAAGCATCAAGATCATTAGCATCTCTTCAAGTATCCTAGAAAATGATTGAACTCACCAAGAATATTGCTCAGAATCGCAGCTTTATGAAGACCTTCCAAAGATAACACCACGGTGTCCCTGATGCCTCTCCTGCCAACATCCCTGTTCAATATCCCCTTATTGTTTTCTTCTTTGGGGGGATTCAGACCAGTTGTTAGAACAGTCATCATGCTTCCCCAGCAACACGTTAGGACTCTTCTAGAAAGTTTGGCGCCCGCTTCAGCCTCTGGCGTTGGCTCGCTTCGAGACAGCTGAGCCTTTTCTAGCCTTATGTAGTCTGAGAGAAGCTGCCCTCCTCTTTGGCTACCAGGGATTCCATCAACGTCTTCAAGAAACAAATTCAAGTTATTGAATTCTGTATGGTCTTGTTCAGTTGAAACAAGTCTACTCACCAGTTAGAACGTTTATCAGAGCACTGTGCTCGGTATAGTGAGGATTGTAGCCACACTTCTCGAGCAGATTGCAGGCCAGTACTTGCTGATAGAGTTCAGATAACCAGGTCGCCGACAAGTAAACCAGGACTCCTGACCCATGCACTTCTTCCACAAATTGTTCCTGAAGAGACACAATGCTTATACCAACTCTGAAATTATTATAGAAAATATTCTAAATATTATACCTCGCTGATTGGAACTTGGCGACTCTCTTCATGGTAGTAATTGATCCTGATCAGCTTCAGATTCAGCAGCAAGGCTGCGTAGGTGGCTAGGTAGATCCCATCGGCATTCATGATCGTGATTAACGCACAGGAGTCAGTGCTTATGTCAGTCTGCTCTTGGATCTTCTGCTGGGCTGTGAAGACCCCTGAAATTGAAGAATATCATTGTAAAATGAGTTTAATTTTGATTATGAACAACTTTATACCTTGACAGTATTCCGAAGCAAAGTTCTGCAAAGCCTCGTCAACCTCTATGTTGCTCCTCAGGCTCAACACCATAGGGATCAGGTCGCTCTTCAGAGTCTTCACGAACTTCCTAGCATTATGTCTCTCCACGTCAACGTTGCATTCGTCAGCCACTTGTCTCCCAACATGAAGACACTTTGGAAGCTTCTCTAATCTCAACCTCTCTCTTTCGTTCTCCATCGCGTAATCATTGTCTTCCAAACTGTTCTCTTCTTGAACTTCGTCAGAATCATTCTGAGGTCCTTCGGTGTCCGTAGAATCGCCGTCTTCGGAGGGTCCGTGCCCTGAAGAGTCCGAGTCGGAGCCTATTCCCTTCTTCATCAGCTCCAATTGCTCTCTAAATGTAAATTACACGTATTACATATTCTGTGCATGTCTTGTCGCAATTAATACCAGACTCACCTGTAAGTTTTCGGTAGCCTAGCCATGCTTTGGTACGTCAGTGGCCCCCTATAGTCGCAGGACTCCAGGTCCTCGTACAGACTATTGATCGCGCACGTGTAAGTGTGATTAATGGCCTTGCCCTCGCACAGTTCCTGAAGAGCGGAGAGCATCGCGACCACGCACGAAACACTAGCGTGCAGAATACTCAGCCCGCCGGTCGTTGATTCCTCAATCGAGTCCATTGCCCTAAGATCGACTCGACAGATTATCGCAATCCTCTTACGAAACACAAAAGACAACTTACAGTCTCATCAACGCCATGTCGCTCTGAATATGACTGGACCGGTCCTCTTCTACCAACAACGGTCCTGCGAAGTCTACCATTCGACTGGGACTACGGAGAAGCTCCTTCAGGGCTTTCAGAGGCTCTAGACGTTGTTGAGGAGGCGGATACAGCAGCATTCGATGAAACACCGACTCTAAAACTGGTCTGAGCGGGCCCACGCAACCTACCAGTCGAACCAACTCTGTTCCAATACTAGAAGAAACAAAAATTAATTAATATAAATCTTTCAAAATCCTGAAGAATTAAAACATTAATCCACGTGCCTGTAGACAGTCTTAGCCTGATGGCTATCAAAGCTCAGTGAAGTCGCAAGGTATCCAGAACCCCTGCCCACTTCATTCTCCTTGCCCTCCCTGGACGTGAACGTTTTGTCAACCCTTGGTGTACCAAGGAAAGCTATCAACGCGGGGCAGAACTTCTGCCAAAGGAAAGTGGTGAAGTGGGCGTTGGTGTGAATCTTTTGCGGTAGGGATGAGATCAAGGTGTGCAGGCACTCCAAAAGGAAGACCACGGTGTTGCCGTTCCTCCCGTTGCTGGAACAGGATTTCCTACGATTCGAAAATGCAGTCTTCTCGATGAGATTAACGACCGTTTTATCTTACTTTTGAGCCTCGTCCAACTTGCTGCAGATGTACTGGAGGATCGGCAGAGCCTCGTTGAAACAGGACACCCCCCTCTCCCATAGGTTCTTGTTCTTCTTCGCGTTCTCGTCCATTTCTTGGCACTCTTCGTCTGTAGGGGATAGCGTTCGTCATTATGTTAACCAATTTCCCGACAGGAAATAAGCCGACAGTCACGGAATCCCTCAATGGAGCACGCGAACACTGTGCTCTCTATCGATCAAACTTCTGTCGGACTCCTTTTAGAATGTACTATCTCTTTTTAGAATACACGGTCTCTTTCTAGTGCATTCTTTCAAAAGAATCAGATGCGGGGAAAATGACTTTAGTGTTTTCTGGGAAGAAAAGACTCTACAGATTTTTTAACAGAATGAATGTCTAGCTTCGCCTCGATTTTTCTACGCCTGTATGCATCCTAAATTTTTAATTTGCTAGCTACTGACTATGTTAAATGAATCCAGTTTTGGCATCAATTACCTAAGAACAGACAGAAGGACCGCAGAGTCTGACTAGTGGCAGCCTGGGCGGCGGTCCTGACAGCCTGATTCCCATTTTCGAAAGCCTCGCAGCAGGTAGTGAGAATGGCGATAATCAAACGGCCGTTCATCGTCCAATAAGATGAACAGGCGACCTGTAGGAGAACCTGTAAAAAAAACCATCGCTCAAGATCTTCTTCGAGGTCTGATCAATTCATACTAAAATCGAACTCACTTTTAGCATATCCGTCTGCGTGTCGTCGGACTGCGACAAGATAGAGCCCATCGCGTGCAACATTTGCGCAGGCAGCCATAGGGAGTCATCCTCTGGCTCATAAGGTGACTGGAACCTGTCGTCTCTCAACATTTTCTACATTTCAAAAATAAAAATTTTGATCAATGAAAAACTCAGAACAGAATAATTTTAATGGGGTATTTATTCTGTTTTCGAACGAAGTGTTGAAATGCAGGAATGGCATGTCCGAAACGTTTTAAGCGACACAGCTGTTCGTCGATATCTCGCGCTTTATCGCCAAGTTCCTTCCCGCGAGCGGATGTATGCGTATGTACGAGGTTGTAGTAGAATGGTGTACGTTTTATGCGGGAAAAAGAAGTGTTAGAAAAATTGAACTACGCACATGTAATCCCGACAGACCGAACGCGACGAATTTGCTCCTCTTGGTCTCCAGTGCTAGCTGAAAGGTGTGTAGGCATTTTGCTCGCAGCTCGTGAGGCGGATCACGGAGCAACGCTTGCTGCTTTTCAAGGAAATCTGCGGGAAACATCAGAAAATCTTCTGCCATCAACAGTTACGGACATAATAAGTAGCCAACAGATTTCATGCATCTGTGACAAAAATGAGTGGGTGTAATTTTTAAAACAATAAAAACATTAGAAGAATTAAAAAAAGATACTGTTACTGTTTTAAAAATCAATTTATATTTTACTCCATTTTGTTGTGAATCAGGTAAAAAAAGATTTATTTTGCACAAAGATGCGCTGTCTAATAATTATCAAAGTGACCGACGCAGTAATCAGCACAAAAGAAAATTTCAATGCTGGTATAAATTATTCTCAGAAAACAAATTGTCAAAAAATAGCTTAATGGAAAATGAAGGAAGAATTAGAGTCCAAAGAGTGGAAGTGATGAGGATTATTTGTTGCAGGATGCAGCGATTAATTTTCGCAGCGGAACATATTGCGAAACAGCGAGGGGATGTTATGCGAGGGTAGTTATCTCGAGTGTTGAACCCAGTGGAAAGGAATTCGAGTTTTTTCGCGAAGATAGGGGCAAGCGAGAATGGTTTTGAGTTATGGGATTGAATGGGCTCACCGTGCGCTTCCTGCGCCGATTTCCGCAAATTCTGTAGCTTCGCATTGCTGGACTCCCTGACGATCTGCAGCAGGAGATCCTCCATGTCACGGTGGACTAACACGCGACTGATCGATAGCGGGAGTGCCAATGCACGCCTGGCTATACGCGCATGCCCAGGACCGTATCAAGACCCCCTGCCCAGGAAAATTCATACTTTTCTCGAAGAGTCAGCGGGCTTTCGAATATGCTTCGTAAACAACGCAAATCTGCAAACAAGAAAATACGTACAACCAACTGAAATCGACAAGCATAGAACTTTTGCGCTGAACTTTGACAAATTATAATTAACCTTTATGTGGTGAATTATTCTATCTAATTAATTCTTAAACATTTAAGTACTGTACGAGTTATATCAATTCCATACCTATGAAATTTAACCCTTTGCACACGGGACTATTTTAACTGGAAAATTAAACATTTCTTGCGCCCTAGTATAATTACATATGATTTTTTTCTTTTGATGGATATGAAATTCATATAATACCTCATACAATACTTAACTGTTTGGTTATCGATTAGATATACCGACACATATTTAATAATGTAAACAATGTTTTGAATAATGATACAGCAATTTTTAATAGTGCCTCTCTCTCTCTCTCTCTCTCTCTCTCAGAGGGGACAACGGAGATGGAGAGCGCGATATATTCTAGGTCGAACAAATGCATAATTTTCGTGTTACAATAGGAGTGCGAAGGCTCAACTATTTCGCTTACTACTGCTTCGCGATTATGTTACCAATTCGTGAATATATACCATTCGTTCCTGTCCGGATTTCAAATTACTTTGGGACCGAATTTTGAGTCCTTACGTACACAAATGTTCTTCACGGATATCGATATATTTATTAATGCATAGATGTGGTATGGGGTATACGCTTTTTATACTCTGATGTTTACTCGATACACTGATACAAAAATCAACAGAGCTGAAACGTGAAAAGTGGCGCTGAACGGTGATCACGTGACCGCGGCCGATCAGTTGCCAAAGATGGCGACGGAGTATGACAGGTACTTCATTGTGCACGATTACGCTGTGAATTTTATAGCTGATTTTATAGGTGAAAACTTGTTTTTTAAATAAACCAACAGCATACGTGAGTACATTTAACAAGTACGTTGTATAATTTCATTGTTCTCTGTGATAGCATTGGTAGTCGGGGTTATTCATCGCTGGCATGTATCGACAATGTTCGAAAACGACCGGCATTTCTCGCATTTGTCCGAGATCGAGAGAGAAATGTCGTTTCGCACGGAAATGGTACGAAATCTTGATCGAATTCCAAAATGCCGATTTCAATTCTCCATCCAAAAATGTTGGGTATAGTACTCGTTTGTTTTCTCTTATTTCGCAGGGAATGTATTACTCTTACTTCAAGACTATCGCGGAATCGAAGACGTTCATGGAAGGCTGGGAAAAAATCAGCCACGATAATATTTCCGAGTATGGCAATGTCATAAACGCCGGTAGAAAATATAGTCTGCTGCCAGAGGTAATGTACTGGTAATTCCCATTTTAGACTGCGAACGTTCGTGTAAACATTTAGTAATGTATACAGAAGGGTACACTGGTTTCTGTGACATTTCAAGGTCATCGAAATCAGTTAAATTAGAACGAAAACAATTGTGGACTGCGCCACGCAGAATTTTATAAAATTCAATGAATGTAAATTCGCAGTCTACTTAGAACAATGATAGACAATAACATTTTCTGGTTTGCAGTTGATAATTGGCTGGCTGTATCATTCTGCCAAGGATTTGGGGATCATTTCTGTAGAAGAGTGCTGGCAAGTGAGACTTGTTTATATTGGATTTGTATTCAGAGTACGGCTTTCGTACTCGCGAGAACCCAATTCCTC
The DNA here is from genome assembly GCA_028455605.1 of Lasioglossum malachurum. Taxonomy (NCBI): domain Eukaryota; kingdom Metazoa; phylum Arthropoda; class Insecta; order Hymenoptera; family Halictidae; genus Lasioglossum; species Lasioglossum malachurum. The sequence continues at coordinate 33,555,847 of CM052313.1, forward strand.
AATCTTAAGACTTTATCTATCGAAAGTCTAATCGCTGGTAGATAATGTGTTAAGATGCCTCGCATTCAACTCTGTATACAATAAAACGTAAAGCAGCCGTCTCCTATACAGTGACCAGAAAAGCGTGGCTTTCAGATAGAAAGAGGAGAAGGAGTGCCTCCCGTGACCAGCTGCGAGGGCCTGGGAGTTCCAGTATATTTCTACTTGGACATTGTGTGGATCCACACGATACTCACTGCAACCACGCTGTTCTACTATTCCATGTACCTGGGCAAGAGCCTGGGCAGCGGAATCATTGCTGTGCTCTTGTTCTTCTACAATCACAATGAATGCACACGAGTACAGTGGACTCCGCCGCTCCGCGAGAGTTTCGCCTACCCTGTGATTCTGTACCAGATGTACACGGTGACCATGATCGTGAGAGAAAGCTCGAATCACATGAAAGTACCGAAATCTTTAATGCTGGTGCGTTGAGCCTGGACTTAAACCAAAATCTAAAATACCGGTATGACGTCATACCGCTATATGTAAATACCGGTATGTTTAGTTATACATATTTACCGGTAATCTTCTGGATTTTCTTCTTTTCGGTAATATATCGGTTTCAGTATAGCTTAGCTGACGTAATACCGGTTTAAAGGGGTAGTCTCGTTTCCAGGATTGATTCTCATTTCTCGATAATGCAAAGATGGGCTTTTTCAGTGGTGAAAAGCGTTAGATAAAAGATCAATCTAAGCCGCAGACGCCCCCAAAAGTCATAAAGCTGCGCATGTAAACTTAAAATAGGACTTTTAAGGGTGATTGCGGCCTAGATTGATCTTTTATCTAGCGCTTTCGACTACCGAAAACCTCTCTCTTTGCGTTATCGAGAAATGAGAAGGCGCATCCCGCACCCTTGCAACCTCGGAAACGAGTCCACCCCCTTAAGTTCCCGTTTGAGCCTGGGAATGCCAACGATCCTGGAACCTCTGCAACCAAACCGACACTTGAATCGTTTCAGAAAGTTGGATGGTCGACGCTGATAAGCTTGTGCTTCTGGCAGTTCTCGCACTTCGTGTTCACCACCCAGATCATCGCGTTGTTGATACTCAAATGGATGAAGGTGATACCAAACGATACATACAGATCCATCTGTTCGTCCCACTTATGGCCGATATGCATAGCCACGAAGATAACCGACGGAAACTCGTTGTACTACTCGCTGTACATATGCCTGCTGATGACCAGCATTGTCATAACTCTCCTGGAGGTCACGTTCCGGTTCATGGGCGGGGAACTGCAGACAGGTTTGGAGATAGTTCTCGTAGTGATCAGCACAAGATTCTTGAAGTCCCTGTTGTCGCTAATATCCGAGGACGACGCGCACGTGTTCGGCATACTGAAAGCGAAGCTGACCAGCTACAAAGATTTCCACACGATGCTCTACACTTGTTCGGCCGAATTCGATTTCCTACCATTCAGGAGCTACGACGCTATCATAAGGACTCTGCTATTGCCGCTCGCCGTGCTAGCTGGGGTTCTGATAGTGTACTACTGGTACAGGGGCTTCAAGAGCAAAGGGTATCCCAAGTGTGTAGAAGCGGACCTCGCGTACAATGGACTGCAAACTGGCGCGTTTATAATCATGGCTGTGTTCATCATGAGATTGAAGCTGTTCATGAATCCGCATCTCTGTATAATCGCCGGGACCGTATGCGCTAGTAGATACCTGGACAAAGTTGGGTTGAAGAGCAACATGGTAAAAACTGCTCTGGCGGTTCTGGTGATATCGGCGATGTCTTATCATGGGCTAGGGAGGCTGCGCGAGGAGAGAAACAGCATTGGTAATTATGAGAGAGTATGAATAAAAGTAGTACATAACATATTTGATCTTTTAACATTGCAGGTGAGTTCAGCAACATCGAACAGGAAGAGCTATTCGAGTGGATAAAGAAGAACACTCCGCAACACGCGGTGTTCGCCGGCAAGATGTCCTTGATGGCGAATCTGATGCTGTCGACTGGCAGGCCTATCGTCAATAACCCCTATTACGAGAGCAAGGAGATGAGGTGCGGGGATCTAGAGTCTCCGATTGGTTTGTTTACTATCAGCTCTTCTGTTTCAGGGATAGGACGATGAAGGTGTACGAGATATTCAGCAGAAAAGACGTGTCTTCGGTGTACATGACACTGAGGAACATGAAAGTTGGATACGTTATCTTGGAAGGACCCACGTGTCTGGGCTTCGCAAAATTGTAATTACTCTCCCAGTATTTTTAATGCTTTGCACTCGGATCTGTTCGAAATTTTGAGCCAGTCAAGTGCAAAGGATTAATAAAAAGGGTGTATCCTTTTTCTGATATAGCAAAGAATGTTTTATCGTTTCAGGCCACAAGGCTGCCAGATGATCGATCTCTGGGACGTAGTTGACAACGGGGCAGCCAAGGCCATCGGGAAACCACCCATCTGCCCTACTTTGTATCAAGGGAACGCGTATCCCTTTAAAAGGGCGTTCGTCAACCATAGATACGTCGTCCTACAATTAGACTATTCGCAATACGTTGAGCTGAAACCAAAGAGCCCTTTGCACTACCAAGCTTGAGGACATTTGATTTCGGTTGTGATAAAATGAATATACCTCGAAAGAAGATATTTTTCCGGGAGAGAGAGTGAGAAAGGCAGTTATGTATCATACTTATATATATATTTTTTGTAAACACAGATGCGTGAGTGCGAGCCAAAGCAGAGATGTTAGTTAATAGGTTTTCAATAAAAGTTTAGGCTGATTTTCTAAGAGGCGCGTTTGTGACCTGGTCTATCCTGGATCCCCTGCTCCAGTTCAATATGTTGAGAACTAGTTTAGGCACATTGTTTATAGTTTGGTTCGTATGTTAATGTTAAATAATCAATTCTGATATTAAATCACGTTCAAATAGTCAAGGTCTTGTCAAATATTTTTAAAAATCTGTATCGAATGTTTTCTGGTATTTCTAGTTTTTATTTAACTAAAATAAAGGTCTGGCTCTTTTTGGCTGACACTTTTTAATATTCTATAAGCCGCCGACTAAAGCGTGCAGCAAATTCAAACTTCTAAATGGAAGCGCGCGCAGACTGCATCAGGAGCGCCATTTAAAAAATCGAATTTTTTTCCCCGATTTTCCAGAAAGTCGGCCGCGTTTTCGAAGGAGGTAATCACGCCGAGGAATCGGAATCGAGCGACGAAAAATCGAACCTTGCCGCGAAGATAGCTCCGTTATAGCCACGCGGCGTAACACCTTCACTTCGCCGTGTAACAGGCAGTATAGTCGGAGCCCTGGCAGCGCTATACTACGTTGTGCCGCTGACCCAAATGAATCCTATGGCTAGTCAGTCCCGGTCCGGGCTTCTTCGCGGCAATATTACTCGCTCGGCCACAGCTGGCACCGTTCGAGCACGCCTCTCCGCGTAGCTCAATTAAAAATCATCGATCCTCGATCGGGCTGCCGCGAGTGTCTCTTTACAACACGCTATCACGTGTCCGAAAAATCCTCGAGCACCGAAGCTGCCCATATTGCAGCCAGAAACGGGGGCCCAGTGAAATTCTACGCGCTCCCTAAACAGTGAAAGTTCCGATTCGGTAGAAACGTCCTCGTCGAAAACGCTCGGTCCAATTCTCTGTCCAAAAAATCCGCTGTGTATCGCGGTTAAAAAAATCGTGTTTAGAGAAGGAATTTCAAATTTTACATGGAGACTCGGCCGATTTTTGTTGTAGTGTAGCCGTCGGGATAGTGAGCGAATGGTTTAGTGACCAAATGTGAGATCCGTCGCGATAATTTTCGAAGAGAGATAGTCACGGGATTGACGCGCGCTGGACCGGAAATTGGCAGGCCGAGGATGCCAATGACAAAGGCGAAAACATAGAAATCGCATTCGCCACCGGCTGCCAGGATCCGATTGATCGAGATCGCGCGCACTCGCAGATTCCAGACAGCGATGCGGTTGCATTCCGCGGCAACCATCCGTCCGCATAATCATTGACACTCTGCAGTGAGTACACGATTTTATTTTTCTTTTTTTGTCAGACGGTGTTCTTATCAGTTTCTTTCCGTGATTGAACGTAAAGTTCTGTCTTGTTAACGAAGGAAATGATTTGTGGAATATCAAGGACGCCTCCGCCTCGCGTCCTTGCGTCGGCTTATGAACGGTGCATTAATTCGCTCAATGAGCATAACAATGTAAATGCAGTCCTCAATCGGATGCGCCGACCCTCCGCTACACTGTAATTTCGAAATTGTGCTCGTTCCGCGGTGGAATTCTAATTTCGTCTCATTCCGGAGCCTCGATTCGCCGGGTATCGGCGATCTACTGACTACCGGCTGACCTTTTTCATTCGATCGTGATCCTTCAATCATCCTGTGCATGATTGAACCCGTCGATTATTGTTCCAGCGGATTTTCTAATGACTTTTAGTGGTCATCGTGTTGTATTCGTTTTCTTGTTGTTTCCGTAATTGATTTTTATTGCATATATTAGAGCTGTTACGTGGCAAGAACATGGTCCAGAAGATTCAAAACGAAATTCTAATTATTAACAATCTTACAGTCGTCTTTGAATGGTACGAATTGTTTTTATTTTTTGGTTCGGCGTTGATCTACCTTGGCCGATGACGAATACTCGGAAGGCTAATTGGTCATTGACTGCAGTGTCCCTAATTTATGAATGACACTAATATTTTCTACTTAGCAGTCGCGCTCTAAACTGCGTGGGCCTTGGTACCCTCGAGCACAGTCTTCCAGCTGATAGAAATATTAGAAACAAGGTGCGGATAGCCGTTTAAATTCCAGTCTTCAACATCTCGTACCTCCTATAATTTTCTTAGATTCGAATATTCTCAATATATTACAAATTCTTCTGCATGCTCATTGTTTAAATTGATTCGACGAATACTCGTCCGTTCACCCTCAATTTCGCTAGATTCCGCGTGTTCGATCTAACTGTATCCTTACTCAACTATGTCAGCACGGTAGCCTACAACTACTTTCCATTGAATTTTCTGCTGACCTGTAACAATATCAGATAAACTCCTTCTTGCAGCGACTGTTACATGCGCGCACTGTCATAATTTTATTTTCATTTTAATAGAATGCATGTGGGACAGTGATTACTGTAATCGACCTATCTTATCTCTCTGCAGACTAGAAACATTCGCGGCTCTTAAAACAACAAATTAGGCTTAAATATATCTCAGAATCGTCCGAGCGATGATCGCATCAGTTTATAGAAAGTTATCGTAAAATGTAGACCAGAATATAATTAGAGAAAACGGGTATGTCGTGTTCATCTTCGATTACGGAGCAACTCTGTTCCATTTCCATTAAACCAATCTTTGATATATCCCGAATCTCTGAATGGAAGAGCACGAAAATCAGAGTGTGCCGTTGTATAAATTTCATTCTTCTCTCCTTCTTTTTTTTCAAGCTTAACGTTCCGTGCCGCGTGGGCATTTACCGTAAGCGAGACTCGTTTTATTCCTCTCCCAAGAGAGAGAGAGAGAGAGGGAGAGAGAATAGCTGCAGCACGATTCGCCAGAAAACGTAACAGCTGATCGTCTAGCTCAGCGTTCGAGGATATAAAAAAGAATTCTTGTAACTAGATAGTGGCTTTTAGTGCACGGTAAAACTGCGATTGCCGACCGTGCCGCATTCGTCATAGCGTACGCTGCGTTCCAGAAGCAGCTCTCAGCCTTCGCCGTCGCAATTTTTACAGCCAGCACCGTTCCACTTCAAACTCTACTCAATAAAATCTTCTGTTGTTGCCGTCAACCCCGCGTGGACTCTAGCGACTCGATTAATACATCTGAGAGCTAATCAATACTTACGTTGTCCGTGGTAGAATTTTTATTACCTCGTTGAATGGTTAGGTAATCATCTGCATAATTGAAATCCCGCTTGAAGGAGTGCAATTTAAGAAAATGTGGAAGAAATCGGTCAGAATTCAGGGCTAACCCTCGGGAACGTACGTGGACGTGTTCCTCGGCTCCGTTTCTGACCATCGTGAACGGCAGGAAACACGATATGGGGACGTGATCGAGGAGAGAAGACACCTAGTCCGCGAAATAGCCGTTCTTCCCTGACCTCGAAACCACGCGGAACACAGACAAGCGTTGCTGCCGGTTGCGTCGTCGCCTAAGGAATTTGGCACGCGCGTTCCACGCATCGAGGCGGTCGTGTCTCTCTTGTTGAAGAAACACGTCGAAGCTCCGGACCGAAGCGGCTTAAAAGCAGCTTCGAAGCCGTACACAGAGCAAAGCCACAGCCTACCGGCCTGAATCTACGGGACACGATCAACCTAATCATAGCAGACCGACATGCAAACTGCCTAAACGTGGCGAAAACTCTTTTATACCATTCAAGTCGGACGGTGTTCGAAACCTAAATTTTTCGCGCATGTCCAGGCTGCATCGAATGCACCATGCACTAATAATGCGTTCGCCGATGCAAACCGGACGGCCGCGCCTAATCTTCCCCTGCCACCGAGACAGATCGGCTCTCGGTTACTTTCTCGCGAACAGTATTCGTAACCCACTTCTCGACAGGACGATGCAGTCACCCCGGTCCCTGGTATAGTCTGCGACGCAGCGTGCTGGCACCGGTGCCAACACTCGATTTAGAAGGATCTAATTCGCTCGAGTTACCTTCGGTCGTTCGCATCAGCCACATCGTCCTCGCGGTTACTCAACCCCCCGATAATTCACTACCATGCTACCACGCTCTTCCGGGTGCCTTTGTTTTCCGGATTATCCTCTCGACCATTCCAACCGGCTCTATTTTCATCCGAGACCGTTCTTCGTCTCGGTTCAATTTTTCCTCTGCAGAGTTCCATTTCGTACGGTGGAACCTCGATTATCTGGAATTTAATCATCCTTTCTATCGCCTCATTTCTTAATCATTTCAAAGACAATCTCAACCTCTCAACCCATTAAGTACGAAATTTTCTTTTTGAAATTATGACTCTTGCGCAATCGCTGTGCATTCTTTCAGTCGGCCGATCTCGTGCGCACCGCTCGATTCCTCGACCGAAGAAATTGCTTTTGATCCTGGCTTCCAGGCATCAATAAAGTCCTTTCTTCGACTGATACATCGAGTCGGTTAGGTGTTCAGGCATCGCAGAGTAATCGTTACAAGCCGGCCGGTGTTATCAGTGCCAAACGCGCTTTCCACTGTCAAATAAATCTTGCGAGCAGTTGGTTCGATCGTCAGGCTCGCTCGAATCGACGGGGTTTCTAATTGGAGGTCTTCCCAGATGAAAGTTCCCGGTTCGTTTATCGGTGCGGTTCTTTTTAGTCCGTGCGTTGCAGAGAAATATATATATATCTCTCTCTCTCTTTAACAGAGCTGGTTTCCACGGTGCACGCCAAATCCAGACGCGGAAATCGCTATGCCGAACGCTATCCTAACCGTTCCGGCATTTCGTTCGAACCCTCCTTGAAGACTGGTCTCGATCGTCTGGGTTCAAATGAAGTTTCCCGTTGGAGGATCGTTGATTAATCGTGAGAAACGGTTTCAAGGTGGAGGCCAGCATCCTTTCCGAGCTCGGAAGAGACAGGAACGTTCCGAGACAAGCTCGAGAGAGAGAGGAGAATGCGAGAGGAAACTAGATAGAGCGATAGAGTGGGCGACAGAGTTTCACATGACCGAGTTAGAGCTACAATGTTTTACCGGGGCCACGGTGCTTCGTGACACCAGATATCATTTTCACGTAGGCCGGCTGATTGCTCGCCAGGAGAGCCTCTAATTGGCCAAAGGTCACAATCATGAAGCATAATTCCGTCCCACTGACGCCGCAATTGCGAGGATCGTTCCCTAGATCCGGCCGATTGAGGCCCCCCCTTGATCGAGCCGCGATCGACGCGCTAATAAATCACAGATGGATCTCTTAATTCTACGGCCATCGCCGTTGATCGGAAATCGCGCGGTTCTGATCGATCCGACACCCTACCGAGCTAAAACAAGCCTGGTCATTAATTGCCGCGAGAAAACAGGCTTGCGAAATTGCTGGCAATTTTCTAGGTGTTTAGAGGTACGTTAAAAAATGTGCAACCAATTTCTAGGCCTGAAAAATCCCAATATCAATACATTTTCCAAGGTTTAACCCTTTACACTCTCGAAGCCATTTTAACTCGAAAATTAAATATTTCTTTCGATCACCTTCATATGTCCTTTACACGTCCACCTACAAAAAAAAATGTACGAATGACGTAAATCTAGATGGTAAAATGTGGCGACCCACCCTGTATACCGATATATTTAATAACGCAAACCATATTTTGAATGATGGTACAGCAATTTTTAGAGGCGTCTCTCAGAGTCACCATTCGAGTGCTAAGGGTTAATTGACGTAGACAATTCTCTATGGTCTCCTTCGATCGAAACGGTGTGGAAATAATTCCTAAAAATTTCCAGGCTGTCGTGGGACCTCGCGAATCCCCTCAGGATCAAGGCCAAGCCTCCTGCGGGTCTTCCGCCGAGGAATTTCGTCTTCTCCGAACTGGTTCGCGCTTCCTCGCTCAAAAACAAGTCCGGGCTCCTCTCGGGATCGGCGTCTGTCCTCCGTATCTCGCGTGGCTTCGCCTTCGAGGAGCATTTTTTTCTGACCTTGGCCGATGCTACACCTCTCGGCATTCCAGCCTAATCGAACGACACACCTCTCACCGTCGTCGCGTCCCATAATCTATACTGGTTAGGAACGCTGTATGCCTTTACCCGGCGTATACGTTAGCCGGTCGACCACGAGATTAGGAAAGCATGCTCGAGAGTATTATCGTGTCTTTGATGGGCCACGATCCTTTCGAACGAGTACCCTCCGAGAAGAATCTCCGATACAGCCTGCTAGGCCACCGGCTTTAGGTTGGAATAAGTGGCCATAAATTCGTTGTTTTATAAAGCGGTCCTGCTTGACGGGTGGTCGGATTTTTATGGATACTCCTGCGTCTCTGTTTTTGATTCTCTCTGGTTTCTATGGGGACTCGATGTTGGTAATTATTGTTCTTAGTTTTTGAACAAGTTTAAACGATAAATAATTATTGCACGCATCTCCGAACGGCTATAGTTAGACTGCAAATCTTTATACAAAATTGTTGGAAAATTTTAAAGATTGAAGATGTCAATATATGATTTTTCGTCTATTAAAATTATTAAGGGAAGAAATAACATTCAATTTAGTTTCTATTCCTTGCAATCGATGCACATAATTTTTATTTTGCATAAAGATCCGCAGTCTAGTTATAGTCGACAGTGAATATTTTCCAGACCACATTGCCAGTCAATAATTCTCCGACGCTTCTATTCTCGCTAGCAAACACCGGTAGGCAATTATTTCAGTTCCTCTATTGATAATCAACTCAGATATCTCTGTTTGGTTACACAGGAAACAATTCTCCGAGTTTCCCAAGGCGTTTAGTGTCGATGGCAGATAATTCTGTGTGTTCAACATTGATATAATTGGACTGCGGATTTTAAACAGACGAAGTGAAGAGCATCGAGAGCGTCCTACTTCTATCGACAACAAGTTTCCCCTAAAAAAATTGCTGATAAATATAGACAGCGAGCTTCGGTCTCGCCAGTAAATAATTCCAAACACCGCACACTGTTCCAAAATGTCAAAAAGGTGGCCAAGCATTAAAAACACTAGAAGAACACTAAAAACTTTTCTAAAAATACTGTGTACTAAGGTTTTCTCGGGGTGATCACGAATTTAGTGTTAACTAAATCACGATATCACCACTCACATTATCAAAATTCTTTACTTCGAAACATGATCTTATGGCCAGTTTTTCGGCGTTTTGGAACAGTGTGCGCCGGTTCATGAATATTCAAGAGCTGGCAACACGCGAAATTGATCAAAGCGAAGCAGGAAGGCGGAATTCGGCAGTGATTTAGGGACACCTGTCGAAACGGGCTCGCGAAAGTGAATTCTTTTTAAAGAATCCGCCCAGCGCGGCGTGGAGTCCGCAGAGCACGGAAACGCGAACTTTCTTCGTGTAACCTACTTCCGGCGCAAACGGCAGGGAAGAAACGACGTGTTCACATCGGGACGAAAGAGTCGCGAGCATAATAGAGACAAGATCTTCAAGACTGGTTTCCTTCGAACGACATTGTTATCAGTCGAGGGAAAATTAACCTGGTTTCTGCGGTCGTCTCTAACTGGTTTGAATCCGCCGTTGTAGCCCGGGAATAATTTCACTCGGAGCGCGAGCCACGTGAATTGAAATCCGTCGGGGAGGAAAAGCCACTTGGAAAATCTGCTTAGAGGGTCCTCGGGCTTATAGCTGCCACAGGGAATCTGATATTCTTTCGAACAAGTGGAGGATCGTCAAGAATATCTTCTTGGGCGTTCCTCTTGCTTAATGGCCCTTTCGAACGACCGCAATTCTCTCACGAACGACTGAGCTGCTAGAAGTTACGGGCGTTGCAACGCTCACAAGACAAGGAATCACTTAACAGTATGGTGCGGTTTTTTTATGGACTCGTGTGAGGTCTGCAGCGTTTCTGTTGATAGAGTGCAGAAAATCGAAATTTTTAAAAAGTGAAAAAGTTTATAATTCATTGTTCAAAGACGAATATCAAATTTAGGGGGTAGTCTGATTTTCGAGACCGTATCTGCGCGAACGTTCAGGAATTTTTTCAATTTTCCAGCGGTCCCTATCGCGGACGCATCTCTGATCAAGAATTCTGATTACGTACCTCGGATCTGCGCGCTTCCGAGTGCCGGTCAACCGTGTTTTTTCTCGTTTCCAAGTGGCGGCGAACTTTCACGGGCGGTTAACGAGCCAGCCGTAATATGAATATTCTTTTTCCCGAGTCGCGGAAAATGATCGTAATTCGAGAGAGGCAGAGAGGCTGATATTAGGTGAATTTCAAAATGGACTGCGCCCAGGGAGAACCGGTGGCTGTAATCGTTCGCGAGTTGCTTGCGTAACTGATTTAATAAATACGATCACCGCTGGGAATAGGAGAGGAAAACCGTGGACTGCCACGAGATTATTCTGTCTGGAAAAATTCGAGTAATTATCGAGCAGGTAGTGGACTTGAAATCGCTCGTGTACGCCGCCGCTTTTCATGCATACTCCGCAAGAGAGAGAGAGAGAGAGAGAGAGAGAGAGAGAGAGAGAGAGAGAAAGAGAGATCCAACGCGATTGCAACTTGTTGATCGACAGCTCATGATTGGAGCCTGAGCGTTCGCACGCGATAGATAATTTTGTACTTGGTGTTCAATTTAAAAGACGTGCTAATAGCGAACAATTTCTTGGATAATTAAATGCAGGCTCTGTGATTATATTCTAATTTGCTGTCGAAAGTTCGGGCCTTCTTCCAGAGAAATTTTCTCGCATATTTTAACATGCTCTCTGGCATGTTTTCGCGACTGAACGTTTTCTAAAGATGGATTAGTTCTATTTCGAACTGTGACAGTAAGTTTCTTCAGTATCTCTTCGGATTGCCTTCTCTCTCGAGGAGTATAGGTGTCGGTAGATGTGCAGGAAGAGGTTGTTCCTCTGACTGACAGTTCAAGAGGTATTTCCTTTCCTCGTAACAATCGCGCTGCGACATCTGCGTGGCGAAATAATACGGAAATTATCGGGTTTAATGCGTGGCATTAGCGACGTCCCCGTTCCAGGGAAATATCGCGTTCTGTCGGAGAACCCGAATCCTACTTTCCCTTCGGTGATGAAAGATCAGTGGCTTGCAGAAGAACTCTAACATATTTCAATGATTTACGATCCAGACAATCCCCAGGAATTACGACGCCTTGAGAGTCCAACAAGATTTCGCAGTAAAGAAAATTAATAAAACAGTACATATTTCTATCCAATGCTTATTCGTATCATTCAGTGACATTAATCCCAATTATTGTTAATAGAAAAAATTAAGCTTTAATCAAATGTTAATCGATTTGCTATAAACGACTCACGCAACATTTTAGAGATCCTCTTCGAGATCCCGGTGTTACGAAGACTATCAAGCGCAGCATGCTCGAATCCGGCCGCAGCTGTTCGATATTCCCATACCCAACCGCCATAAACATTCCGGTCGGAATTCGCAAGCTAAACTCGGTCCTAATAATAAATTAGACCGCGGAATAGAAAGTCTCGGAGGATCGGAGAAAACCGGGTCCGAATGCGCAGAACGAGGAAGAAAATTGTGGACAGGGTTCGGTGCCTGCCAGGCATCCTCTTTTCAAACACCGTTGACATTTTGCTGCGCCTTCGTCGTGAAAATGCAGCACTTCCTCTTTTCCCGTAGTAATCACTTCGCCGTAACCGGCCCGCGTTGATTAACAATAATAATTCCCGGCGCTCTTCCTCGTCGAGGATGTGGTAATTCGACGCGCGCGACGTTAATTGCCCGGGCTTTCATCGAGATTAAGGTATCAACACTCTCGCTCGCGTGGATCAACCAACGGAGATCATCTTTCTCTGTTATCCTTGGAGAGACGGAGCCCTGATCGTTCTCAATGGACTTATCTCGTTAATGCTACCGGTAATCGTTTAACTACCTTGGCTGGATGGATCTTAACAAACTTGTCTTGTTAATGGCGATCGTTGCAAAAGAATTTATTTCATTCGGCCTGCGATCAGACATTATTTCGTTGCTTGTAATTATTGTTATTGCTTTTTGATTGGGAAGAGTATCTTTAATGCTTAAATGTATACAGATACGTGAAACACGTGTGAACCACATGTTCGAATAATAACAGCTCCGTCGTGTCTCTTTTTAGCGATATTTTTAGCCGCACGAAATGTTGAACGTTCTCCGGTGTTCCTTTTTAAGGAAAAAGCAAGTTTATTGCTGGAGTGATGAAATACTTTTGAGCATCGGTGTTCCGTTCTTGCCTCTCCCTTGAATTCCTGGAGACCCCGAGGAATGGGTTCTTAGACACTTTTCTCTCGCAGTTTCCGTACCGTTGATCTTTGCCGAGGAAACTGGCACGGATCCAGGCCGTTTCGATGAATAGTCTGCGCAACTTTAGTGCTCGTAAACTTTGTTCCATTTCTGTCGAACCTCGAGAGCAAATTAGCGTGAAGGTACGCTTAATTGGGTAAATTGGCGGCGATTAATTTTGGTTTCTGCCGGCGGTTCTACGAATTCCTCCGAGAACAAAGAACATCTTACTTGCCGTGCTGTAGAACCGCCTACGCCAATCATCTTTTATATTCTCCATTACACGATGGTAAAAAATCCTAGTCTGAACTGTTGGACTTAATATATTTTTGAAAGATCAAAGAGAGACTCCGGTTTTTAATTTTGTGGATCGCTAACAAGATTTCGATTTTTCTTTTCAGAGATGCGAAGCGAGGTAGGAGAATGGCTGCCGACCTGCGTGGGTTCACCGATATGCATCCTCTTGCTGTCATGGTCGCTGCTTATCTATCAGAGCCAGCCGTCCTCTGCGAAACGGAAGATCGATGTATTCACAGTGGCCATTCTCTCGGAGAGTCTTGTGCACCAGCTTGGACTCCTATTCTACGCGATCCTCACGTTGATTCGGCCGAGTAACCATTTCGGAGGTAGCTACTTACGCTATGAATCATACCGATCTAAACCTATCCTCATCAATCAACCTGGTCGAAACAATCATCACTATTTGCTTATTAATAAACAGCTTCGGGTTGCCCAAGATACATAGTCCACTCCTGTCCTCTGTTATATCATAACTGCTATTTTCTGGCATCGCGATAACTTCTGTTGCAAATACTTAATAAATTGACACTAATTCGGCTCCAATGTCTAATTTTCAGAGTTCTGCTCGACCCTGGTTTGGGCGCTGAACTCCTCGAGCATCCTTCAGGAGCTAACCCTAACTTCGATCGCGATTTTCACTGCAATCAGCACCAGGGATGTTCACCTAACGAAAAACCACCTGAAGTATCACCTGGTGAGCCTCAGCGTGATTAGCGCGTGCGTCGGTGTGACAGGTGTGCTAAACTTCGAGCCAGAACACTGCGTCTTCCTGGCGCAGGAGATTTCCTTGAAGTATGGCATCTTCGTCAACTCTCTGAGATGTTTACTGATGCTGACCACAGTGGTCAGTCTCCTGTTGGCTTTGATTAGAAGCCTGTGTCGAAGTCCGAAGGGAGAATTGCTGAAGTCTGTGTCGGATTTGTCGGAAGCTAGCTCGAAGAATTCTTCGGGAGCTTTCGAGTGTCATCCTCAGCAATGGGATCCTTCGAGCGGCTCCTGCACCAGCGGGTCCACGAATAGCAGAGCCTGTTTGAGGAAGAAGAAGGTCCAAGTGGACGAAGCTAGTGGCAGGTCGACGATCTATAGCATCCTTTTCGTTTGCTATGCTTTCCAGCATATCCCCATCCTGGTGAGTTGATTCTTCAAGTCTTTGTTCAGTTAGAAAACATTATTTAACCTTTTGCACTCGGAGCTATTTTAACTCGAGAATGATACATTTCTTCCGACCAAAAATTTGGATAAGCATATTCTGGTTATGTTTATAAAATAATGTAAAATAGTTATTTCTAGAGCTCCGTAAACCTAGTGTTAATAATGCCGAGTGCTAAGGATCGATACATTTTGCCGAGCCAATTCCCCATGTATTTTTCCAGCATATAAAAATTTAAAAAAATCGCAAACAGACCCCTCGCAAAGCGTAATCGATACTCGATAATAGCCACCTCTCGCGATAGATTTATCGCGTCAGGATTGATTAAAACCTCGGTAGAAGTTGGTTCGAGCAAATATGCCGCAGCCTAACTGTCTTAGCCATAACAGCCGCATTTCGTAATATCCACGAAATTGCAAGCGCGCAGCGAGCCGTGGCAATGTTACACGACCGGAATCGATGAACCTAACTCACATCTGATCTATCATTTGCGAACGATTAAAAGTGCACGATTGCGCGGGCCTGCTTTGTAATAGTCTCGCGCGCTATCGCATAATTCGTTCATTAAATTAGCCCGATAAATTGCTCTCCAATTACGGCCTGTTCTTTCCTAATGTGAATATTTATCGACGCATTAGCAGCTTGATTGTGTACAACACATTGATTTCCTTCCTCCAATATCCATTACGATCTTACCAATTGCTCATTTTTCTTTGCTGCAAGAAATGGATTTACTGTTTCGTAAACAATTGTATAGATTCTTTGTTCTTTTGGTGAAAACGACAGGCTAATAAATAAATTGATTAAGTAACTAATTGGAAAGGCAAGAAGAGCTCGTTAGTTTCGCAGTATGAAATTTTTAAAAATAATTTTCGTGCTCTGTTTTCAATGCGAACCGAGAGAAAAAGTTACTGTGACCACCGAACGGTCAGGGTCGAACTCCTCTGAAAAGATCGACTGAACCGGATCACAACAGAGGGTTCCCGCAAAACCGGAAGTCGCCGTGGGTCTCTGTCATCCGGAAACAGTCTCGTACTCTCTGTTTTCCGCACCGGAATTCCGTTCATCGATGAGAAAGCTGCCCGCATGACAGAGAAAAAAGAATTGTTCGTCTCCTACCATAATTCAATGGTCTTCTTTCGTAGGTGAACAACATCGAAGATCAATCGAAGTTTACGATCGATATTAATATTCACAGCACGACCGGTTGTCTCGTGCCCGATAGTGAACAGGAGAACGGGGAGGAAGTTCTGGAAACACGCGTCAAAAATATTCGAAAGTGCGAACGCCTTAATACGGCCGATGACCTCGATGCCGAACCCGATTGGGATTCGTTAAATGCTACTCGGAGAAACTACCCAGACCTTGCTCGTTAATATTTATAATCGGTTACTAGTGACGCGCTATGTTTGTAATCACCGCCGCTGGCCGCCATTTAATTGGATTGGCTACTGCGCGAGCGTTCAAGTCTCCGGCTCTGCTCACTTAGGTTCGCTTGTCTTATTTGTTTACGCACTTTCCAATTGACGAATAAATTTTCTAGCGACTTATATTTTTAGATTGTTGGAAGGAGCCTTTTGGTACTTTCTTTAATACTCAATTGGAAGATTGTAAATATTTAAACAATTTTAAAACTAAATATATAATTTATAAGAATAAAATTGAACACATACATACGTACTTATCAAATGGCATGCGTTTAAAAATAATTGCAACAAATTTCTTCAAAAGACTACGCAGAAAAACGTCGAGCGCGTGCGTCTTAACACGTTGATCGCCCAGCGTAATTCAGCTGTTACCCGCGGGGCTCAAATACGACCGTCGGATCACAGAACGTAAACAGAGCGAAAAGCGGGAATTACGAACATTTTAGGATACATAAATTGGCCGATCTTACGCTTTGATTTTCGGACTTTTTTTCCATTGGACGACACACTGTGGAGCGTCCGAATATTAATGGGATACACTGTAAGTGTAAGTGTAAACGTAAGTAAGTAAGTATAAATGTAAGTAAACAGCTATAAGTGCCCATTGGTACTCGATATCCCGTAATCGACGATCGATCGGTCTGATCGTGCGATTAGACAATTGTATGCGTTTCCCAGCAGTCGTCGGACGGAACGAGGCGATAAAATCGGGTTTCGACCTCGATTTAAGGGGAAACGTGTGTATGCAGGTTGGCTGCTGAAAATCGATCGAATTCTAGACGATGTACGGACGCGCGTAGCGTGACGCTTGTGCGCGACTCCTCGCAATTAAAGCGATGCAAAGCGAGCTCGTTTCGGATTCAGCGCAAGTTTGTTGCTTGGAATTGATCGGAGAAACTCGCGTGTACGTTCGATCGTCAGGATGATGGTGAAGCTTGAAGGGCGCAAACACCGGGGAAAATCGAGAGATATTATGACGGACATAGCGCGCGAAGAACCGGAGCGATATGCTTGTGTAGCACGCGTGCAGAACGGCTGCTCGTTACGTATCGAAGCGGTGTATAATAGAATCGCACGTCGAAAGTATGTTTAGTCGGTTGTACATGGTCGTGTTCCTCCGGAGATTCGGAGCGGAAAATCCTCGTGCGAACTATAATTGCCGTGGGGATAATTGACATGCTGGAAATCAGGGGCGGATCCTCTGATCGGCTCTTTCGCTTATTTTATTTTTTCATGGGCGAACGTTCTTTGCGGAATGTTCAGCGTGGCTTCATTAATTAGGAAAATCGTTTTTCTATGTCTCACGATATTTTTTATCGAACGACTAAAGAAAGGTACGAGAAAATAGGACATGGAATTCATAAAAATAGATACAAAGGAGTTCGCAAGAGAACATAAAATTGTGTTGCCCAGTAATTATATATAGAAAACAAGATGCAACTAAAATAAAAAGACACTCGGGAAAGTGGATCAACGTATTGTCAGTGAAAATGATCACAGTGCCAGGATATTATATATTTTCAGACTGAAAGGACGCTAGAAAATGATTTTATTATATGCCACGCTTTTACTTTCATAATTGACGCTTTATCTTAACATCTGACGCTCTGTGCCAGCACTGGGAAACATCGCAGGGCAAATGTGAAAATGTTCAGTACTAGATTTATAAGATAGCTGGTAGGAAAGGGTCCTCATTAAAATGGTGGAACACGTGCTTAGAGTGGTTCGCATTTCTACGGACTAATTCACAGACGCTGGAATTAGCATTTCACTTTCCCCTGAAAGTATAATAAAAATATCCACAACCGAATCTGTATAGAAGTATAACTTTAACATATCTCATTTAATTTTATTTTATTCGCGAAGATCTTGAAATTTCAACGCATTTTCGAGTGCACGGTCGGCCAGCGCGAAAATTGAAAGCTGTCGCTGCTTCGTGAATAAAATACCGCGTTCCATATTCGTCGCGATGGTCATATAAATGCGTTATTTAATTTTCTCCCGTGGCAAAATGCTCGGCTCATGGTAATCGTGTCGCAAAACGGTGGCCAGCATTTTTGCCGGCTTTCCACCGGTGTTTTCTTCGAGCCATCTGCTTTCTAAGCGTGGATCTCTGTTAATCCGTGTACTGTGTGCGAGTGAAATTCGAAATTTGATTAGATCGGCCGTGAACGGTTTCACTGTGTTAGTGGAACGATATTTCGAGGTTTCCCTTTCCTCGAGAGCGCGACTTTCGGCGCATAGCAATCTCTGCACGCGCGTCACGCTAATTAATAAACTGCGGATAGATGAAGTTGGAACGCACGCTAACTAGATCCGCAAGATCTACATTGAAGATCAACGGATATTTTCCTCGATTTTTAGAGCGATCGGATCGTTGATTCTCATTTGAAAATATCAATTAACCGGTTATCTCCCGCAAGATAAGAAATAAAGCAATAATCCACGGGTTTGTTTAACTTGTAAATAACCGTGGGACTGTGAAAGTGTCCGCAGAGATACGCTCTCTTTTGAAATAATCTTTCAATTTCTTTCGCGTGGAATTTCGCTAAATGAAAAAAGTGAGAGAAATTGATATTAATTAAAATTCTTGCGGTACGGATTCACTGACTTCTGCGGTCGTTAATTATAAAAATCCGGAAGTGGATTTTTAAAATAAATGTGTTTTTTTTTTAATTTTCGAGGACTTAGGAATTCTCTCTGGTGATCATTTCCGCAGATAGAAATTGAAAAAGAGAAATCCCGTGAACGCGTTCTGTTTCGCTCGAGCTTCAAAACGCGTTCCCGTGGGAGGTCTTTCAATTGTGAGCACACACCAGTTGGATTTTAGATTGCGTAATTTATGTGATTGCCTATCAAAACGCCGCGAATCTGGAATCGCTTCGCGTAAATCGTTTCCAACGTAATTCCGTGGAAATGGATTTCACACGTGGTTCCCGTTGCTACGGTATCCTAAAACCTTTTCCATCCTGCCATTAACTTTTACGTAAACTGACAAAACAATATACAAGCTTTCTTTCTTACACAATCGCCCGCTTTTCGATCTGTTGCTCTTGCACGAGCGGCAATGTTTTTACTAGCGCAAAAAGCCAATTAACGATTGATAGACAGTGCAAACTATCCTTCTATCAGATGGTGTCATAAGTTGGTACCGTTTGTGCAATTTGTTAGAAGCAGTTCACTTTTTAAGAGAATGTTCTTTCTGCTTATGTGTATAGTGTCATTGTGGAAATGTGGGTTTTTCATACAATTTTATATATATTTCTAATAATAAGTACTGCGATCTTCGTTAACGAAACATCTTCTCACAGTTTAAAGACAGCATCTTCACGAAACGCACGAAAATCCTCAGTCTATTAATCACCGCCCTCATGCTAGATTAATTTTCCTGCTTTCTAACAATGTGTTACAGACTTTTGGAAACTGTTAGAAACTCGATGAACCCGATTTACATATTCTCACGCAGATCTTCTTCACTTCAGAAACTCTGTTATCCTCTCCGGTATAAATGATCTCCGATATTCCACATTTCGCAAATATTGCAAAAACCGCGAAGGTTTCAAAAACAAAGTTACTCGGCACGAAAAAGGAAGCAGCGATTCCGTGCGCCACACAGTTAAAAAGTGAAACTCTCGTTTCCAAACCACGACTTCCATTCGCAGTCTAATTAATCAGACTTTTTATCGATGTTAGTAGGTATGTCGACAACGCTGAATCATATTGTTCCCGGCCATCGTGTCCCGCAGAAAAATTTCGCAAAAGATCCACAACAGAGAACGGAATCTGCTTTTGAATATGTGATAGATGTAACATTCGCGAACGTACAGAAAAATGTGCGTTCGCGGTGCGCAACGTTGGCGAGCGAGCGCGCGCTTTTGAAAGCGCGACCGAGACGAGTTTTCACTGTGGAAATTTCCCGCTCGTTAAAATCGAAAGTAAAGCGGCCACGTAAGACCCCGCCGCCGCGGTGTTTCGACGTTTCCCTCGTTCCTCGCGTTTTTTTCCATTCGCTCAGCGATTTTTTCGCCGCTCCTTTTCAGCACGATCCATCGCATCGCGGCGCTCTCGCAAAATTGCACCGGCGCACGCGTCCCTTGTCTATCGACGCGTCCGCTCTCCGAACCACGCGAACAATTAACTGCATGCGATATGCATGCGAGTCGGCTGCATTACACCGATTTTCGCCCTGGGGGAAAGCGTCGGCACGATTTCTTTGAATTATTGACAGATGCGCCGGATGCCTCCTGCAAGAAACTCTTTACGACACGTTTATGGCTCTAACTGCGAGAGTCGTGGAAAAATTACGCCACTTTTTACATACCGCTCGACTTCCGGAAGGCGCCACTCGAAAACCAGGCTTCGGTCTCGTTGTTTTTTGTTCGTACGTCGTGTAGAGTGATTTAATAGCGTGTAGATACTGCTATGCGTGATTAGGAGAGCCATTTGTGTTTTACCACAGTGCTAAACTGTAAGCAATTATTTGTACTGAACGTTCAGGTAATGATGCAAATTTTTTATATCTTCTTTGCAGGTGATATCAATGAAGCCGAACCTCCTCGCAGACTTCTGCACCCCGCAGAATCTCGCGACATGGTTACCCTTGGTAAAGGACACCTTGCTACCAGTTTTCCTGGCACTGTTCGACAAGATGTTCTGCCGATACGTGGCCAAAGTTTACTCGAAACAGGATCATGCCAGGAGACTGTCTCACGGTAAGCCTGAATTTGTTGTATATTGTTTCTGTAACAATTGTTCAATAACACTGTCCAACAAATTTCAACTTTTTTTATGGATTCGGGAAAGTCCACAGAATCTTTTGCTGTAAAGGACAATTCAATATCTTTTATAATAACATCACAATATTTGTTTAAAGTTGAAAAATATGTTTTCTTTTTCAAAGCCATGTTTTTCAAAAACTGTGCGTATAGGAGAAAAATTAAGGACTGATTCGGAATCAGCGCAGAAAACTCTATAAGAAGGACCCAACAATATATTGAAATCGGTGTTGGACAGTGTAATTCGCGTGTAGCTGTCTCGAAAGTTCAGTCCCCGCGAAAAATCGCTTTTCGTGTGCCTCGCGAGAGTCCGGCAACACGATCGAAGAAACAAGATTCCGCGGTATTTCCACGACGATGGATGGCATCGATTCGCGGATGAAAAATGCGCAGGCTGACCCGGTGGCGCACGCGTGGGAACGGGTTATCGAGATGCATCAACGCGTAATCGCCAAGGAGAAATATCAGTTATGCGACAAGCCGCAGTCTCGCAATCCACTGTAACCACATACCGCATCGTTTCCCTTTTACTCGTACGATTCAGTTTTTATCCTAATCCCTTGTCAATCCTAATATTCAACCCTTGCGACACTTACTGTACCATTATTCAAAGTATTCAGATTTTCCTTTCGTTACAACGATCCTATTGTTTCTGCCATGGTTCGCTCGCAGCGAATTTTAATTGCAACAAGTTGTGATTTTCCGGTGGCAATGCACCTCGAGTCTAATTTCCCCGCTGACCCGAATTACCCAGCTAATTTCCCCTTCACTATTACGATTTATTTTTTTCACTCCCTTAATGAGTCTACCATCTGTCTAACGAGTCATTAATCAAGATTTGCATAACGTTCGACTCTGTAAGGATGATTTATCGCGCAGCACGGCGCACGGTGGGCCAGATCGACGCGCAAGATTTCCTCTAAAAGATCATACAATATTCAAATCCCAACTAATGCTAAGTCCGAAGTTATGATAGTTTAAAGCGCGTCGCGCGACACGCGCACAGTGGTGAGTTCGATCGAAATCTTGGCCAGTACTCAGTCTTCTACAAATCTCAATACAAAAAATTTCTATAATTTCTTTTTTTAATGAAAAATTGTGTTCACCTTGATTATTTATTCATAACTATATATCTTTTATTCAATAATGTTATAGCTGACGCCAAGACGAATCCAACGATATATTTAATGCGGTCTTTATGTTTTGAAATAATGGTGAAATACGCGTGAACAGCGAGCGCGTCGATCTGGCCCACGGCGATTCGGCGTGCTACGTAGAATTCGCCGGACCAATTTTCACGTGTTATTATTCGTTTTTCGCGGCCACCAGTTACTTTTACAGAAAAATTTGTTGTTTTACAAAAATTCCGTTTATACCGTACAGAAAACAAGAGTTGCGAGTTTTTGCAGAAACCGGCCGGGCCTCCCGGGCCGATGCGAATCGCAGAGTCAATTTCGCTTTCGCTCTTACGACTCGTTTCTTTTCGCGAAACAAGGCAGCATAGTAGAACGGTAATCTGGTCCGGTTTGATGGAATTTTTAATTTCACTGGCGAGATTTCATCGCGATTCCGGTTCGTCTCCGCGTTCGCTAGCTGCTGCTGAATTTTCGCAACAGATGCGGGCGCTTGCAGAGAGAAATTGTCGATTTCACGAAAAATTTAGTGTTACCCTTCTTTCTACAGGTGGCATAGACGGCAAGTTTCGACATTTCGAGCAGGACGCCGAGTACAAGCTGCAGCTGAATCTAAACCAAGGCCTGAAGTTCCCCTTGACTAACGGAAGCCTCTACGGACGGTTGCACAACCATCAGAACAGAGGCGAGTACACCAGTCCCACCTCCCCATTCATTCCTCATCTAATCGTTTTTGTCTCGATGGAATGCACTGAAACGCATTCTAATTGAGGAAATCATTTTAGTCCTCGATGATCTCCCGTTAGACCCGTGAGCCACTTTATTATCGGTCGAGTCTGTACATCGTCGTAACTCGATCCACAGTGTTTTATTTTTGAACAATCTCTCAACCGTTTTATATTTTTTAAACAGGTATTCTATAGGAGGAATATCTTCTTTATCGCCCACTTAAAAATCGTTTAATTTCTCTTACGATATTCTGTTTCCTTCTGTATTTATTTTACTGCCAGTAGAATTTAATGGTTCGTAGGTTTCAATTTTTTGGGGCGATTAACTCGAAGAAGACCGATTTTCCTTTTTATTTTCCTTCGAAAATAATTTCCAACTTTTTAGCAGTTTTCTAGCGTCCAATTACCGTAATTATTTTCTTTTCGCGTCTCCACGATAGCTTTACGATCCTTCCAACAAATTACAGTTTTCCACATCCCCATAATCTCCCGACTAAATTGCCAGGAATCTCGAGTTTTGGATTCGAGAATGTTGGAAACGAGTGATTTAATACATTGAAAAAGAAATCCTCGATATAAAATGTATTCCTTCATGCATACTTACCTCTTGTGCAACAAAGCCGGAGCGATCGTTGGAACTGTTTATTAGCATAATGCCAGTGCATCCACCGCAAACATATTCTCCCGGCAAATTCTACACAATTCCCCTCTAATTTTTCCCGAATGAGGGATATTTCATTCGGACTCTCCGTCCCCGGTACTTTCCATTTTATACACGTTCGCCATTTAGAAACACTTACACCATTAATCCTGGCCCGATTCGCCAATCGATATTTGCAGAGGCGTGAATGCACATCTCCATCGAACAATGTTGTTGCAACATCGTTCATCCCTGGGAACTCGTAAACTTTAACGCCGACGCCATTTGTTTCGATAACTGTCGGCAAACACGTTACGATATTTTATTCGAGCCGTGTCGCAGTGGAAAACTGTTTTCTCATATTACCGATGCATTTTTGCAAATAAATTTACACTATTCTGTCGCTGAAAATTAGTTGCTACATTTTATTATTTATATAAAGTATTGAATATTTTTCTTAGAATATTTGATAATTCGAGTCCCCAGAGATTAAAATATTGAAAAATTTGAATTGGAGGCCTTTTAACAGTGTTCGAATATTAGTGCGAGTCACTGCATGCAGATCGCAAGGAATGCAGTTCGCGGTGTTTATGGAGGGACGTTCGGAGGCGTTATCGGACGCGGAACCTTGCAGGATGTTATTTTCAAGGACACGACGTAATGGTCCCGATCGAGGATACGGCGATACTGTGGAACGACTGTGGAACGTGACCAGGGATATCGATTTTCCAGTTGAACGGTGGCCCATTATTTAAGACGTGTTCGAGTTCTCGAGGAAACTCCGTCGAGGATTATCGTCCTACGAAATTCCTCGGGCGTGTTAAAGCGGGTCGCGTGAGCCTCGCGATCAAAAATTCAGAGCGTGTTCGCCAATCGGGAGTAGCTCGGCCAGGGAACTATGCGATTTCTTGTAAACAACGTCGTGGATCACCCTCGAAACACTGTTATTACCGTGTCTTTGCTAGACGGCAATAAATCTTCGAAATCACTCCACATTTCACGAAACAAAGTCACATCAATTCTATTCTGTTATTATTTAAATCTCCAAGTCTCGCGAGCATTTAATAGAAAATGTTTCGCACAACATAAACTCGTTTGGTATCAAGTATGAATATGTTCCAATTTTAATCGATCGATTGTAGTTTACCTTTTGAAGGAATGGGAGAAAATTTATGTTGCGGAGATAAATGTTAAAGGTTACCGGCGTAGGAATCAATTAAATCGATCCCCCGGTCCATTAAGTCAATTAACTCGCCGCTGGATGCCTCTTTCTAACCGAGACTCGATTTACAGGAAAGACTGGAACGATCACAATGGGCATCCAGCACTATCCACGGGCCCAGTCGATGAACGAGGACAGTAATTACGCCTCCCTACCGGCGGAGCTTTCTTCGTTCACCAGTTCAACGTTCGAGCCACGCCAGGACTTGAACACTATCGAACAATCGAAGAAGACAATCGCGAATGAACAATTGAACAAACGGCCGAGACCGACTGAGAGTTTCCAGGAGTTGACTGGTAATCGGTGGAAGATCGGTAGCACGGACGTTTTCGGACAGAAAATGGAGAACTTGGTCCAGTTGGACGAACCATGTCCGAAGAGGAAGTTCACGAAGAGTCTGGACGAGATTCGAGAGGAGCCGCCTAGGAGGCACGCGAGGAGTGTATTAGGATTGGAGAATTTGATTATGGGAATTGATAATAATCTGCTGGAACAACCTCGGTACCCCAGAGTTGCTTTGAGGAGGAATCAGAGCTTCGACCATGCTAGATGCCAATCGTGAGCAAGAACTATAGACCTATTATTAACCCCTTGATGTTTGATGTAGTTGTCAAAAAATGTTAAAAATAATTAGAGTATATTGAACGATCAGAATAGAAAATAATTTTTTTTAGTCTAGAGATTAACCCGAGGTACTAGAGCAAGCGTAGCCTAATTTTCTAATTGGTCGCGCTTTCAGGTACCATCGACCATTTCTCGACTCGAGGACGTACGACTTGAAGAAGCAGGATCAGAAGAAGGAGCAGCAGAACATTCAAAGACAGGAGGTTCAAAATGAAGGTGACGGGTACGAGACTTCCGATGATGAGAGCTGCGACCTTGAAAACGGTGATTTCGATACTATGAGCTCCTGCAGAAGCAGAAGCAGGAGCTGCTGTTCCGTCACCACTGTGGCGAACGATGATTTCGAATATTTTCAACGTAAGGGAACGAAGGTATCATTACGTACACGTTTATATGTTGTTAATCATTACTGGACTGTGGATCTTCACACTGGTTCCCTTCTTCGGACATTACCTCATAAAAATACTGAAGACAAACTATTACTAAAAATAAATTGAACACTAACTCTGATCAATGCGCGAAGATCTGCAGTCTATTCATTATGCACTTTCGTCAACTTAGAAGATCGACAACCTCTTCATCGTGTAAATAATGCTTTGAAGTAACTAACACCGAGACCGAACCAACAAAATAAATTTTTCCTCACACCATCCCTCAAACAAATCAATCCAAGAAGGTCATCGAAATTCCTCGGAATGACAAGTACTATCATCAAAGGTGTTAAACACCTGTAATCCCCGAAGAGCGATCCCGATCCTCGAATCGCCTCAACCAAGGTTCAAGTTTAGCAGCTTACTCATCCTATCGCAGAAGTTTCGCTTCAGGTATCCTCGTCTCGCTCCTCTCCCCGAAGGCCACACCTAAACGCTTTCCGCACGTTCATCTCCCAGCAGCAACAGTACACCTAACAGCAGCAACAGCTCCGATCACCACAGCTCGACCGCGTATCTCTGCGGAAAGCATGAAGACCGTAGAAATCGCTCGGCACTTTATTGGCCTTTCTTGGGTTGTTTCGCAATAGCAGATCGTGAGAACGCAGCGTTTTGCAGGTGGAGCTGCTGCCCTCGAAGAGAACCGGCGGCGAGGTAAAGGTCAACATGCGATCTTTCACGCCGAGGATCATCGAGCACGACCCGGAGGAGGAGAGGAGGTGCAATCCGCCGGACACCAAGCCTAGCATACAATCCTACCACCTCAAGAAGAAGAGAATCGGACCCGGTTTCTCCATGAATGACCTGGACAAGCTGTCGATCGACAGGAAGCTGCCTGACCTCTCCATCGACAGCCTGAAAAGCATCCTAACTAACTCTGGTGTCAGCTACCTGGACAATGGAGACCTCTGCAGACACGATATCGGAGGATCAGCGCCAGACTTCAAGAAGATCTTCGTCACCGAGTTCATTTGAATCATTGTAGAGGATTGCGCAGGTTCGTGGAGAACCTGGCGAGCATGATGAAGGATAGTATAGCTTGAGAGAGTAGAGGATGCATCCTAAATGGTCAGAGCTAACTTAGAGCTGATAGAAACATTATTCTGAAGGGGATGCGTCCTGGATGATCAGAGCTAGCTAGTTAAAGCTAGTTAAGGAACGATAATAGAGACTGTACAAAGTGTTCATATACAATATAATAAGAAAGCTTCTGCTGTTCGGGCCTGTACAGAGTGCGACGTAAACTCGTAAACTGTTTGTTGTAAGAAGAAAATTTTTCCGATAGAAATTGTAGGCAATCGAAAAGAGTTTACGATGTACTATTTACTTTTTGATTATCTTATTCTGTTATCAAGATATCGATCAAACTTCTCTGTACAGACGAACCGAACCAGATGCTGGTTATATAAGTAAGAATTCTGTTTTTATACGACACGGTGAGCTTGTACAAAGTGTTCTTGTAAATGGAAGCTTCGTTTTAGGAAAGTTAGGGAGAAATCGCAGTTCCTCGGATCTAGGGAATTATGTAACAGCCGCGCGGAAGTAGTCGGATTGGAAAGTCTGCGAACGCACCGGATCGGAGAAGTCATTAATTAAATCAATTGTCTGTTTCTGCGGTTTTTAATCGCCGCGATCGTTATCGCCTTGTGTCAATCCGATGAAAGCTGAGATCCAGCTGCTGCACTCTACTCGAACAATGCGGGGAACGTTTTTTCATTGTTCAGGTGCGAGATGGTCATTTTCACGCGGAACTTCTGGTCTCGCGCGAGAAATTAGAATTGGAGAAGTGAATCGTGTTTAGTCGAGATGGACCAGGGTTTTAATAGAACCAGGTGTTACAAGAATGCATCTCACCGTAAATCAGTGGAGCAATGAGTTACGAGGTACAGGATCAAAATCGCAACTGGGCTGAATTACGATCCGCGTGGATCAGACGAACGCTAAACAGGAATGCGAGCGGACGCGTGTAAAATATTTGTAAAATATACTCCCATTGTTTCTCCACGGTACCGTTCCGCCAGTTCTGTTACATAAGAAAATCTTTTGTAAGCGCTCGCGCTCCCCGCCCCCCCCCCCTCTTCGGTATTGTATGGAGATCGTTTTGTATATACCTTGTATATTTGTATGGTAATATTTAATTCGGCAAATACATGTGTACGTGGCAACGCGTGTTCTGATCCTAGTCCAACGGAAATGATCCAGATTCAACAGAAATGAACAAATTTGACTCAAGTTTTCCTTTTCATTTTTCAGAATCATTCCAACCTTGAATCCCCAAGTCACAAAGGTCCCGTCAAAAATAACATTCGTCAGGTATACTCAAAAACTCTTTATTTCTTACTATTCATCCACTTAACTTAAAATATCTTCATAAATAATCCTCGGACCGCAGACATCGCGCCAATATACATAGCTTCCAACGAACCACGTAACAGCAGCTGGACCACCGAAACGAGGAAACTGCTTCAGCAGCTTCCGGAAAGAGGAACTCAAAACCAAACGAGGTAAATCATGTGCAGGTGTATCAATAAAAATTTCCAAAGGTCTACAAAATGACGTTCTAGATCAGAGGATCTTTCGGTGAACCGGAGCCACGTTCATAGGCGGTCGTAAAGCCTGGTTATTGGCTGACAGCCTGCAATTATTACGTATTACGTGTACAGAGTATCGGCATTCGTTGCCCCCCCCCCCCCAGAGCGGATACAGAGAGCGAGCCTCGTTCCCGAGTCGAGATTACGTGCACGCCCTCCGATAGGGCGCCCCTTCCCCTCCCTTTCCCTAATCGTCGCTTAATTATCTAATTAAATTGTACACCGCGTTTTATTACGCTCGCGTTGACTAGCAATACACGGTTTGGCATCGTTAATCGTATCTCTAATTACACGCCAGTGGCGTAGAAACCTTCTCGACGTTGCCCCCCACCCCTGTGTGACAAAAACCAGGGGCCCCGATTACGCACGGACGCGCGCGTACGAAACGCATCGTTGCGCAACAAGGAATGCGCTCGACAAAAACGGGAATCGTTGTAGTTAATGAACGCTGATAATTCCTCCGCGATAAAATCGGCCAGTTTTTCTGCAAACGAGATAATCGACGACGATTTTGTAATCGGTGAGCTCGACATGATCCTTGTCAAATTGCTTTGTCATTGCTTATACAAATAGAATTTGACAAGGATTACTTCTGTCGTCGATCCCTCGATTGTTTAGAAAATATTTCCCTCTACTAACATTATCGTTGCTTATCTGTCTACGTTAAAAATAATTACAGCGCTCAAAAGGCATCGTGGCAGTAGGAGATCTTGCCCCATTGCGATCCAATTGGATTTTCCGGATTCGCTTCGATAATGAACGTATCCGGCATTTTCGAGCGTTCGAGCTTAAATTACGGTGTTTCCACGCCACTGTAGGAAATAGGACTCTGTGCTTTGGTAGAAGATTGCAGGATCGAGATACGGTGCTCCCGATCGATGAGATCAGTGACTCGCGTAGACGAGATCGTTCCCGCGAAAGATTGCCTCGATCATCGACTTCCGGTTAAACTTTCCGCCCCTGGACTCGACGATCGCCACCAGTTGCTGATATCGTTTCCACGCGGTCATCGAGGCCGCTTCCCCTTCCGGTGTGTTCTTAATCTTCTGATACACGTCCGTACTCCTGACCGCAGCTTCCGAAGTCTGACAGACGCTTTCCGTGTCTGGTATCATCTGAAATATCACACGGAACACTGTCAGAACACCGTCCGAAACCCGAGTCAATCGAAAATCATTCTCCATCATCGATCCAGTGTATCTTTTATGTTGATTGTAAAAGAATCGGTAAAATGATCGTTAAAGATTGTAAGATCGACAAAGAGGTCCCGACATGAGATCGAATATTCTATTCTAAAAAGTGCTCAACTCAGTGGAGCAAACCGCTTCGAAAACTCGATACTTCCATTTGCTAAACCCTTTATTCTCCGTTCGACAAAAAGCTCTTGAGCCCTGTAGTCACGCATCGTTCGAGTCAAACAGAGGATTCGGAATCGTCAAACCGTATTTTACAACCGAGCTTCCACTAAAATTCACTCGAGAAAGATATTACTTACTGTCAAACATCGTATGCCACGCGAATCCCTATTGTTCTAGACGAGGCAGGCTATTGTTCGTGAAAAATTTCTAACGCAAAAATTCGGAGTGTGTTTTGTTGGCTTGAAAACTGAAGTATGTCGATTAAAAATATGGCAGAAGTTTAGTATAGTGACAACGCCTGCGGCGGTGGGTGTTAGGCGCGCATGGCGAGGGGGGAGGGGGTAATACGAAACCGAAAGAATTATTTTGCGGAAATGAATTTTGGGGTGCACTTTTCCGAAAAGCCCATACAGCCCATATCAGCCCATAGCAAAATAATTTTTTCGGTTTCGTATTACCCTCCAAACCGGCGCCAAAAATATTTTGCTTTATAATGAAAGTTGGAAAAGGGCGAAGTTCTCCCGGCGAAAGGACTGGTTTCAAGGGCGCAATTAATGGCGGAACAAATCCCAATCAGCGTTCCTTATTTTTCCGCTTATCGTGAGCTAATTAGTAGCGATTCCAGTGCTGGGTCTCGGGCTGTCGTCGAGCCGACACACGCTGGAAAAGCCCGGGCTTTAATCATGGCCCTCGATCTCGAAACGTTTGCTACGGTCGACCGATGTTTGTAGGACGCCGTGTATACACATGTAACACAAGCCTAAAGCCAGCCCCCTACCGAAATCAATACTCGGCATTACACTGTTACTAAGGATTCCCATCCCCCATCGCCAGATTCACCCCCGTGCCAACCGCGGCCAACTCGGCGAGGTTCAATGGCCAAAATACAGGACTCCGTGCGTTGCCGGTACACTTACTCGAAAACTTCTCCTCCCGTTCGTTGTCTCTGTTATTCCCAATCGTCGCTCAATCGTTTGGAAAACCTACCCCCCTCCAGTCTCCCTGCCTTCGAAAATCATCCCCTGAAACTCTACCGGTCCGCGAAATTCAAGCGCGAAGCTCGAATCGTACAAATTCTTTTTCCTTTTTTCTCATTTACAGTGATCTAATAATTCTTTTATGTCTTAACGATGTTTATTAGGTGCGAATATGTGCTTTTTTCGTAAACCAATTGTTCCTTAATTTTCTTTTTTTATAGGATGCGAAATTGCTCGAATTTCACAGGGGTTACAGCAAATGAGTTTTTGTTGTTTCCTCTGGAATTCATGTGGCATAAATTCGGTGCACTAAATTGTGACATGAAAGAGTAGGAAAAGGTACACTTTACGATATTTGCAGTAAAGTTTTTAGTATTCCTTTTATAGGTAAGAACGTTCTTCCCCGGGAATGGATATCACGATACTAAATTTAAATCATACTATTCGTATGCCTCGATAATAAAAAAAATGTTGCATTTATCTTTCACTTACACCACGTAGGAACTATACATATATACTTATATGTCGCACAGTGCCATAAAGCTTTAACAAAGATTAATAAAGTTTTTCCTGTATGGCGAGCCTCGTAAAAACCTTAACAACGGCCATGAATCTCCATTTAAATCCCCTTTATGTAAATTATGTTGAAAAATATCAATTTGTATAAATGTACGCCGACTAACGAACGGGGTGCAATAAACAAGTCAAACAGAAGTATAACACAATTTATAAAAGCGAAGCTTCAATCGAAATTAATTGTCATTGCCTCGAGTTTCGTTAAACTAACAATCTTAATACCATAGAATTTTCTGTAAATAACCGAACAATTTAACAAGAGTCTTATACAATTGATTGGTCTGTTTGTAAATAGAGAGGATGCAAGGAGCAGTTGGATAAGCACGATTGTTCGCACAAGATGGCGCCACCGGCAGCAAACCGAAGACACCAACCCTCGAAAGGGGAAGTTTTCCAACAAGTAAGTAATTATTTGAAGGGAACGGGCGAACGTGGGGGTGCTGGGAAGGGAATTGCATTTTACGAGGGTAGTTTCTAGATGGTTTCCACGTCCTTTGGAATCTCCTGTTTTACGCTGGAAATATTGGCCGAGTTTCTCTTCCCCCAACACAGCCGGGGCCGGTGGAAGGGGAACAATAATTCTGACGAGCTCGTAATACAGGAATTGCTACTTTTATGGCTGGAAAAAAGTCCCGGTTACCGTCTTCTATTTCTGTTCGGGGAAGTTTAAGCACCGCCCCCCACGGTAAGTTTCCACAGACTCGCCCCGGCCACTTTAACTTTTTCCACTTCCGCTCCCGAGCCACGATAAACATTTATCTTCTTCGGAAATTCGCGGACGTGCAGCCTTCAGATTGCCCCTCTCGCAGAGGAACTTTCGAAAGTTTCGGGACCTCGATGCAAATTTTTATTGCGACTCGATCGACGTGCACCGAACCGGCAATAAAATATCCACCCCCGCTGCAAATTTATTTCCTTTTAAATGCTGCGAGGAATTTCAATTTTCATTCGTTATGGTGAAAATAAAGTAGGAGAATCGGCGTTTTAAAAATGTACACGTTCCAGAAACGAAACAGGATCCGCAATTAACTTACTACTGTTTCAATTACACCTCGAGTTCTCGTTTAAACGCTTCGAACACGTTGCCGCGGTGCCTAGATCCAAGATTCTAGTTTCCGAGTTCAATTATTCTCCCGATAATCCGTTTTCATTAGAACTTGTTAGACGGCTTCTATACTTAAGCCGACTAACTCGCGTCAAGCTAGATACTTAATCTCCTTATCGCATGCTCGTCTACTTCGGGTTTATTAAAAATTTAACGGTCCGTGTTACAACTTCCGAATTCGGTTAAACCTGCTCTCTGATTTACGAGTCAAACTTTGATTTGCCGTGTAACCGATAGGATTTGAAATTCAATGCAAGAGATAGGCTAAGAGAATTTAAGAGTTGCATAAAAATCAAACATGGAGTAAGTTTCGACTGTTGAATTCGATTAGTTCGTTTCGAGGTAACGTTTTGATGAATAAAACTTTCGCGCGGAGGAGATTTTAATATATACAGAGGGGTGAAACTCTGATTTTCAATTGTGGATCTTTCACTCAAGTTTCTTGGGAAACCATTCCTCGATCTTACATGTATATACATACACCCCCGCAACGTTTTGATTAGCTCGGAGCCGAACTCCGGCCGCGTTTAATTCCTATTCGTCAAGTTATTCAGCCCGAAGCTTTTGATTAACGCTCTCCGAATTAAACTTTGAAACTCAATTACTGGCTCTGTCATGTTAAGCCTCGGGGCCTCGGCCCCGGCGGTGCGCGATCGGAAGTCACGTTTGTTTTTCGCGTCCCGGCGAGCTTTTGATTAACCATCTGTGAATTCCACTTTAAAATCTAATTGCCATTCGTTAGCAGAACGCGCGCTGATTTTTTTTCGGCTTCCCCCCTCCCCTGTCCTCCTCTCCCACTCGCTCGGCGTTGTTCCGTTTCAATTGATCAATCGCCGCTCCGCTGATTGAACTTGTTAATTACGATTCGGGGCGAGAGACTTGCGTGCACACAACACACCGGCAACATTTTTCACTCGATATCGGACTCTGGGCGAACGGGTTCCAAACCGCCGGGAAAAGCAAGTCCGAATTTCGGTGATGGAATCTCTCGGACTTCGAATCACAATGTGCAATGAATTCGGAACAATTTTCTCTTGTTTACCAAAGGTTAAGCAAAAATCCCTCGGCACATTTTGAACTTCCTCAATGATCGGTCGCTCAATGAACGGTTGACCGGTCACGAGTTAACTCGTCTTTGCACTTGCATTATCAATTTCAATTTCTGAAACCCAGGGCAAAATAGAATATTTCCAAACGTTTGTTCACTCGGTGATTGCTATACGGTTTATCATACTAAAAAAATATATTAAAAGTAATATAAAAGATATGCTTAAAGTTTCATCTTAATTCATTATGTATAAATAAAGTTTACTGAAGTTTATTTACATTGTTTTGCTTCCACATTCAATTACGTAATAATAGCCGGTGACGTGAGATAGCCTCTGTGCAAAATTGTCGGTCAACGCAATGTGTTGATTTAACTTTGTACAACGATATATACTTTATTATTAATTATACAGTGTTACGCTAATGTATGTTAAACGAAACATGGTTTACGGACAAATGTTCTGCACAAGTAACTCGCGCCACAATTTCCCAATAAATTGAAACGACGCGACGAGAACAAACGAAAGCCGAGTCACAGAGGCTTGCAAACTTGGAGGAAGCTCAAAGATCAGTCGGAGGGGAAGGTAAATCCCTGT
Source organism: Lasioglossum malachurum (assembly GCA_028455605.1). Taxonomy (NCBI): domain Eukaryota; kingdom Metazoa; phylum Arthropoda; class Insecta; order Hymenoptera; family Halictidae; genus Lasioglossum; species Lasioglossum malachurum. The sequence continues at coordinate 33,589,422 of CM052313.1, forward strand.
GTAACGTCGTCGGAAGATAGGATCATTGAACTCACCTCGTCGATCAGCAGCGTCCTCTTCTTCTTCTTCTTCCTCCGTCTCCCTTCCTCCGATCGTTCCCCGGTCCTGATCCAATTAACCAACGGGTTAAGGTCGTTTCTCACGACGATATAGAAGCGGAGGAAAGGTGGAAGAGAACGGACGACGACGACGGTGTGTATCGGTGGAAATCGGAGCTGGATCGATGGGACGCCGCGAAAGCGGATTCGGAGCACAGCACGGTCCAAGAGTAACTGAAGAAGGCCAACAAACGGCCGACCATCAGCTGGTTTCCCCGATTAACTCGGCACCCCCCCCTCTCTCTCTCTCTCTCTCTCTCTGTGTGTGTGTGTGTGTGTGTGTGTGCGTGTGCCCGAGGAACCCACATGTGTCGACCATATGGGGGGGGAAAACGGTGGCGATGGGCCCCCGATCGAGGGTGGGGACGCAGAGGGGGTGAGACACAACCAGGGAACCAACCTCTTTCAGCTTTGCACCCTCGACAGTCTCCCCCGTGCCGAGGGCTCGCTTCCGGCCACTGTGTTCGCGTGCCAACGATTTTTAAAACTCCCCGCACATCCCTTCCTCACAACAGGACCCCCACGCGATCGTGCACCCCTCTGTAGGTGGTTGTCAAAGGGTTGATATATTTTAGAAACCCTTTTCGCTGGCCTTGGTATGTCGCATGGTTTTCTTGGTGAAACGATTCGACCAATTGCAATTTTCAAAACAATTTCTTTTCACATCCTGTAGTAAAATAATTGCTCTAGCTTCTCAAAAAAGTTCGAATCGTGTAATCCAATTGTAAAAAAGTAACCGGCTTTTTAAGTGTGTTTGAATATTTGTGGAAGTCACTGTACATATTTTCTTGCGAACAAGCCAACCGGAAAGAATTATCGAGACGCTCTTCGGTCACGTCCATTTATGGAATTTTACATGGGAAAGCTATTTGCTATCCGCAGACAATTTCGTGCGTTAGTCTGTCCTGGAATGTAGCAGGAATAACGTCAGAGAACTCGGTAAAGTATAGACTGATCTATACATAATATATGTATAGAATTAACAATTCTACTAATTAGATAAAGGAAGCTCGCAAGAACGAGATGGAAGTTTTCACTTTCGCTGTCATACTCGCGAGCCATACGAAAGGAGTATTAACAGAGATAAGAGGCTGAATATGTAAAGGGTTTCACGTGGATGTAATGATGCGAATTAACACGCAGGGGGATGGGCTTATGGAAATAGGATTATGTAGATTCGAGGTGAAGCGTTTGTTGGCCGACCGTTTAAAAGACAATATAATTTCCGTGTGCACCATGGTCTCGGCAACATCTCCCACGAGCTGAAATTAATTCTTAGAACCACCGTAGAGACACGCCCATACTATTTGCCTTTCCTATCTTCAATATTTCTCGTCACCTTTCCAGTCCCGATCGTTGTCCACGTGTGTTTCAACTCGAGCAAGGACAGTTTAATTAGCACACAGTGCCTTGAACTACTTACATAGCTGTTCGTTTGCTGAAAAATTAATTTTTTTAAATATGAACATTTTGCGTTTAACATATATTAATGAATTGCGCGCATGACAGAAAATCGATACATGTTGCTCATTTGTTCCATTATCTTAAGACTTCGGTTTACTTAAATTACAGTCTAGAATTTATGAGAAAAATTATGTTCGACCATCGATCTCTCGCGACTCAAAAACCCATATGCAATTTATCACTCTCGCTAACTTTCCAAACCGAGGCAGCTCGCCTTTAATTAAATGAATTAATAAATAAATCACCTCTTGGAAGGTAACGATACATTTCCGATGTCCGATTAATTGCGAGATAATAAAACTCATTAGTTGAAGAGTTGCTGGTTCCTCTGTTCCGTTAAAAGACCCGAACATTCGAGTTTTAGTTCCGGGGCGGTCGCGGGGCGTGCAGAATATCGGCGACTTTAATTAAAGTGTCTGCGGAGCTCGTTGTCTCCGCATCTGCATTGTGGCCGCACGTGAATGCAGTTATGCAAGCGAGTTATCGACAAATCGACGTTAATTGCCATCTGGTTTAACCCAGTGTGACGAGAGACCGAGAAGAAACACTTTGAACGGAGCACCGTCAATCGTGTCGCACACCCGTTCGGTTTTCGAGCGACGTGACGCGACGAGATTCCTTGCTCGATCATTTTGAGATATTTATTATAGCTTGTTGTGGAAAAGTGGGAGACAATGGAGCGGAGGATGACGCTGGAATTCGATGTCGAAAGCGACAAGATTTCTAGGGATCTAACAAGATTTCGCGATTGTTACGCCGGGAAATCGACTCCGTAGATTTCTTCAGCTCGATCCTCGATTTTTATTTTTCTGGTATCAACTTCCAAACCGCCAGGAAGTCCTGGATATAATATCCTGGAGGAGAGACCTTGCTGGATCATCTCCACTTTGCTCGCTCGGTGAATCATGAACGACACTGAAACTGTGAACATGTTCGTTTTTTAAAAGTAGGAATTTTAGCCTCGCTATGATCGTTATCTTTTAATAATCAGTGAAACAGAAATTGATTTCTTCTGTTAATAATTATGATTATTTGGAAAGAAGGAGTCGGAAAGGACCCCGCACAAATCATATGGAAAATCTATCCCGGTTAAATCAGTTGGATTCTTTATATGTTGTAGCTTATGATCTACTGAACGAAAGATGTAATGCCCATCTTTGTGTAAAATAATTTTTGGAACAGATTAATGTGCAGATACTTCTGGAATGTACTTTCTGTAGGGAGAATGAAAAGATCTGTAGGCTTTAGGTAAACGAAGTAGAATTGATTCAGGGTAGATGATCGAGGAAGATCCGGGCGCATTGTGCGTGGCAACAGCAGCCTTGTCCCCGTCCAAACTATTCCATGCCGTAATTCGAGCGATTCTATCTCTTGTCTGCATCGACGTGCCACAATTCTCGGACGTGGCAATTCAGCCAATTTACTCGATTCCTTCGACGTTCCACAATGGGTCGCCAGGAGACCCCATCGCGGCCTCGCTGGACGTTGGAATGCAGACAGTTCCAGCTCATGGTGCCTATTTTCTCGCTGCCGCTCTCTAATCTCACAGATAACATTCGGAAACCTCCAAACAATATACTTTTAGCAACGTAACCTTACCGTTCTACGTCACAATTAACACTGGACCCAGCACTGCAGGTCAAACGACCGGTTTCAGTCATTTTATTTTGTTAGCTCGTTCGGAAAGTAATTTCGTTTTTCGTATAGAGACAGATAAAAATTCATTTCACCCCTTAATAGTCTTTTTACGTTGAAAACAACATAATGTTTCATACTTCACCCAGTTAATTTCTTTTTAAATGCATAAACGCTATCAAAGGAAATTATTACATAGCCTCTATTACTCAAGTAATTGTATAGGATTAATAGGATTACGTCAATTTTATTATTCAAGTTTGCTTCACACCAAAAATTGTGTGAATTCGAAATACAGTTGAAACGTCCATATAGCTCGGCCAAGTCGTCGGACTGCATGTGAGAAATGGACTTTCAGGATTATACGTCAGCATTGCGACGGAGCAAGATTTCCGGATTTATTCCCCGAGTCGCAGGCAGTTTTTAAAGCAGAGAAACATCGGCAGCAACAATATCCGTCCATCGGCAAGGGACACTTAAGTCCATTTTCTACTGTTCAGGGCCGAGCCGAAGAAAACGGAGGAAAAGTTGGACGGCATGACATGTTGGGAACAGAAACACCAGCGATGCGTACCCCGACAATAAAAGTCCTCTCGCGGCTGTAACTACAAAAGTGAAAAGTTTCGTGCAGGCGACAGATGGCTCCAACATGTGCAACGAGTTGCAAGGCATTCAATAAATAAAAAAAACGCGAGAGAGAGAACATACTGTCGCGAAGTTCGACGTTGTGTTCCGCCGTGATAAAAACTGCGTATCGTTGCTCGCATACACGGAACTCTGTATCGCATGAATTTTTCAACGCTCGGGGCTCGCGTTGGTGTGCAGACTGTATCAAATCATGTAGGTACGACAACAGAAACTTTATCAAATGTACTCTTGATATTCCCTTCTGCCGTCCTGGTGTAGGAAGCTCTATTTTATCAATGGAAATCCGATGGGAAAAATTAAAAACATTGCTTTAATGGAACAATGAAATCCAAGACATTCTGAACTTCCCTTTTACAGCCTCAATATTGAAATATCGATTTTTCTCGAATGAATCGACGGTGGCGGAGTATTGATCGGCCAGGTCAAAAATTGATTTCACTGGAAATCATCGAATCCCCCAGCTGCGTCTATTCTTTAATGGCCAATCGGCGCGTGCAGCATAAAGGCACACGACACCACTCTTCCAGCTGCCGGAAGTATACATCTGCCGGCTTTTACCGACCGTGGCCAAGTAGCATGGCCCACCTTTCCACTTCAGCGAATGCGTTTCTGAATTACGTCGCGATTAAATCCTGCTATCAATCGCTGTATCGAATCTTCGCTTCACTTTGCTCTTCTGCACTTCCTGTAAAACAGTGGATTTTTATCAGGAGTGTTCAAGTAGAACATTTTCGAGGGTCTTCAAAGGAATTTTTATAGTGAAAAGAGAATTTGGAACGAGATAACGGGAGAAAGCTGATATTGAGACGTCAGAGGGAGGGGGTAGAAAGGGAACCTCCGTTTCGGAAAATCAGAAACATCTGCCAGGAAACACTGATCCTTGATTAGGGACAGGCTCGTGCTGAACACCTTGGCTGCACAGTTGTCGGACCTTCGAACGATAGAAGGGAGCTGAATTCGTGAACAAAGGGACACAACGGCTCCGACTTAGAAAGCACAGTTTGTTGATAGACTCTGTCCACTACCTTTATCCACAACAATTCTGATACGTTTGAACCCTGACAGTCCAGTACTTGTTCACAAATTAATACATAATTCATGAAACTTGTCCACCGACAAATTGTCCGTCCTGTTCTGTTATTTGGAGGTTAATTTGTCCGAAACTACGTGACTTTTATTTCTTTAACACGTTCCGTGCCAAGCTGTTTTTGCTCGATTTTTTAGTCTTAAGATGCCTCTACTTGACTTTACAATAAAATGTTAAAAAATTCTTCGTTTTTCAATGAGAATTCCAGCGGCCTGAACGGAAAGTTCAGCACGGAACGTGTTAACGCGAAACACACAACCGAAAAACCTAAGATGAAGACAGATTTAAAATCCTTTCGAGCGCACCTGCGAATGTCTTTAGAAATACATGATCAGGCTGAAAATGAAGTCGAAGAGATCCGGAGCTCATCGGCGGAAGTTGAAGTTCTTTAAGGTCGATTTATCGATATATCCTACCAGACAGATATTCTGCGCGGATAGCATAAATCGACCTTTATTCATCGACGTCAATCGCCACCGGTGCACTTCGTTAGCTTCGCGAGGACCCTTCAACTTCAAATTCCACGGAAACCAGTTTCTTTCAAGTTCTTCGGGTGGGATTACGATCGGTTTGAGCGGTACATGCATTTAAAGAAGGCAAGGGTAAATTTTTGCTCAATCGGAGGTATCTACCTCCGAAGTGGAGGTATCCCTTGAAAACACCTCCGATCGAGCAAAAATCTGCCCATGCCTTTTGTAAATGCATGTATCGTTCGAACCGATCGTGACTCTGCCCGAAGAACTTGAAAGGAACTGGGTTCCGTGGAACTTGAAGTTGAAAGGTCCTCGCGATGGCGATTGACGCTAATGAACACAAAAGTTGAATCGGCTAATAAATCAAAGGTGACGATTGTCGATGTTTCTGTTGATTCCGTTCTTATCGATATGGATTCGACAAAAAAATCGACAATCGCCACGTTTGATTCATTCGCCGATTCAGCTGCGAACAGCTGCTCAAAAACAAGACCGTCACGCAGCTTCCGGGCTTGCAAGAATTACAGAACAGCTTCTGCACAGGGCTGCAGGATCGCAGGATTCCATCATGCAACCTTTTTTTACTCCTTTTCGGAATCCTGCTTCAACTTCGCTGAGAGACACTCGCGGACTGCATACTGATCAACTTTTCCTGCTTCACCCTGTCCGGGAATCGTTCGGCTGTTGATTCAAACTTTGTTGCCAGTTCGAATGGATGCGGTTCAATGGCGAACGCTCGAGATTGATACTTCAGTTTCGGTAGGGGAATAATTTACTCGGCTCCCGTGCTGCCTGGATACATATATACTTGTTCCACAGGAAGTTCCCGGAGAAGTTTTCTGTTGCCGTCTTTTCCGGAAAATGGAGCGATGTGAAAACTTCGACGGAAACTTTCTTTTCTCTGAGAATAAAACTGCGGGCCGAGCAGATCCGTTACTATGAAGTACGGCTGGGCTTGTTTCGAGCTCGAGTTGCGATTTTAAAACAAGAATTGGTGTGGTTCTATCCTACTTTTATATATTCAGGCTAGATTTTATTGTACTTTTTTTGTCTTTATAAGCTAATGAAATTTAGTACAATTTCTGAATTAATGTAAAGCTTCCTTTCAAAAAATTCGATCGAACTCCAGGAACGCCTCGAGGACTCGTCCACGCGCCACTATGAGAGGCAGATTTCTCGCACCAGCCACGGTGACCCTGTGGAACACCATAGGAATTTCGGTCCCAGGAATATTCGTGTCTCGATTTTTCCGATCGGCCAGGCCCGGGGAATTCGGTCGCGCGTGGAACGATCCTGCTCAACCCTTTTTTCGTATTCTCACCCCCGCAGCTGACGAGCATCGGGATACCACCTGACGGTTTCAGGAACAGCTGTTCCCTTCCCGTTCCCCGTACAGGGGCCCGAACAGTGTACAGGGGCCAGCAACGGTGCTGCCTCCCAAAAAATCGAAACGATTTCGGGGCCACGGTAAAAAAGCTGCCGTCGAACGTCCCGAAACACCCGGCAGGATGTTCCGGGGATGATTAGAGATCGGATCTCGAAGGATCGAGGAACATCTTCGGGAGGAACGACCGGATTAACGGGGAGAGTCGCTGACCAAAAATTCGATGAAATCAGTAATTTACATTTACCACTTGAAAATCAGCTCCTACCAAGTAGGGTGTAACCAATACACTGTGGATTTTTGTGCGAAATAAAGATTGTCTGTATTAATCACAAGGCACAGGAATTACATTTTTTCAAAAACATAAGAAACGAAGCAACTGGCTCGCTGCCGCATACCATAAAGAATTCCACGATCCCGATTGAATCCTGCAGACGCCGCAAGGATCTCCATACCGTCGTCCTTCATCCCTAGAAGACTGCACCGTGCGTAGATCCTTCGGAAATCGCGATCGATCGATCCATCCGTCGCGAGAGGAACGCGGACAGGCAGATTAGCAACGAGCGGTGGTCTACCGACAAAGTGATCGCTAATTACGCGTGCTCTCGGTGATCGGGATAGATTGTCGTTGACGATCTTCGATGCCGGCGTGTTTAACGAAAGCGCATAGATTCCCTTAGTAACAGCAGCCTCGACTTATTTTCGCCGGGCGAACGTCGAAGACAACAAAAGTACCTCGACGGAGCAGATGCATGGCATGTGCTACGAGCCGACACCAGATGCCCCATTGGCGTAGAGATCCCCGAACCAACCGATAAAGCTGCCCATGGGATCCCATTCGAACTGGTCGCGTGCCGGATAGACCATACAAGATCCCATAGTGGTCGCCTTTTCGAGATCCTAGCCCCTAGATCCCGATAGATCCCGCGTAGGAGACGCTGGGCCAACCTGGACGCAGCTGACGAGGACAAATAATCGTGGAACATGATTCCTCCTCGTTCGTGAAACCTCTTGGAGCCGGGAATAGAGGCTGATGACCGTTCTGGCTCTTTGTGGAAAAGTTGAGGATTTTGGAGAGTGGGAACTGAATTGTTTGTATTAATCAATTAAGATCACAATTCTTACCTGAATTTGAAGAACAGCTGTAAAGCTGAATGAAGCAATCTTAGTTCATTGTTCTTGATCCTGATTTTTGATGAATTATTCAAATAATAAACAATTTATCTAGGATAATAAGTAGGAATACACATAAGAGGGTGGATTAATATACGCGTACAGAAGTAAATTAACTTATCGCTCGTTTATTTACTGGTCAATGTTATCTACAATGATTTATTGTAAAAGTAACAATAGTCGTGTATAAGTTAAAACGATATATCATACATATGTACAAGGGACGATTCGATCCTGAACGATCCCCGGTCGACGTCCGTCGATCGTTTAGAAACGATTCCCGAATAGGATCGAGAATCCCGATTGATGGATCGCGAACGTCGTTAGCCGCGGGATCGATTGTCTTTTACCGAAAAGAAGAATGAATTTGTTTTTCACTTTGATTAGACGGCGAGTGATTCGCGATCGAGGTCGGTCATCGATCCCAGAGCCACTCGCGGCGATCTATATCCTCCCGCTACACTTTTTCTTTCTCGATCGATCCAATGTCGACGTCGAAAACCGCTCGTATACCAGGAACGGTCTTTCTCTCTCCTATCTAGATCTACCGATTCGATCAGCTTCGTACGCCTAATTAACCGATGAAGTCTCTCGTTGCGCGCAGTCGATCGCTAAAATAGTCCTTTTCGTCCGGCGACACTGGATCGGGATTTTTTTCGTATACGATTCGCCAGCCGATCGATCGATCCTTGCGTCCCGTTAAGCGATTTGTTCGATCGTTCGAACAAACGTTAATTTGCAATTAAATATTCCACCGGGAAATCATTTTCGCAGAACACTGAGCAATCTCGAATCATCTACTACTCTGACTCCAAAACTTATAATCTACAAAAACAACGATTAATGTTAATGCCATATATTGTTTCTTTGAAAAATGAAAGTGAAATTGGCAACAGACTTTCAACTCGAGCAATACTCAGTTTCGACGAAATTAGGGCTAACGCGAGGGTAGAAAATGTAATTTCCGCGAAAGCATAACGCGGCGCAAGGTTCGAGCAATTAAATGCATAATTTTCAGCTTCCGCCTCTCGCGCACTTATGATAAAATAATCTACGAATCTCTCCTAGGGTTGTCTTTAATTCGGATTTTAGCTCCCTACGTTTCAACCCCCATTTGTCGAACGATAAACACTTTTTCCAGAATCTCCGAATAATCCTACAACTCCAAATTGTATTTTCCAAAAAATTAAGAAATTAATCCAAAGGGTTGAAACGCTGGGAAAATTCCGCCTCGTTCAGAGGATGAAAAATTACAATTTTACAAAGTTTCAAAGTGCATACTTTCAGGGAACGACTCAGAGAAAATATACAATCTGTGTCCGATTAAAAATGAAGCTTTTCTTCTGAGATCGTGTCCTCTGAATGGTTTGCTCATCTTTTTCTATTCTAAATTTTAGGGGCTGGAACTCGCCCCCTCTTCGTTCATATCGATCCAGCGTATGAACCATTCGCATTGACATTCGTTCCCGAATCGAACGTCCAATGGATCGAGAGCGAGCTCGCGAGAGTCGATCCTCGCAAGATCCCTTAAGCCTATCGCGAGTAAGTGTAAAAAATAAATAATGGATAATAAAAAACGATAATGCTAATTAGTTCGCAGCGACGACGATTATTGATAGCACTCTAACGACGATACATAAGAATGGACATTAAAAGAAACGAGAGAAGAGGGATGAATAGGGGGATGAACAAACGAATCGCGCTACCGAGAGAACAAAGAAGAAGACGGCTCGCTTTGTTTGGGGAAACAAAACGATGGAAACGAGGTGAGGGTTGATTCGGTGGACTGAAACGGAAATCGTCCGAGTCTGATCCGCCATTGGAAGTTAAGTTCGTCGCGCCGGAGTGAAAATATCATTATTTCCGCTCGTCAATCAGCGACAGAGAAGCAGATATGTTTCTCGCAGGAAAGACGCTGACAGAGAATATGAAACAGCTTGATTTTTCGAAAACCCGGTCGGCCTGCATTTAGCGAAGAAGCAATATTTTTTGATGCTCTTTGTGTTGAAATATTCGCTGCATTATTGCGGGGTCCCGTGCAGAGACCTTTTTGCTATTTGACTCTTGGAACTTTATAAACAAAGTGTACGTTTTTATAGAAGAAATTTTTTTCTGTACACTTTTTCCAAAAAAGGGCTCTGTGCTCTAACCCGCAATAATACAGAGAGTATTTCAACACAAAGAGCATAAAAAAATATTGCTTCTCCGCTAAATGCAGGCCGACCGGGTTTTCGAAAAATGAAGCTGTTTCATATTCTCTGTCAGCGTCTTTCCTGCGAGAAACATATCTGCTTCGATTGGCGCTGTTAATGTTACTATTTCCGCTCCCGCGCGCCCTTAATGCTCGTTCCACCATAGGGATCCTGAATCCGTGAATTCGGCGAGTCTAGTGAAGATGGTTGCCGGTCACAGTCTTCCAGAAAACCTCCACGGAGAAGTTTCGAATCTGACGGGAACAGTTTCTTCACACATACGTACACAGTCTTACGGTTACTACGCGTGAAAGCGGCGTCGTTTGCTTTACAAACACACGGTGAATGCATTTCATAATCTGAATGAGAAGAGATTCCTCTTTTACCGCGAGCGGGGAACACTCGGCTGGCTCGCGGAGACGATCATGCTACCAGCATGATTCAATGGCCCCGCCGACTATGGGACACCGGGCTCGCAAACGAGTCATTGAGATTCATGATCCTCCCCCGAATCGCTCGCCAGACGTTCTCTCTTCAATTGCTTCCTTATCGCGGTGAAGTTCAACATCGTACTATTTCGGTCGAGGATGTGCTGGAAGCGGTTTTCTTGGAATTTTTGAATTTGTTAGCGAGGAAGTAGAAAATCTTCCGAGATCAACTGGAGGTGATACAGGGATGCTTCGATCATCAAAAGACACTTCCTATTCCAATCTATCCGAGCACTGTGGTCGTAAAAAATGAAAAACCAAAAAAAAAAATTGGAAAGATACAGAAAACATACTATTGTACTGTGTAGTGTCCTGATAAAGTACTATAAGAGGCAGTGTCGTCAATTTTTTTCAGAATTTTTGTTGTGGGATTAAAAACCGAATTTTTACGTTTCTGCTGTGAGGAGGAGTATTCCTATTCCAATCTATCAGAGCACACGCTAAATCATCCGAAAAATCGCAAAGTCCGCGATGATCCTACACCTGAAGTGAACCTGCAAAGTTGTCCGCCGGTTCCCCAAAATGAATTATGCAATCCTATCTCGAAGCCACAGTAACAGGTGGCGAAGTAGCCAAGACCAGACGTCTTCGATCCCCCATCCAGAAGCGATCGACCCAACCACTTGGTCGAAAGTTACCCCGCCAAGGAGGTTAGTTAAAAAACTACTGATGCGATCAGAGATCGATGATGTTTACGCAGTATACTGAGCGAAAGCTCGTCCCCTTTGCATCTCCAGATGGTCCTTCATAGCTAGAACCGTGGGATGATGCAGTGGCAGGCCCTCATCCTCAACTAGGTATCTAAGAGCTTCGGATGCACAAGCGTCCCATCCAGCTCCCCAGGACGCTGGGACTTGTTCCTGGAGGCTCCTGGAGTCCTTCAGGTCTTCTAAATCATCGTCCATCCTTAGACGATGATCCAGATACTCGTACGACTCCCTGAAGTCTTGCTTGTCCCGGGAACTCGAAGAGCACGGCCATTTTTCCGGAAGCTCGTCGTGGTAGCACATCTCCTGGACATCTTGATCTTCCAGACAGTCGTGTTCCAGATAGCTAGACTCCAGATCCTTCCTGTCGCAAGGACTCCTGGATAGTCGAGAGGAAGAAGTCTGCTTTTGATGAGACTGTTTCAATTCAGCTGCCAACGAGGCAGCTAACTGGTGCAGCAGCCTGGTGTTCTCTTGTTCATCTTCCTCGTCCTCCAGCTCGTCCAGCTCCACGCCCTCGTCCTCGGATGAGGACAACAGGTCCTCGTTCTCATCGTCCACGCCCAACAACGTCAGCAACCTCTCCGCCGCATCTGCGCAGAGCAATTTTTGTATGCCGATTGTGTCTGATAACTGTACAACTGCTTAATTGCTATCGAGCCGTATCTTTCGCTTCGAGACGATTTAATGGATCGAATGGATTCCTCGGTGCAAGCTGTCGATCGATTATCACTGGGATCGATCGACTGTCCTGCTCGGGGGATTATCAATTCGAGTAATCGATTTTGACGGAATTTCTGTGCGAGCTCCGAGGGATTGATTTTGGATAGTCTTGTTGCGCAGTGAAAATAGGGCACCTTTCCGTTTCCAGAGTATTTTCTGTAGTTCGAGAGGAAGTTTATGAAGACGAGGAGAAGGAATGTGTGAAAGTGCTCCTTTTAGTTCTTTAGAGTACAGCATTTGCACCTGCCTGTCAGGGTTAATAATTTGACAAGATCTTGATGAAGGACGCATTACTTTTAATTGTACGACTGTCTCTTCATGAGCGGGCTGGGCTTTTTTTTAATGGTTTATTTGAGAACGAGAAAAAGATGTTGAAGTCTTTGATAGGATCTTAATGAGTCAAGCAATATTTTTAATCGTGCGATTGTATTTCGTGATGGCTAATCAAATATTAAAAGTAGTTTAAACAGAAAAATAATTTAAGTAATGTATCTCATGTTCCCAAAAATTTGAAACTCTTCGTCGATTCCTAGCCGATTAAGATGGTCAAAACTGCCCTTAGAGGCATTTCAATGGCTATCGAACCATTCGGAAGCTGACCAAGAAAAACCCCTCCGAGTAAAATTTCAGCCACTACAATTACTAAATTAGATTTTGCGCTTTTCCGTGCATTTGTCGGTCTCTGGTGCGTTTTAAAATTCTGAAAAAAGTGTGACATATTTTGGATATTTACTTAAAGGTCAGTTTTGACCATCTTAATCGGCTGGGCCCTTAGCCACATCAGAACCATCGTTGTCAAATTTCAACAGGGCGCGGTAAAGGGTTGCAATTCGAGCGGCCGGGTTCCATCAGATCGAGCAAAGCCCCTCGGGCGAGCGTGGCATAATTTGTTAAATAAAACGCCATATATTGCCTCCGGGTGTTACAAAGGGGTGGCCATTAATCTCCGACGAGGAGGTTCCTCGTTCCAGATACGATTCGCACAGAAAACCAGTCGACTTTTGCGCGAACGAAACGGCATACAATCGCGTCATGAATTTCTGATTGTTGGATGAGAAGACGAACAACGGGAGAAAGAGAGATAGCGTTGAAGAAGGAACCAGAATTCTGAAGAAGGAACCAGATCGCGTGAAAAGCCGACGAACCCGATTCCACGTGTGTCCTCGCGACACAGCCAACGTGCTCTCGCGATCAAGCGGGAATCAAAAAAGACCGGAATTCAGTTTCGACTCGGTGGCCCGGTTTCATGCTCTATCCTGTGGGAATCCCTGGCCGGCAGCCTCCCATGGGAACTACCTGTCGCTACCCACCCCATCATCCGTCCTGCGAATCAACGAATTTCGCACGAGCCTCTCTTTCTGTGGCTCGGCCGCCGTCTGTCGGTGGATACGCACACTTTCCTCCCCTATGAGAAACAGGGGAGAACGGGTCGTGGCAGGTACGGCGAGTAGCTTACCTGTTCCTGGGAACCGCGAGGATTATGGCAACGCAGGGGGTGTTCAATTAAACGACACTTTGTCGAGCGATGCGCGAGATCGAGTCGAACCCTCAGATTATGACACCTCTGGGAATTTTTTCGAAAGGAACTGGTGGATGAATCGATTTCGTATTTCACGGATGTATTTTCCCATCTTTCAGGAATATCAACGTAATTTTTTCATGCAGAAATATTGATCCTTCTCGGAGTTACAGAGATAAATTATTTACTGTTCGTGAATGGTCGCTAACGATCCGGGGGATGTTTCAGGTGTCCGAAAGTTCGAAGAAACCTTAGGGTCGAAACTCCCTCGGACGAACATCCGTAAAACTGTGAGAACTAGAACTACGCAGGGTGAGAGTTGCCTGGGAACGTCGTAGATAATATCTGGGATGTTCAATTAAGTGATTCTTTATGGAGTGTAATATTTTAGGAATCGATGGGAACATCGGAGGAAATTTGTAGCGACTGAGTAGATTGAAGGGAGGGCTGACTCCAGGAAATTAAGTCTTCTTCGGGCTGGGAGAGTGCTCAAGGGTCGTCGAGCTGGGCTACTTTGCTCATACCTGTTCGTGGGAACATGATGGATATCCCCTGCCACGAAAGAGTTCACAATTTATCCATGGACATTCGTAGAAATGATCCGTAAATACCACCTATGTCTAAACAATGAGTTAATCAATTAATTAACGCTTAACGCAAATTCAATCGAACGAAATCAAAGAAGAAGTAAATTTGGCGGTTCCCGGAAGCACCAGCCGAGCTCGGGGGATTCAAAACCAAGAAGTCCCATCAATTGAAGATACGTCAGTCTTTCATACTTGGCTCGACAGTTATTGGAACGGAGTGGAGCAGAGAGTTGGACCGAAATTGACTAGAACCGTGGAAACAGAAGGGAAGGGAATCTCCGGCGAAGTTTCAGCAAGCTCGAAGCCATTATTTTTTGGTGGGAGAGCAGGGGGCGAGGGGAGATTGAACGTGGAAGAGACTGCTCTTGTTATGAATTATGTAACGACGCGCCGCTGTTGGGCTTGGATAGTAGTTGGGAAACAGAATTTGCGTCCGCTTATGGAAATGCTGTTTGTGTGGATGTATAGTATTTACCTGGCCGATGAAGGATACAGCGTTTGATAAATGCCAGGATGAGGGAGGTATCTTCGGGGAAGTTGAATTTTCCATTTGCGAGAGGAAATACTGTTTGTACCGCTTCGAGTATTATGGCAGTCTCTCTTCGAAATGCCACGGACAAATCACTCGAATAACATTAAAATGTCTTTTCAATATATCATGGTAGAAGTACAAACATTTCATTTTATGTATTAGGTCAATCGGAAAGTTCCGTCCGTTTAGCGTCGAGTAGCCGTAGCTCGAAAAAAAAACTGTCGTTAACTATAACGTCTAAAGTAAGGTTAACTTTCTAGTTTGGACATCTTTCGATAAAATCCAATACATAACAGTGTACGTTAATCTTTTATGTTTTATCTTAAATGTTAATCTTTTGCTTCAATTGGAAGAAAACCGCAGCTGAAACTGATTGTAGACGTTTATGGCGATAATGCTGTTTCTGATAAAACTATGATTGAAATTTGTATTGCACATTGGAGAACGTAGCGAGGGTAGTTCAATTTCACTATGAAAGGAGCAAACGAGTCCCGATTATGATCTCCGGTAGGCCAAAATTCCACCAGGAAACCGTCCAATGCCACGGTATGCTGGGACCAGACGATTTTTTCACGATAGCCCATTTTTTGAGAGGCTTTATACATTAGGCGCCCCCCCTTTTTTTTTTCTTTATCCCGTCGACACCAGAGGAGAGTCGGGACCAGTCCGAAACGAGTTCATTGTTTTTCTTCCCCCCCTGTAGGACAACCCCCCAGGACGTGCACGCCGGACGTTCCCACAGGGATACCCAGATTTAAATGTCTCCTTTTCTATGGCCTCCGAGACGGGATTGGGTTAGGTTAGTCAACAATTTAAAGGGCTTGAAAGGTGTCCCAGTGCTTCGTCCCACGGCCACCGTCCGGAAACGATCTCACAGTCCACCTTGAACCCTCGAACATCCCTTTTCGATTGTTAAAACCAGACGTCGACTCGATACATTAACACCTTGCTTCGCTAACTAGCAAAAAGTCTCAGGAATTCGATTAGCTACAAAAAAGTGGAGAGGTAAAAATTCTGGTCATCCAACCCCTCGCATTTTGTGAACTTCAATCAAATTTGGCAGGTTATAAGATATGCTCGTTAAGTGCTCAACTAATTTGAAAACGCATTGCTTTCAAACGAATTAATATTTTTCTTCGTAGCACTCGTATAAAGATCTCATTTCTCTAAACTCCGAGTAATCGCCTCGACGATTTAACTCCGGCAGTCTCGAATAGAGTTCCCAATTAAATTCGCTGCCAAGTTCTCCGAATGATCTCGACATTTCTTTCCACATTTGTTTCTTCGTACACTTATCTTGCTCCAGTGCATTACACCTGTCTCGTTCATCGTTCTTTATCTCGCGCCATACTTCTTCCTGATTCCTCCATTTCTCTTTCGCCTATATCCTCTTCCTTTAGCGCCGGGACACTTGTTTCACATACTTGAACGTCCTCACCGCTAAATAATCAACAGCGAAACTAATCGGTGAACCTCGTCCCGAACATTCTACGAACATTCTGTTACAATTTCTAGCTATTAATTATTGATTCTTAAGAGACGAGAATATTTTGCGGTCGAGAGATGGGATAATATTGGCTCGATCTATTTTTGTTCGACAGTCATCATCAAGAACAACCTTCTGGCCGGGCGTTCTCGTCATAAAACTTATTTATACACAATTCACGAGACTGCCAAGTTGTTTCTGAACTTCATTCCCGTCGTCTAAATAACAATGATGGAACCGTGTGTGCGTTGCCGCACACGGGAAAGGCTTGCTTAAACGCGGTCCTTTGTCCGCGGAAACACGGATAATCGAGTTTCACGTGGAATATGGGAAATTCGGTTGCTTTCATGCTAACAGGCTCTCTCTCTCTCTCTCTCTCCCGCCTCTCGTGTTTACCTGCTCTTCCTTAGGATGCGCAGAAATCCCAGGAAACTTTTCTTTTCACAAGGGTGGCTCTGCGCCCTTTTTTCATCCCCTTGCTGCCCCTCTATCCTACTCTTGAATCTCCTGGGAATTGCGACGATCGCCTCTTTAAATGGGAACGACCTAATTTCCCATGCACGATGAGACTTCCGAATCATGGGACTGGCCCTTTCGATAGTGTTGAGTTTTTAAGTCTGCTTAAAGCGAGGTCGGAATTCGTTGGAGGAGGTTACTCGTGAATTATACATATTTCCACAATGTTTAAAGATTCTGAGACATTTGAAAATACGAAAAATTGGCCATAAACAATTCCGTCTCGGAACAATTAGAAACTATGTCTTCCTTCTTCCATATCGGAGAACATCCCGAGCAAAGAGTAACGTAATTCGCGAGATGCGTCCTGCCTAACTCGGGAGAATGAAAGATGAAGCCCGCGAACAGTTCCATCGGAAGCAGAAGTTTCATTTCAGTTTCTTGCTGCGATAAAGGGCGAATTAGGTGCGAAGTTTACCGAGTTCTATTAACTCGGCGATGTCAGAGATGAAGTTAAATCCTCTCTCTCTCTCTCCTCGGATTCTCTTGACTTCCATCGAGTTACCACCGAGAACATACTTTCCTCTCTCCTTGATTCTCTTCGTTAAAACAACCTGAACTCTCGAACGCTCTCTTCTTTCTTCCCGTTAAGAGAAAAAGAGAAGAAACAAAATCACGAGCCATCGAATCGACGACGTTGGATCGCGCGATCGCGTTAATTTTTTCTCGGCTACAAAGTTTCGTGTCGGGTGTCCAAACATAATTAAGAAACGGGGTGGGGATCGTCGGTTAACAAACCTAATAAATAAAGCTTTAACTCGATCACCGGCTCGTTAAGAACGCCGATCGCAGAACGGAATCGAGAGCCGAGACGACCGATAACGAGGCTGCTCTCTCGATCTCTCGAGGTCCGCGGGATTCATTAAAGTTTTGTGGGTCGTTACCATTAATCACGGCCACGGGGAAAATAACTTTCCGCTTTCGGGCCGGGGCGGGCCGAAAGGCCGGCCTCTTTTTTGAAATATGAATTTTATATGATAATAGAGGCGCACCGGGTCTGACAATCGCGGGAATTTCAATCTCCCGCAGAAAATTGCGTTTCCCCGGAATGACAGAAAAAGAAGAACGCGGCATGTCGATTTACGATCTATAAATTTCTTTTCGGGGGCAAACATCCCACCCCGTCGACCCTGTTTCTACCCCTACGGAAGATACTCTCGCGGAGTCTCGATCGATTCGTCGATTCTCGTGAAGATGTTCCCGGCAGGATTTATTCCGGGCGACTTTTATGTAATCTCACGATCGATCCCCGCATACAGACACTCCTGCGAGACGCGTAAGAAGCTTCTGCGTCAGCTCTGCCTCCTTATGGATGCTGGGGAATAACATTTTACGAGGGTATTTCCTCCGGCTGACGTTACTGAAATATCAATGCTGTATTTCCTACGTGAATTTGCTATTTAAATGGTTCTTCGATGATCCCCAGCCTTTCGTGCAATTTGTTTAATCGCCTATTCGAGTTGAATCATATGTTTTTAGCAAACGGACATTACTGCAGACTTGTGTTCAACATTACAGAAAATATTTGTAACCCCTATGTTAATAATCAAAATTTTCTATCACAGTCAATTTGTATGCCTGAAATTAATCTGTGATCAACCAAAAGCATCAAAATCTGCAATAATTTTGTTACGAGCCAAGAAAAATATAAAAGAAGTTTCAAACAGAAAATGAAAGTGGTTGCCCGGGTGCCCACATAAACATAAAGGTTAAACGATTTCCAAAAATACATTAAGGAATCCCGTACGATCTCGACGGGGTGGTCGTAATAATTATCAATCAACCAGGCCCCGATCCAATTAAAAGCGACTCGAGGCGAGAATACAAAAATCCTGAAAAATAAAAAGAGTTCTCGATGGGGTGCGTGATCTGTTGCGTTTCACGGGACTGGAGTAGAGGGGGATTGTATGGGGTTCCATGGTGCCCCGTGGATCTGGAGATCGTGTGGGCTCGCGTGACCGAAAGCTTGCCGTCGCCCGGGGTGGGAACTCCTGACGGGAAAAGAGAAAAAGAGAGAGAGAGAGGGGGGGGGGAGAGAGAATGAGAAGGAGATGAAGAAGGACCGGGTAATTAGGAGCGATTACGGTACGCGTTCGAGCGGACACCGTGGGATCATGGGAAGGGGTATACTCGAGCTCGTTGATTATAAAGTGGTAAAACCGAGAGGGTATACTTTGTCGTGAAGTCATCGGCCGATCCCGAAGGACGTAATTACATGGATCCCCGACGATCTCGCCTGACAGACGGGACACACTTGCGGAATCCGCCCCGAGAAATTGCTTCGTTTTCTTTCTCTTTCTTTCTCTCTTTACACTCTTCGATCCATCCCCCTTTCACGCGGTTAGGAGGAACCTCGATCGAAAGATCATTGACTCTGAGAACGCGGAAGCTGTTTTTTTCATTGCAACCCTCGTTCATCCGTATAACCCTTCACGGATCATTTTTGATTCGTTCATCCATTATTGATGAAAGATTTGCTATCTGGAATTAACCCGACCCCCTAAGCGACGATCTAATTAACAGGTAAATAAAAGGTGCAGAACGGGTGCGAAACAAGAGGGTAGTTAGCGTGGAATGGGATCCGGGGGTGGCACGAGTTCATGGCGGACTTTACGAGCGCCTCGAAGATAACGGTCGCTCGTGGAAAGAATGGGAAACTTGCGACATTCGAGGGCAATTGCCGGTGGAATCGTCTCCGGGAATTGTACGGGGTAGTTGCGAGATAATTACCGTGAGGCCTCGGGGGAGTGTTTCTGCGATAAAGATATTTATAAGGAGATTGTCCCTTTCGGACGGGGAGCTTTGCATCAGCGTCGGGTTGGTACTGTCTGAACGAATGATGATCGAATGGGAGATTGTACGCTGTGGTACGTTCACAATTTATACTTTATCATTTATCATAAGTTTCTGTGATTCTATTGTCTTTACGTTCAATCTAACAGGCCTGGGGAAAATAGTATTTGAAATAGTAAATTCGAATTTGAAATAAAAATAGAGGTTCAGATTGTTCAACTAAATAGAAGTATGTATTTTATTTCGAGGCTCAGTTGTTCAAATAGAAATATTTTATATATTTCAAGGTTCAGATTGTTCAAATAAAATACTATTTCCTTTAAGCAAAATAAAATCTAAAATATTAAATAGTAGTTTAAATATTTTTTCCGCCAAATAATGCCCACCTCTGAATCTAACTTTTCTACCCTCGTTCAGTTTAATTTTTTCTTGAACAGGTGAGTGAAATTAAATTCCTAATTTCATCAGAGACGGTAAAAAATGTTCCAAACTGAAATTCAAGAAGACCGTGACTTATTTGGAAAGTAATTTTCGTTAGAGCGGGACAACGATTTTCCAAGGATCACAGCGCTTTTTAATGAACTCTAAAGCAAAGCTCCGTTCCACCCCCAATTATCCGCACCCTCTGCACCTCGTTTTAAACGATAGCGAGGCGATGGGGGTTCCTCAGAAGCATCGGCTTCGTCGGAAGGGTGAAAAGCAGAGTCTAATTACCTCGAATCGTCGGAGACGAGTCCGCGACGTCGGTGGCCAGGTCGACGAGGTCCTCGAGACCCCCTCCGTCGCCCCCGCAGTTCATCATGGTATCCTGTAACAAAAGAACCTACTATTAAAACCCTTCAGACTTGAAAATTAAAGGTAATCGGATTGTCTCGTTGTACGAGGCCCACTTGTGAAATGTATAGGGCTCGCTTCACAAAGAACAGTCGAACAACTGTGCACCCTATTTTTCTTACAATTCTTCTTATTAAGCAATTCATTCGCGAAGCAATGCATTGTGTGTTTTAAACGCATAATTAAAAATAGCTACTGTTTATTTAAATATACGGTACATCAAGTAGCATCAACAACCTATTCGACCAACACCTCGTTAAGAATCGCCATCCCCTACTAGCCATCAAGAAAAACAGAAGTACCAAAATGGCGTCGACTCGGCACGAACCAGACCGCCCATTAACCGACTCAAAACAAATTATCCGAACAAGACCGCTCAATAATTATTCACAAAATGATAGCTCAAATAAACCACGAAGTGCTCTTCCACAGCACTCGCCTCGAATACATCTCAATTAAAACTTAATTACACCGGTATTACCGCCGTCAATCTTCGAGAACCGACAGCTTCCGACATGCGTCGATCGAAACGGCACAGACATTCCGAATAATTTCAATCATCGGTGGCGATCTACAATCAATCGATCGTCTTTCAGGATCACGAACGGTTCCCGTGGATGATGATTCCGGAAAGTTAGGCGAGGAAGGGGATCGTTTAATATAGTCATAAACCCGGGAAGACACGGGCAACGATCGCCGAGAGAATGCAAAAGAAAGGATCGGCCGTGACGCTTCGAAATTGGCGTGTGTATGTGCTGGCACAGGTAGGAGAGACTGCGAAAAGGAGAGAGAGAGAGAGAGAGAGAGAGAGAGAGAGAGAGAGAGAGAGAACGGTGGGAAAGAGAAAGAAGGAAAAGAGGAGAGCAGCCGTCAGAAGGGTTAACGAGATTCCTTGCGGTTGTCAGCGCTTCCTGGGGCTCGGGCACGGGCATCGTTCCCAAAATTGAAACGTACAAAAAGCAGGCGGTCGTATTAAGCGGCCGGTGGCCGGAGCAGCGGTCGAATTAAGGTGGCACTTTGTAATCGGCGTGCGCTCATTACGACTTTCTCCCGGAATAAGCGTTATTCGTAACAAAATTACACGATACCGGCCAGTCCACGCGGCCGGCGAACGTTTAATTATATCTTCCCCCGATTTTTCCATAAAATTCCTCGCCCGACCGGCTCGCTAATTCCTGCTGTTCGTTAACCGGTGAATTAAACTGCTCTGCTATGTACCTGTACCTCTCTGTCTCTTTCTGTGTGCTTCTGTTCTGGTTCTTTCTCTCTCTCTCTCTCTCCTCTTCACCGAAAACCGTTCTCCACCGTCGACCCACAACGACGACGACGACCGGACCGTGCAGAGGATAAAAGAAAAAGAGGATCGGGTAACTGCGCCGCAGGATCGGCCCGAGAGTGGACATTACAACGTCGTCCGGGAACTTTATAAAGTGCCGGCATCTGGCCCGAGAAAGCGAGAATTTGCGATCGACAACGTGGGAACTGCGGCTCAACCCTGCGAGATCCACTGATCTCGTTTCTACTAATTTAAAGGTTTATTTAGACGTGCACAATTAAAGTGCAAAACTGTAAACATTGCTACAAATCCTTATTTTTGTAAAATATTCTATATATTGTTAATATTATCGACCATAAACTGTTATGTTCTGCTTATCACATTCTCCATATAATTATTATTACCTAATCTTTATCATTCAATTGAAAAATAGATTGTATTATCACGTTTCATGTAAAACAAACGAAATGTGCTTTTTAGGAAGTTGTGATCTACAAAAAAAGTTCTAATCACTGAAATCGTAAAATGAATCGTGGGGCGAAGAGTTAATGATGACAGTATGTTTCCTCCCTACATTTTCAACTCGGGCCAAGAGCATAAAAGCTCAAAATGCGGCATGAAGCGAAACCGAATCGTCTTGACTGGTTCAGAATGGTCGGTTGAAGCATCGAAAGAGGAAAAGAATGGTAACAAGCGGAAAAGCTAAACGTCACAGGGGACACGGAACCACCCCGTTTTAATTCCGAACCCCATCGCTTTCTACGGTGAAAGCACGCCCCCCGGTGATCGTCATCGTGTTCTTCGGGAAAATAAATCTCCGACGTTCCCGGGACAGTTTTTCGATCTTTCGAGGCCGTTCTAGGGTTACCGTAAAATTAAGCCTCTAGAAAAATCGGTGGAAAGCCATCGTCGGGCGCAATAACGCCAGCCACACCGTAGCTTTCGAACGTTTATTGCCCGGTGTCTCTGGGTCAGTGGGTGCCACGCATTTTCACGCGACCGAGCTCCATCCACTACCGCCGACCACCCCTGTGTGTCCCGTGGTTGCAATAAATTTCCCGAATTTACGGGCTACCAAGGTCAGCCATAAACCGGCCACTCGGTAGCAAAATAGTAAAACTCGCCCCGGGGATTTGTCTCTGGGTAGACAGCCTCGAAACCTTGACAATTGCTCCCTGCAGTTTCTTTCCTGTTCCCCATTCGCATATTCATGAAAACTGATGGCCAGACTGCGGTTCTTTATGCGAAATAAAAATTTCTTACACGAATTGCAACAAACTGGAGCGAAATAGAATTACAATTACTTTAATCTCTCAGTGTTCCAGAATTTTTTATATACTTCTAGAATACTATTCTCCAGCGAAACTGTCAATGAATTAATTCGATCGGCGAATTCGAATCGGCCGCATTAATCCCTTGACACTTCCATGCCCGTTGCTCTCGAGAGTCCGCATAAATTCTCGATGAATAAAATCAATTCAAGCCTCCTAAAGTATTCACGCCCATTCATTCCGATCTGTTCCCTTTTATTGACCGTCTCTACGACCGGGTCCCACGATCCTTCTCATTTTTAATACGCGTCCTCCTCCGTTATCGCCGTTGGCGCGTTACAACCTCGAGATTGCAACAAAGTCTTTCGCGCGGAATGATAAAGGGCCCGTCGTTTACGAGCCTGCGAAACGGTACAGAAAATTCGAGCGGTCCTTAATGATTTCGTTCTCGAACAAGATAATTCTCGAGCTGACACGGGAGCGTATTAAAAAAAAACCCCGGACCCGATCGTTTCGCGGGCAATGAGGCCTCTTAAAAGTGGACGAGCATTAATCAGCCGAAGAAAAAAGCGATGATTCTACCGGGTAACGCATCGAAAAAATGCAAATGCGGCTATCAGGCCAATTTTTGCTTCGATTAACCGGGGACGGGTCTCTAAACTCCCTGAGCTCGGAGAACCTGCAGTGATTTCACTGATTTGTAATGCGGTCAAAACGATTATATAGCATTTTTTAACTGATGAAATAATATAATTGAATAATACGTAAATATAATCTTGCGGAGGACCTTCGAAGGAGATCTGGCAACAGTTTATTAACATTGTTGATTTTATACGGGGAGTGTTAAGCCGACTTTAACAGCCTGCCATAAATTGCTCGATTACGGCGGAACGCTACCGAGTGTTCCGTTTTAATCAGGCCGCGTAAACGTTTTCGTTCGATTGATTATTTCGTTGGACGATCCCGTGGAACAGAGGATGGTCTAATTAATTACAAATTATTCCGGCTTCCTGATTCAGAACAGCGCGGCGGCGGCGCATAAAAAGACAATTTGCAACGGGAGTGTCTCGAGCCGAGCGCATTTCGATGGACCAGGAAACGCGATTTCGGCCTGTTGGCCCACAAAGTGCCTCGGAATATGTAAATCCCAGAGCCTGGAGTCCTTCTTCCGCGGAACCCCCGAGGCACGTAATTAAAGAGGATTGCTCAATTTATGCGCGATTAAACGTAGACTGGATCGATCCGGGCTCGCTTCATTATAATTTCAAAAAAGGCGACTCCCTTTGAGCCTCCGCGTACAGTCGATACTCCATTCACGAAAAAATCACAGTCTCCAGATGAAATTCTCGTGCTGCGTTCCTCTGATAAGCTGGCGCAGCACTATGGTCGCATAATGGAAGACAAATACTAGCACAATTTCTTTTTCGACCGATTCCGCATTTTCTAGCGTTTGTCCTATATTTTTCCAACAGGAAAGAATATCTAGATAAATGTAAAACCGTGTACAATTTGAATAACCAACCAGCAGAGCGAGATCAAAGAAGCAAGCAAGAGAACCTAAAACCGAGAACTCTTCAGTCCCTTGATGCGCAAGCTTTCAAGTCTGGTAATTAATTTCCTGGGGGCTTCAATCTAACTTTTTTTTCAACGGTTTGTATAAATTTCCGAGCAACATTTCCATTTGGCGGATCCCTGGAAAGAAGAGTAATGAAAACGGTCCGCGAAACGATGGTAATAAACGCAGATAAAATAAGCTCGCGAATGAAATCGCAGTGTGGAGGACTAAAGGGGCGGGGCGGGGAAGAGGTGGGAAAGAGGGACGCGTTAACGCGGCGAAACGAAAACTTCTGGCTCGGGTAAAAGTTGGCCGAAGGAATAAAGGCGGAATTGACTTTCTATTGTTACGAGCTGGAAGGAAATTTGTTTCTCTATCTGATTCGACTTTTTCATTTTCCCCTCCGCTCCGCCCGCTCGTATTTCATCCCCCCACCCTTCCATCCCCCGTGCTCGCCCTCCCTTTCTCTACTTTGAAATTACTTTCCGCGTCGCGTTTCCCCCCCGCCTCCTCTCGTCCGTGTTTTTAATTCCGCGAGTGGAACGTTTATGGAAGCAGTTTCTTTTTCCCTTACGCTCTCCTCCCTCTCCTCTTTTCTCTCCTTTTTATCCCCGGCTTTTTTACCTCGTTTTTCCGCCCTTCCTCTTGCTTTCGTCTTATTTAGAAACGAAATTTTTCTCTTCCCCTTCCCTCGCTCTTTCTCTTGCGCGGGTAATAAGGACGAAATGGATCCCAGTGTCGCGAAGACGTACTTTATGGCTGGAAAGACGGTAAAGCGACACGGTGAATTAAAATTTTTCCGGACATTTTTCAGCTTTGAGTCGGCACCACGATCTACAGGCCGATTCAAACCATCTGACACGGAATTTACAGAAGCAATTTCGCGTGGGAAACCGCTGGAACAGACTATTCAGAGCTTCTCTTGAGTTTTATTCCGGCTTAATGAACTGCCGTCTCGGACGCGTGTAGAAGAAACCGTAGAAAGTTTATTTAGAACTTTGGACGCTGCTCGGAACAGCCGAGAATTACACACATTTTTCTAAAAACGCTGCGGAGTAAGGTAGAATTATTTTAATTAAAACCAGAGAGCTGTAGACTGCGATGTGTGACGCACGGATTGCGAATCTCTGTGCAAATTCTGCATTTTTGCAGTTTCTGAAACAGAAATCTCGGCAGTTTTATTTCCTTCAAACATGTTTTTATAGGTTCGTTTTGTTACACTTCATGTTAAGGGATGTGCGTAAATGAAGACTTTGTGACCGAGACATTTTATGAATGCGTCAGTGTGCACAGTCTAACGACGAGGTGCAGGTGGGCTGCAGTTCTCTGTGCAGTTGCAGTGTGTACAATCCCGTGAGGAATTTGCGAAATTTACTTTACTTGTTTTTCCATTGCAATCAACGGTGGAGAAAATCGAATATTTCTCAACAGGAAAGATGATACAATTCTAAATACTTTTAGGATCGCGAATCCGGAAATATCTCCGTGAGTCCGATGCTCCAAATTCGTTGGCAAAGCTGTCACCTAGGGTTGCGGAGTCCACTTTCAGGTTCACGCGTCGTTAAAACGGGGATTTAAGGAGCGCGATCAATTTTTCCGGTCGCTGGTTCAGCATTCGAAGCCCGGCGGCCATTAAACATGATCCGCGGGGCTCGCCGTTGAATTTATGGGAGCAATTTTCGTTCTGTTTAGCAATTCCTTGAGCGTATAATAAAAGGGCCGGCGCGGAAAAGCGAGCGAAATGGATTTCGCTTTTGCTCCCTCTCGGCCCGGGAATGTAATTTTGTTGACTTGCTTTTCTCGACCCCGTTCGAGGGTTGTTTCGCGATAAAAATATGTCTCGGGAAAGCGAACCGCTGCGGGTAGATTAATAGCGCATCCA
Organism: Lasioglossum malachurum; assembly: GCA_028455605.1. Taxonomy (NCBI): domain Eukaryota; kingdom Metazoa; phylum Arthropoda; class Insecta; order Hymenoptera; family Halictidae; genus Lasioglossum; species Lasioglossum malachurum. The sequence continues at coordinate 33,615,745 of CM052313.1, forward strand.
TGATATTGATTCGGACGGGGGCAAATAAAACTCTTCCGCAAACTGACCCGGTTTCCACTTGAGAACCGTGTTTAATCGAGGCCTTGACACTTTACTTGGACAAAGGGACACCGTTGCACCCCGCTGCACCCCGATGCATCGTGTCTCGCCGTTTCTGCTTACCGTTCAACACGCTAATGCGACGCTTACGGATTTAGAACCGTTCCCGCGAATATCGCCGGACTTTCTATGGCCATCGAAGATAGGGAAGTGCACGATGAACAGTTCCAGCCGGAGGAAACAGCGAATAATTTATCAGAGCTAATTAACATTCGAGCGACGAGACAAAATTCGGCGTGTTCTACACGAATTACCGGCAGGTTTCGCGCAATAAAACGTATCCCGCAGGGATGACGGACAACCGGGGTAAGCGTGGCTGGGGCCGGTGCTCGTTAAATAAAAGTCCGTAACGAGGTAGAAAATGAACGGGAAGATGGATTAGCCGGCGCATAAGCGGGTAAAGTGTAAATACGCTGGTGCAGCGTGATGCTGGATTTTTTTTTCTCATCTTTTCAAGGCTCTCACCCCTTTGCCCGTCTCTCTCTCTCTCTCTCTTTCTCTCTTTAGAGATAATTGAACCATCGGCCCGATCCATCTCTTTGATGATCTACGCCCGGGCGTATTAATCGGGAACGATAATCACGCGAGGTAAAATCTGAAACAAGAAAACGGTAATTAACGACCCGGTAACAAATTCATCGGATGGCTACAGCATCGTTAACTTAGCTTTGCTAATTTAGTCTGCTAGTGAAAAAACGCTTAGGAACAAATAGATTAATGCTTGAAACAATTCGACAGGTCCGCAGCGAGGGGAATAATTAAAAAATAATACATGAATGTATATAATGTTTATATTAATAACGATAATGTTGATTCATAATGGCGTTTATTTCTTCGGAACGCACCCCCGCCCTCGGGGCTAGCTCAGCTGTGGAACGTTGATCGCAAATCAGGCTCGTTACCGTCCGGGACAACCCTTCATCAGGCTTATCAATTTTCTGGACGCATAAATGCCCGACAAACGCGACTAATTTGTCCATAAAACGCTCGCGCAAATTAGTTCCGGTCTTCTCTCGGCCGGCAATCGATCTAAATTGCAAATACCGAGGAATTTTAATAACGCGGGACCCCCGGGGGTCGTTCAACCCCCGCGGCGCCCCCTGTGAGCCGCGTTTAATATAAATTAGATTAATTAATTCCTCGGGGAACAAGTAGCAGCAAATCGCTCTGCCTCCTTCTCTCTCGCAGGGGGTAAACCGATAAATCTATCAACGTTTTGTGCCTTTTATTTACCTTATTTTACGTTCTCCCGGTGGGTAACGTCGTCGTGCTTGGGCTCGCAAAACCGAGCAGCCATTAGTTTCCGGCAAAACGATCGAAAATTGGGAAATAAATCTTCCGACCAGTGGGGAGACCGGCTACCGGTTCTCTCTCTTTCTCTCTCGCTCTCTTTCTCTCTGCCCCAGCTAATTGATTCCCAAAAGCGCGCGTGCTGAATTAAAATTCTGCCCGGTCGGTGAATTATGAATTCGACAATTATCTGATCACTTTACGCAGCTGCTACCGCCGCGCGTAATGAAAAGACCGATTTATGGGCCTTAATTGGATCGGGTAAATAGATTCTGTTTAACGATGCTACTAGAGAACAACGTTAACGCGCCGATCCAACGAATTTCTAAGCACCGCCGACCGTAGACGATTCGGAGATTAATTATTTATTAGGAAGCTGCTTCGGTTCGTGTTTATGCAATTGCATTTAAATCGACGATTTAAAGAAAGTTAATGAGGTTTTTGCTTTGTTGCCATCCTGCTTTGCTTCAGCCTGGTGACTAGAGCTCGTTGGAAACGTGATTGATACAGCGAGTATCTGTGCGAAAAGTAACTATAATGAGAGTTAAATTCATCACTACGGCCTCTCCCAATGGCGTAGAAGTGTCAAAGCGACAATAACGAGAGTCGGGGAAGCAATATCAAATGAAACATCATTCGCAAGCACCAACCGGTTCGCGTCGAAGCAATAGGATCACGATTAAGATGATACGACGATTCCGCCTCGCTCCAAGACCGTAATTAATTAATAGGGGATGCTTGCTAATGAAACTGGATCCACGAACGAACCCAGTATCGTTCTCTCTTCTTTCTCTCCCTTCGTCTGTCGTCTTTTTTCCTTTTTTAATTCACGCGTTCGTGTACCATTTAATTCGCACGGGGAACAGTGTAGTCGGGTCGGCGGACTATCTGCTATCGAAAACCGATATTTTTACAGGGAAGGCAGCGGCGCGACGGCACCCGGAAAAGAGCCAGTAAAATATTGACTCGATACAATAAACGTTTCTCGGACACCGAATCCCCGCCTATCGAATTATCGTGTTTTAAATGTATCCGATGTGTCGCTCCGTGTCTCTTAAGGGGCCCTCGTGCAAACCTAACGACCGCCCAATATTATCGAAATTTAGCCACCGACTTTTTCTGCGTACCATGTTGAACCCCCCTTTGTGATATCGAATCCCAGACACCTGTCCCACCTTATTCGGAGCTTCGAATTATTTCGTTCGATACAAATGCTGCCGTCTAATTGGTTTATCCTGATCGTATACTTCCGAGTTAAGGTACATTTATGTGGGCTTCAGCTTTGCGAGAGACTGTACAGCTTTCTGCAAACTTATATTATGCTCGGGAAATTTACAGATACTGAAATTGAATCTGTTGGTTCGGGACGGAATGTAAAATAAAATGGTACTCTTTATATGTACATTTCTCGAGATTCGTGTTTCAATCGGCCAGAAATTTGCGGTTCGATTTGCGAAGGGAAGGTCGCTCCAAATTCGCAAAAATCTTCGGAATCACTGAGGAGCAGTTCCCTAGCATTAAAAGCATACGGGTACAAAATTGCGGCGATTCATCTCGTGCCGCGGTTCGTTTAATGTTTCCGTTTGCGGGTTAAAACGGTACAGAAAATCGCGGTGCAATCACACGGGTTGCGATTGTACGTTGAACCCCGCTGTCGCACGACAGATTTTATGACAAGGGGCCCCATTATGGTCGTACACGATCGCGTCGCACGACAAAGCGCCCCATGCGTTACGATTATCGTCGCGACCCCCGAGCACACATAGTTCCGTTGAACAATACTTGTTGTGTATCTCGCCGCGATATAACAAATTGTAACGCGCTGCCTCCGGAACGTTGTCGGAGAATGAAGGAAGGTCACGCGATTCGCGAAACACGTCCTATTTTGGATTTGGAACGGGTCGTCGCGTCTGTGCCATTCAATGTGCCCATAATTATGATTGTGGTCCAAATAATATATTTCTTGTTTACCTAGAACCCCCCTGACCTAAAATAATTCCATCCTGTATTAATCTATTTCTTTGTATGAATATGAAATATTGTGTGTGATGTAATACCTCATACAATACTTAAATGTTTGGTAATTGATTAGATATATCAACATATTGAATAATCTAAAAAATTTTAGTGATGACTCTCTCTCTTTCCGAGTCACTGCTCGAGTGCTATTAGGCCTAGACAAAAATTTCAAAATCCAATTTGTGCGTCTTTGAAGGACTTAATATGAATGTCAGCCGCTATAAAAAATACGTGTCAAATATTTTTTTGAGTTTTAAATCGTACCAAAATTTCATTAAAATCGGCGTGTTACGGTTGGGTACCTTCCCTTGTTAGACCACTTCCATAATTATGGGCACAAATGGCAACCTGCGAAATGGTCCTGAAAAGATTTAAGTGGCAGGCTACAAGAATAATAAAAGCATACACGAGATATCGAGTTAATTAGCTACTTTTACGCCTATACAAAAAATTCTGGAAAGTCGATTCCCCGTGTTAAGAAAGATCCGCGGACTTCGCGTTGAAATTGCAATTTCGTGCAGCTCTGTATCTGCAGATTGTTGCGAGGCTCGTTGTTGAACTAATTGAAAAGAATGGCGGAAAAACGTCACCGTCGGTTGCAAACACGGTCGACCGGTAAACGCTGGCAAATTGGCAAAAGTAAAAGTACTCTACGCCGTAGGGGAGGTGGGGTGTGCTCCGGGATTATGGTAATGAACTCGGATGATAATCTAGAAATGCAAATGAATATTCGCGCGGGGAACGGCCGACTAATTAACCGGAATACGGATTCCTGTCTGTGAGTAAACTTTTTAGTAAACTAATGGCTTGTAATTAACCGGCGAATCGGGGGCGAATGTTAATTCATCGGCAGGAATAAATAGCTATACGGTTGATTATTCGGTTGAATTGGAATCCCGAACTGGTGGACAAGCTCCGCCGAGTAAATTGGAATGGACCGTTGATTATGGCAGAACACATCGAATAAATTGATATTAATTGTATTCTGGACTGGACCAATATATTTTGTGGAAAGCAGAAGTGACGGGGCGCTGAAAAACGGCCGTTTTAAGAAATCGAATTATATTCCTGAATCGGAAAGACGATTACACGGCACGTATACTAATTAAACTCAACGTTTCTCGGGCTTATAGTTTACTCGAAGAGGAAACGTAAAAATACATATTTTTGCGACGAAACGTACAGAGAGACGCTGGATATTAGAATTTATCGGATTGTTTCTGAAAAAGCTACTTTCTGTAAAATTATTCCGCGATAAATTGATAATAGCATTGGACGGGAGCGATTTCAAATTAACGGCACAGAACGGGAATTATTTATGACAAGAGGTAACGATAATCCTGTGCTCGGTTCAATTGGAAACGTTGGTTGTCCGACAGGATTGTACAACGAGAATGAATTGTCTCGGTGATAATATATAATAAAATGTACGTGGATTAAATAATATCAAATTATAATATAATTTTTTAGCAATATATAGATACAATTTTCTTGAAGAGAAAAGCATTGGCACATCGTTCGAGAAATTAGCGTCTCGACGCAACCAGCCCGGTAATTCCCTAAAGATAATTTCCCATGTAATTAAGGATAAGAGGTGCTAATCGAACGAGTTTCAAATGAACGGTGCAGGAAGCAAGAATTATTCCTGATCGAATACCGCGGTCGCGAAACGAGGAAGAAAATGGACGGAACGTGTGCTCGAGCAGACAGATAATCGCGTAATCGAGGGTAATAGAAAGTTGGGGGACGATCCCGACCAGTCGTAATTCGCTTACAACATTTTCATGCACTGCTCGTTTTATTGAAACGCAGTTATCGGCAATGCGAGAGCCGCTAGGGGGGCTACGAGGGCGCAAGAGAAAAAGCGCCGGTATCGAATATCGATACTCTTACGCGGGCCGGATGCGCAAGGTGCCGTAAAAAGGCCAACAAAACGTCCAACTCGCCTCGTAAACGATATATTGATATATCGTAAATATGATACCGATACCCGGGGCCCGTTCGTGTTTTGCATGCTATAAATCGATTTTACACCGAGAACCCGATAAAACGGGGGCGTTCAGCAGAATCGACGCAAGCGCGACACTCCATCGCGAATAATGCTCGACGCGACGTTATGGCAGGGAATAGGGAGAGAATAAAAGTGCCGTTCGACAAATAGCCCGGTTTCATACCGGTGGATTAAAACAAGAAAAAACGAACAAAAGCGTTCACGATAGTTGCGTTTCAGTTTAGCAAGTGCGCTGCCGAATCTCAGACGCGTGACAAAGCGCGGTTTTTCATTTCTGTGGATCGATCTTGTCATCCGAGAACTTGGGAAACGTGTTTCATCGTTTCCTCGACTAGTTATTCATCTGGCAAGGTCTCTTTTTAACCGACTTCGAAAAATGAGGAGGTTACTCAATTCGATCTGTATGTGCCTTTTTCTTTTTTTTCTATGTATGTTCATCGCGATTACGCCGAGATGGATGGACCAAATCAGTGTAGAGTATATCTCCCGATTGGTCCATTGAAAACAAATTTTGCATTTTTTCATTCTTTGCGGTTTTTATTGCAAATGCGGATGCTTTCAAATCAACAAAAACCACTGTCTAAGCGCGAATAGTGGAGCGAAAGCTTGCCAAAGGGAAATCATGAACCTCAAGGGTGGGATTGAATTCGCGGGAGAATTCCAGCAGGAGGAAGTTCAAAGGGAAGCTCCGTGAAAACGAAAATATAGAGGGGAGAGGAAAAAAGGGAGGAAGAAGAAAGTTTTCAGTCGCGAAATAAGATTCCATTTGAAATTTAGATTCGCTCGCCGGAATGCGAGCCCCGGGAACTGATAAGGATTCCGAGGGGGCGCAGAAATGTCGAGGGAGAACTTTCGCGAACCCGGAACAAGTTTCGGACGGCTCGTCGCCGGTTTTCCTCGGCGAGAAAATATTTCTTCGAATTGTACGAGGTTCTCGTCATCGCCGGCGGAAGGTTAAAACGCGAACACCCGGTACACGGTCGCGGTACAATACCCAAACACCTACAGCTTTGCAAAGTTTCCTCATTATACGCGATAATTTTTGCAGCTAACTTGCTGCTATTGTTCCGTAAGTGGTTAAGTTAGTTTGAAACTGTACGATATTGTAGCTGGAGCCTCGGGAATACCGGCAACTTCTCGAATAACCCGTATCTACTTAGACAGGATGAATTAAAAATGAACGAGGTCGATAGTTCCTCAACTATGTTTTCATCTGACTCTCTCGTAACTCGAACTTCGCGCACTTTAACAATCTTGGCTGAGTGCTCAAGTTTCCATGGATTTGTTGAAACACAACGAAAAATATTGTTTGAAAACAATGGCTACCGTATGGTGGTAACTCGAACTTCGCGCACTCTAACAATCTTGGCTAAGTGCTGGAGTTTCCATGGATTTGTTGAAGTACAATGAAAAATATTGCTTGAGAACAATGGCTACTGTATGGTGGAGCAAATTAATTATTTATAGGGACTCTGTAATATTCTAATAATCTAATAATAATATTCGAATAGACAGCGGCGCGCATGCCAAACATTAAGTTCGCGTATGCAGAAGTTTGAAAACTGCATAATGCAACCGAGCGTGCATAAAGGTCGCATCTGAAAAGCAAGCAGAGCTCTCAGCGAAATCAATTTCCATGGCAGCTGCATTTCCGCCGTGGCGGGGAAAAATATCGTCGTCGGTACAGTTTCGCTGGGTCGTAAATAAACATTATTGCCATACGCGGGCACATTTAGGCAGTTCCGACGACGATATCGCTATGGTGACGTCCCGGGACACGAATTGATCTCTTTCCTTGGAGCACCGTGGCTTCATTTGAATCTTCATCTACTCTGCCCATCAAAAACATGCTGAGAATAGTACAGTAAAAGCTCCTTCGTTGTCCAAAGGCCGGGGGTTTGAGCGGACGTCGACCGTGCCCGGACACTATTTTTGATTTATGACTGCGTCTTTAGTGAAACGGCTAGTTAAATGACAAAGAAAAGCATTCGCAGTCAAAAGCAGTCAACTGTCTGACTTTAGAAAACTCTCTTTTTCCTTGCCATATTCCTTTCCTATCGTTCTCCGTTCTGCGCGGTCTGGACAGGCCAGGGACACATCTGACGACCAGATCCACGCAGGCCTAATCCTCTCGTTAACAGGCAGTGTTCGTACAACGATTCTTTAGAAAATTCGTGTTTACTCGACAAGATCGTTTTACTTAGGACACCCCGTGCATTCCGACAGGAAGGTGGAAGTTGAAAGCACAGTGTACGCCACGGAAAGTAATATGTGCCAGGAGGAAGTTACGCCGGCGTGTAATCGCACTTTTGTATTTTATCAAGATCCCGATGCGACGGTGAATTATGTAATTGCGAGTCGGCCCGCGGGCCTGTGGAACACTGAAAACCACCATTTTCAGGGGAAGGTCGGGAAATGTTTTTCCCTTCCTCTCTCCCCGTGGACCCACCCTTCTGACGCGGCCTTGATAAGGGAAAATTGCGGATGAAAAGTTCCGCGCTTGGAAATTGTCGAATGGAGAAACAACGGCTGAAGTGAGGGGCTGCTCTGCTCTGGTTGCCAGTAGATGTGAAAGGAAAAGAAAGAATGTCTCGTTTTTACCCTCGGGCGGCTGCTGGCCCGCTGGAAGATTGAAAGCGGGAGTCGAAAGAAAATTTCAATTAGTGCCCGGCAATATTAAACTTCGAAATTTGTTCCGCCGTTTAAAACCCTACCGGGAACCTGTTTCTCCGCCTGGGACTGCGATTATTGTTTGCGAAAACTTCGCCCTTTGCCTTCGGGAATTTTCCCTCGTTATCGCTACGAATTTATGCCAGTCATATCCATTTTCTATCTAAATACGTTAGATCAGGGATGAGCAACCTTTTTTTACAACGGGCCAGCTACAAATTTAGAAATGTTGTGCGGGCCGCATTTATGATAATACAAACACTGAATGATGAAATCAAATTATCTCTTCATTAACACAATAAACCTGGTATAAAAAGTTACAGAAATAAAACACTCTCATTAATAGAAATACTACTAAAAAAACGGTGAAAGATATATGTGTCTTTTGTAGAACAGCAGTACACTGTAGGAATTTTTAAAAGTCAAAATGTAAAATCTTTGAAGGGCCGCACGAGAAAGTATTTGAGAATATTTGTGTGGAGCACAGGTGCATTTCGCTCGAGTATCTTCTGGCAAACAGCGTTATGCAAAGTTCCCGGGTGACGAATTCGCGACATGATTCCCGGTTTTTCCGCGAATCGACGAAATCACGGATGTACCCGGAAACGGGCCACGCCAATTGAATTGCTAATTGAGCCGATGGAACAACGTTTTCGAACTTTGACAACGAAGGCAAGAGCGCTTGCATAATTCCGCGGATCGTTGAGCTCGGAAACGGTGTTCCTCCGGTCATAATTGCAGATGTTCGACGACCAGGAGCTAGGCGGAGTTCTGGCTGATGTCACGTCCGGTGGTCCAGCCACTTATAATAATTAACAATATATTTCTGAATTTTTTAAAAGTCAATCAAAATAGAAGATTCAGGATCAATATGAAAACGCCGAATCGATGAGCAAGAGCGACCGGAACGGTGGTCGAAAACAGAAATTTCGTAGCAATTACTAGATCGTGGAGGTCGGTTACGGGTCTGGACTATCATATTTTCGGGAGCATACAGGTCGTCGGTGGGGCAATTTAGGCGAACCCGATGGCGCGTTCCTAGTTCCAGTTTCCCGCAGAAGCTCGGCGTTTCGACGTTAAGGTCGTTGGTGGAGCGCGTTTCTCGGTGGCCGGCGATTATTAAACGCACGAAATTACTGTTAATACACTCGACGGGAACGCATCGGCTTTAATTGGTATGCGCCGAGTACCATTAACGTTTTAATTAGCGGCGAGCAAGCCCTGATACGCCGGCCGACATTTCCTCCGCGCAGCGATCGATGCTCCGGCATTACCAGCTAAACGGCAACATTCTATTTATAGGCATAACAAACACATTTTGTTCCGTGGACGTGCTCGCGCGATCACGTTCGCACGGAACAGACACACACACACACACACAAACACAATGCACGCTGCCAAATACAGTCGGGCACGAGCAAACACACGGACACATTGATAGACGCATTCAAAACCTCCCGGGTTCCCGTGTGCTGGAAACACACCAAGAAATCCAATTAACGCCGACGCCAACAAGGATTTTTATCTGCTCGCTACACCTACCCTTCGCCATCTTTTTTCGTCTCATTCTGTTTTCTCTTATGTACCACGTCTGTTCCTCTCTCCCTCTCTCTTTATCTTGCTCTCGCTATTTCTATCCTCCTCCGACAACTTCTCCATTCCGCCCGGAAAAAGATCCTTCAGACACTTTCGCTCCATTGTCGAGAGACGTTTCCTATCCACCATCTAGCCAGCAGACGCCTCGGGTTGCACCCTTTCGGGGTGAAACGCTAACCGGAAGGATGTTAAACACACGACGGAGACGAGCATCGCTGACTATGACTCCTCTGCACTCTGATTTGCGAGGGAGAAATTCGCGGAGAAGGATAATAAGGAAACCGAGGATTTTTCTGCCGTGATGTTTCTTATGGGGTGAGTTGATGTGATTAGATGGAGATTCGCTCTGACTGTTGAGCTTTTATCCTCGGACAACGGACCATTTTTACTATCCTTACTCAAGGTGTTCCTTGTACCAGGTATGTATATGACACAATTTTTAATATAGTAAGAATTATTAATTTACAGACGCAATTCACAAATGAAGATATTGTGAAAATTTGCAAATAGTGGTGATATTTAACAATTGATCGAACCAGTGCGCTGAAATCATTGAGTTTTCTTCAAACGGAAACAGAAAATCAATGCTGTCCGCATATCGTAGTTTCCAGGCAGAAAATTCGACATGTTCAACGTTATTAAAAACTATGCTGTTGTATGAAACTTGCGGTTTGACGGTAACTACATTGACAGCTAGAGCCACGTATGGGCAAATTCCGGTTTCATATTTACATACCTGGTGGACACGATAATTAATGTATTACATAATTACATAGCAAACACAGCTTCCATTTGATCGAATCCCGATGACTCCACGCTCTTGCGCGAAGCGAATCTTTTCAATTTTTCGAAGCAGTAGCCGACAACCGAAGGCTCTCGCAACATTAATTTTTCAAGCGGCTTCATTTCCGGCGTTTTATGACGCGCGAGGGAGACGCGCCGAATATTCATTCGGACGGCTAAACAAGAGCTCGCCGTGGTTTCTGAAAAGCGAGTTCTCTCCTCGGCTCTGTCTGGGATTGCGATAAATGCACACGGTTCAGCGAAAGCGATCGCGGGCCTTTTTCGACAGCAATTAAACCGTGAGAATGTCGCGCCTCGACGCATCGTACACTACAAACTGGTTTTCTGAGGAAAAAGGAAAGTTATTTGTCGCGACGCACCGTTCGATCCTTTATAATTAACGACCGGTTAAAAGCAAAACAGATAGAGAGAGAGAGAGAGAGAGAGAGAGAGAGAGAGAGAGAGAGAGAGAAGCCTCGCTGGAAAAACGAGATCGGACCATTTAAAACGATGCTTTATTTTTCTCTTTTTCTCCCGTTTCGTGAAACGGTAGAATTTCTGGTTTCACTCGAACAAACTCGGTGTGTCCCGTTAAATAATCATCGGTTTCGAGCAAAGGCCTTTTTCAGGCAACGATCAAACTGTTCGGAGAGATAGAGGAGAGAGAGGAGAGACCGTTTTCCAGGGATGCATCGTATAAATTTTTATCGGTATTCGTACGGGAGAAACTTTGCTCGAATTACTCGCGCTCCCGTTCGCGAAATGACGTCGGAAAATTGATATAAAAATTCGATTCGATTTGATCCGAGAGCTGGGAAGTCGCCGAATAAAACGGAAAGGGAGCCAACCGAGAGAGTTTGCGAGAGAGCGGGTAGGTATGGGAGGAGCGCGAACACACGCGGACACGCGGAAGAACATAACCGATAATGGCCCCCGGATTCATGATCCGACGCATACGCGCGAAATTTAATACCCCCGGCGACGGGAAAGTGCATCGAATCCGAAATAACACGATTAACTGACAATGGGGCCGAGTCAAATCCAAATACAGTAATTTATCACCGGTGACGCAAACAGGTGCAATTTAACCCGTCTTTTTCCCACGGGGACCTCGCCGTTTCTGCGGGCCTGGTGCCGAAGGACCGTTTTCTGATCGAAACCCATAATCATCGAGAAATCCCTCTTTTAAAAACTTGTCGAAGAGATAGGTAATATCTCTCGCTTGAAGATTTCAGGCGAAAATTAACCAGGCGATCGTACGAATTAATAATATGAATTAAACTACAATTCGTATTTCATAAAATTCGCCCACAATCAGAAACGTTGCGGAGCTTCCTCGGTCGAAGAATGATTAAAATACTTGATAGTTTGAGCAAATGCAGCAAAGCATAGCTTACGCGTAAATTACAGCAGATACCTTTTAGAGGAAAATGTTTCAGAGTTTGGTTAGTTTAAGAGACTTCGCATTACCATTATATTAAGGAGATAGCGCGTCGCTCATTGCTACAGATAACGGGTGTGTCTCGGGCTTTTATCGTACATTTAATTAGACCGGCTAACAATTAAAAAGTCCCAACCAAGATAAGACGGAGGAGCAAAGAATAGAGTCTTATCGCAACATTAACGATTCTAGTTAAAACGTGAACAAACAGTTTGCTAGGTGCGTGTGTGTGCTTTGACATTAGGACGTAGCAGATTCGACGAGTTACATGTTAGTGTTCGAAGTATGTATGTAGCTTTATCAGTTGTTGGTATTTTAAACAGTGGTCCTCCAAAATTGCAAATTTCAATGTCAGTCAAGTTACAATTACCAGAAGGTGAAAAAACGCAAGCAGTAGTTGCGTTTAAGTGAATGGAGTCCCGAGGTACCTGCGATTTGCGGGGAAACCCGCGTTAAAGCAGTAAAAGGAAAGGTAAAATCTAGGGACCCATCGGATCGACCCAATAATTTAACCAACGACGGAAATCCAGTGTGGAGAAATGTGCCGCAAGAAAGAAAACCCCTTTAAATCGTCCTGGAGGCGTTTAGCGCACCCTCGGCTCTGGTTCTCGAGTAAAAATAACGTTTTAAATCGCCGGACTGGGCGCCGAGGCGAGAGCGTAGACCGAGTTTTCTCACCGGGACCTCCATAAACGGGCCACTACACGCCGCACAATGTGTTTCTAAATCGTACTGCAAAGTCGACGCTAGGAAATGACCGTCCCGTCATCTTGTACCCCTTCGAGCAACGACTAAGATAAAGAGGATGAAGAGGACATTTTTAATTGACTGTCTCGACTTGTTAGATCATTTCAGATTATCATCGAGAACCCAGTTCCTGCTGTACAATCAAATCCTCGTGGAAGCAACGACAAAAATCCGCTACGAGATTCTACTCGAAACTCGAGAACGAACTTCCCATTGTCACGGACCCTTTCAAACATTTCCCGATCCACTAGATTCCTCGCAACGCAACAAAATCTTCGAACATGAAAATCCCGAGGACACTCTGGGTCCGCGGGGCCAGACTTATCTGCTACGTACCTCGGACAAGGCGTCCTCCATCATATCGCTGGTATCTCTCATGACTCCGAATGGAAACTAGCACCGACAACAATCACTCAACGCCCACGTTTTATCCGTTTCCTCCTTGTGCTGGTGTGTCTCTGGTCTTGTTCCTCGCGTTCTTGCGGGTGCCGCGGGTCAGAAGCCTCTGGAAGAATCGTCAGTTGCTTCGTCGTCGTCGTCGAAGAAGAAGAAGAAGGAGAAGAAGAAGAAGACGAAGACTAGCCGAAGAAGATCCAGCTGGAGTCGAGGAGACCTAGTCGAGCACCGATGTCGAGCCGGGGCCTGGCTGTCACGAGCACATTGCCGCTGGTGGCCCGCGATCGCTCGCCGAAAGCCAGTCCGTTTAAACGCATGTAACTTCCCCGGTGTTGGATCGATCGTATCGCAACGTGTCACTACTCTCCCTCCTCACCCGTCACCTCGGTCCTTTTCACCGGGGTTTTCCCTCGAGGACCGATCCCGTGGCAGAGGAAGCCTCTTCGGGGTCGTGTTCAACGTCGAAATCGATCGGTGTTGTCTTTAGAACTTCTAGCAGGATCGTTCCAAGTCTTGTAGATCCGGTCGGATTGTGCCTGGAGCGTCTAAATCGGATCTACGCGACGTAGAACGAGTTGATTTAGGGGGATGTCGACGGATGACGAGGAGAATCCGAGTCCGGCGAGCGGAGCGGGCTCACGAGAGGATCGCGGGACGATCCATCGGTGTACGCGGCTGTGGAAACACTGGCGAGCACTGTCAGGTAAGCCAGGGAGCAGGTCGACCGTCGACAGACAGCCAGCAGGCCAGACCTGCCTCCATGACACTGCGTTCATCCTCGTCCACCCAGAACCAACCTCTCCCTTGCACCGACTGCTTGCAGCTGCCTTTCCTCCCCTCCAGAATTGCTTCCCCTACAGTTCTCCTCTCTTTTTCTCTCTCCCTTTCGAGCCGGTGCGGTGCCGGTGCTCCGTCACTCTCCACGCCGCGCCGGCTACCCTCCTCGTCCACCTTGCGCTGGAATCTAGCTGTCCTCGTTCGTCCAACTCGCTCGGCAACGTTCTACACCCTCCTACTTCTGCAGCCACGTTGCGCTCTCCTTCTCCAGTGCATTTCCCGCTGTCTCATTCCATTCAGGAACACATACCCCCTCCACCGTAGCCTCTCCTTTCTTCCAACGCGGGATACAGAGTCCCCTCCCAAACTACGGAACCACGAGTTCCCCGCAGACTTCGGCTGTGAGATCATTCTCCTACACGCAGCAGCTGAGACGGCTGCGAAGACCGCGGGTTTTCAAACGCGGAGAACCATACGAGTAACTGGAATGACTCGGTATTTGTGTGAGTAAGGTATGCGGATGATGGTTGCGATGAATTTCTAACCAGTATCGCAATTGGTGTCTCACACAGGGCCCAGAAGATCGATCGCTACTTCTTCATTAAAAGAAGCTAAGGGTATCGACTAGGGTGTGCGGGTACCCGAAATCTCGGGCTCCCGAGCCAATTTACATACGAAGGGACAAGCGATTAGTATTAGCAATAATTACAGATTATATAATTTCTTTTAAATATTCATACTTCGAAGGTTCAAAATACAAACTAATGTAATTCGCAGAAGTATGTTTTCAATGCGTATTTCAGTTATAAGAATTGTAACTACTTATAAACATTTACAATTTCGATACTATCGACACATTATTTTTGTCCTTTTCACAGTGTTAAAGGAAGTAACCAATTTTTAGTTGGCTCCAGAGTTCGGAATTAATGAAGAAAGTGTTCAACAATGAAAAATTATGTTAACACGCAATTTTTATAATAATAGGCGAAGCTTGTAGAAAGACATTTAATGATTTCGAATGGAAACCTACGATTGAACATTTCCATGCATATTTGTAAGTGCACGTGGGACAAGATAAAGATCCGTGGAATCGGTAAATTTTTAACAGGAATTAATTAGGGGACCGCGCCAAGGGTTAATCGTTTAATTTGGTAGAAAAACTGTGGTTGGAAAAAGGGAAGAACGTGGTCGTCGGTATAAGAAGTCGATTGTGCAACGCGAAAATTTTCGACTGAAAAAGGAGCGTCCTCGCGGCACTACAAAGCGGTTCACGCGTCCCGGCGCAGGGCCACGATGCAGACGAACAGCTGCTATTTCACCTGTTCGATATATTATTTAAATGCTTCACCTGCCGCGATGTCAAGATACCGCGAGATAAGCGGGACCCGGCGTTTCCTGCTTTCACGACGATATCACGCGAGATTTTTCGGTTGCTTCGCGGTTCCGCCAAGATTTTTACAATTTTAAAAAAGCGACCACCATTTCTGGAAAGAAACATTCTTTTAGCTTCGTACAGTCCTGGAAAAATGTCTCAGAAGATAAAGAAGAAACAGTATTTTCCTAATTATTGAATTTAAAGTACCATAATAAAAGTGTCCGCGTATACAAGAGATCGATTAGTCTTACAATTAAAACAAGTACCACGAAGGAGCAAGTAAAACGTGCAAAAGTAGAAACAGTGTACAGGAATGCTTAATCAATTAAGCGTATAGCGAGCAGGTGTAGAAAGACTAAATTATTTAATGTATGTTATACAAAAATTCTTTGTACAATGTTGCATGCACTGTAGACGACTTGTTCAGCTACACTGAATTGTCATCGATAAAAATGACTCTGCGATCTAAGCCGACGATGATCGGGCTGATCTTCTTCATGTACCTAATTAATACAGCGGTATCTACTTCGCCGATTTCGTGATTTCTACCACAAGTTTTGAACGGAGTGTAGCCGTCGCCAGCGCCGATTAAAAACGTTGGAACCGCGAGTCTGTACCACTGATCTAATTCTAGCTTCTCGTACATTGGTATTTCGCAAACTCGACATCTGAAATATGAAAGAAAACAATCAACACAAGTTTTGTAAAGTCAGCACGAGAGTTCCATAAAATCTTGTTCGGAAACTACCTTATTAATACTTCTGACACGGTTCTCGAACCGCCAATCATTTTGTAGGTAACTTTCAAGCCGGACCACACGAGCACTCCGTTCGAGTTCAGTATCTGATAACAAGTTGTAATATTCTCAATGAAATTCGGTCGTGGATATTTTTGCATCAGAGCATTTTGTACAATTATAAGATATGAACATTCGGTTGGTGTAATACACGTCGCTGATATTAATTACTAGACTGCGGTACACATATTTAAAAAATTGAAGGACGTCAACGTATTAGTTTCATTTGAATAAAATAATTAAAATGAGAAAGAAATTTTTATTTAGCCTCTGTGTCTTGGAATCGAAGCAGAGATTTTTTATTTTGCATAAAGACCCGCGGTCTATTAATTATGGTAAATGAAGAAGAGAGGCGCCTTGGAGGCTGCAATACTCGGACGCGCCTGTAGTAAAGACTGTCTCCAACAGGTGGCTAAGAAAATGAGACCTGAAAGGGTATTACAAGCTTCTTTTACTGAGTCGTGAGACTGCAATCAAACTTTACTATACTTAGAGGATCCATGCTATCATAAATTGAAAGAATTAAGACTAATTTTAATTTGAGCAATTATGTTACAATGCTTACATCCATGATACAGCTTCCTTTCAACTCGATGGTGTCCCACGTGTTCTCGAAAGGCTGTGCCATGATCAAATCATTGAAAGTGATATCCATTGATTCGATGGGAACACGTATTCCCCCGGGATTCATGCACGCCACAGCCGCATACGTCCAAACAGTTTTATTCTCTGCTTTCTCCACATACTGAAATTCGAAAACAGAAAATTGCAGATAGATTCATTATCTAATCAATTGATTAGATGTTTTCAGGGCGGAAATACGCACACCATCCACCATCGCATCCGTGATCAAATTGCCAAGGTTACACTCCTGCTTGCGACAACGATTGTCCAGATAAACCTTCGATTTTGCAATTTTCATTTTTGCTGCTTCATCCACCGTTGCTTTCCACGGCTTCAGAGCCTCTACCATCTTAGGATCTGCGAAAAATTACTTCTTTTAATGTCATTACGCTGAAACAATTGCTACTAATTGCGAGAAAATGCCACTAGTAATTGTATCAGCTAATTGTACGGCAATTTAATTACACTGCTCTTCAACTTGATGCTAATTCGATTACTTCGTAATTGCATTACTCAAACTTCACAATGGATTCCATCGCGGAATGCTGCAATCGTGAATAATTAATCGAATAACATGAGATTGAATCGCGATGCACTTAAAATACAATGTTACGGATTTATGTACATTGAAAATGAAGAGGATTTTGTTCAGATATAATAAACTTATGAATTCCCAACTGTTGATCTTTGGTTTTATATAGAAAGACTATTAGAAAATTCCCTCTAAGTGTTAAATCATAAAATCTCCACGCTGGAGATCAAGTCTGCGTTTGACTTCATTGATTTCGAAACTCACCTTGCTCGATAGAGCTATCAAGAAAAATCGGATTACCGTCCCAATCAACCACCTCGCCCTTCTTGTCGAACCACACCGTCAAGTTCCCCAGATACCTGGCGCAAACAGCGAACAACTTCGTCAGAAAGAAAAACACGGGCCTCGAAAGTTTCACGCGAAAATTTCTCATGAAAACGAGAATTACCTTGTGTACGCAGCAGCCTGCACAATCAGCACCGTTCTGTTCGTGGTCTTTTGGGTTACCACCACAGGATACTCGTCCTCGGGCCGATCATTATTTGGAAGTGGTCCTGGAAACGGAATAATCTTTTCTAAGTAACAATCTTGCCACAGAAATGGCTGCTTACTGAAATTGTTGCACTAGATTGTTCGTATCGTGTCTTTTATATTAGACATAATATTGCCAATTTGTTACCGAAATTTTATTGAAATTGTATTGGCCTTGCGAATTGATTGCAAAGATGTACATCAAATACTAATTTAAAGTGATCTATGAAAACTCTGTGTATTTATTGAAGATGAATTATTATATTATATGATATATTACAGGATATAAAGATTGCCAAGCTCAATTGGCTGTATTTAGCGAATCGTTAACTTTTGGTCCCCTAATTTACGTAATGTTCGTTGTTCGCTAATTTCCATCGGTGGACAGATTCCGTCATTCGGTTTGTATACATATAGTCGGGGCGGCACTTGCCTGAGTAGAGGAGCGTGTGCGAGTGTCCGCCGACGATCAGGTCGATTAATGGACACTTGGCGGCCATTATCCTGTCCACGTCCAGGCCGCAGTGACTTAAAACGATGATAATGTCCACCCCCCGAGACTTCAATCGGCTCGCCTCGGCGTTCACCGTTTCCACCTCGTCGAGGAACTTCAATCTCCCGGTAACGGCAATTGTCTGGTAATTTGTAAGTATCAAATTAGGGACCGTGGCGAAACGGCGCAGTCATACTTCCGGTTAAACGGTCGGCCGCGGTCGATTCCCTCTGTAATCGACTGAGAGGAGTCGCGCGATTATTCACAGCGCGGCGACACGATCCCAGTCTTCTTAGAATCAATTCGATCGGCCATCGGAACGCGAGCAAAACGAATAAAAGAGAAGCTTCTCGCCGCAGATTCTTTTAGCTTCTTTATTATTGGATCCACGATGGATCCATGATACGCGGCCTTGACACGCCCGACCGTTCCGAACGTTTCGATCGCGAGAAGATCTAGAGGCGACGTTCATCGAGACAGATGTGCGAATTAATCAAAGTTTCGATCGAACCGTCTGGACCGCTTCCAACATCGATCCGAATGATTTGACAGCGGTTTCAGCGAATGATCGAGGCCTCACCGCCAATTGCCGATGATTACCATTTTCGTGCATCACCATCGAGGATGAAGAATCAATTAACCAATAGCAATTAACGGCGTTTATTAATTTTTCAGACGCCGAGCCATTTAGATCGCATCGAGCAAACATAAAATGTTCAGCGTGAAAGAGAGAAGCGTAAAAATGGTTTTTTGATTAAGAGGATATACACTGCAGTTTAAAGTACATACATCCGTGGTTGATAAAATAACGCCGATGACCCCGATCTTGGTACCATTCCTCTCGATCACCGTGCTGTTCTGGTACAGACCCTGCAGCGAGGAACGTTCGTAAGTAACATGTTCATTTTAAACGAGATCTTGATCGATCTACCAACCTGCATCGATGGCTCCAAGCTTGAGTCGATATTGGCCACTACCGTCGGTGCTGTGAGATTTTTTAAAAATGGTACTACACCGGCAACGTCGTCGTCGAACTCGTGGTTTCCCAAAGTCTGCAAGAATACACTAAAATTTCCATTACAGAACATTATGAATAGACAGCGAATGTTTATGTAAATTAAAAACTTTACACCTGAATTGCAACAAACTGGAGTGAAGTGGAAGTTAATTTTCTTTCTTAATAATATGTGTTCAATAGTATTTAAAAATTTTTCTAACGGTTCTACTTTTTTAAATTACACCTACTCATTTTTGTCATAAATGCATAAAATTCGCTGTCTAATTACGACCAATTTCACGCTTTCCATATGGAATTATTGTATAAACGAACAAAGTGGAAAAATATGACCCTGAACGGTTTCAACGTAAGTAAGTAGAAGTGAATATTTATATCGCCGATAAAAATGACAAGTAATAAATTAACATAGTAGAACAACGCGCATTTTCTCGAGGATACGTAGTTCTACAATAGCTATGCCATACATTACACTGTCCAACACAAAATTTGTTCCCAATATACTGTTGGGTTCTTCTTATAGAGAGAGTTTTTTTGCGCTGATTCCGAATCTGTCCTTAATTTTTCTCCTATTACGCACAGTTTTTGAGGAACATGGCTTTGAAAAAAAAACATATTTTTCAACTTTAAACAAATATTGCGATGTTATTATAAAAGATATTGAATTGTTCTTTACAGCAAAAGATTCTGCAGACTTTCCCGAATCCAGTGATGCACAATACTGTTGCGTTATATTTGTTTATGTACCGAGGGTACAATTAATCAATTGACACGGTTATCATTTCCGGTACGAAGAATCTGATCCCAGAACCACAAACAGCCAACATTCCCACGAAATTCCTTTCGCAACGATCATGCGACTTCGTCTTCCACGAAAAGGGCCACCAAGTTTCGATCAGGTTGCCGCGATAGTACCCGGTTAAAACATTTAATCGTCCGTCGAAATTCACGGGCAGATCCGTTCGATTTTATTGCCTTGGCGCGGGCATATCTTGTTGAGTAACGGAACGAAACCGCGTTCGGATAATCGATCGTTAAACCCGTTTGACCCAATTAACCGAGAAGATCTCCCGGCCGCGTCTCGATTCTCGTTTCCTTCGTTTCTCATTCCCTTTTTTCTCTCTTTCCCTTACCAGAACATCGTGCGGCAGCATGTTCATGAAAAGCGCGGTCACGTTCCATCGATGAACGTTGTACCATATCGTCCCTTGAAAATTGTCCCCGGCGTTTAGAAAAATCGCGTTCGGCCTCTCCTCGATCAATCGATTCACAGCGGTCGAAACTCGCGCGATCCCACCCACAGACACGCTTTCAGCTTCCGCGTAATTCTCGCTGGATCGATGGATCGTCTCCTCGAACCTGAAACCATCAGACATCCGGGAAAAGTCGAGGTAAATCGACGTAGAAACTCGATTGGAAAGGAGGACAAACACGATATGGAAGTTAGTGTCGTTAACGAACACGTTCACTACCAACAATTTGTTTCGTTGCCAAAAAACGCAACGCGCCTCTGTAAAATAGTAATACCACACTCGACATCTGTCGCAGCATCGTTAACGATCTCTCTGGATCGACGCGTTCATCTTAAATCACGATGTTCGATTCGCTATTCGACTGCATCAAATTCGATAACTAACAGCCGCCCGCAAAGATTAATGCAACGAATAATCGAACGATTTATAACAGTTCCAACGCAAGATTGGTACCCCGGATGATCCATCGTAAGATATTACCATCCGGCTGTGAAATCCTTCGATAAATTGAATCAAGCTTAATGAGCGGTTTTATCTCGTTTGGCAGGCTGACAGAACTGGTAAGAGTCCGAATAAATTCCCGTTTAATTGCGGTTCCTTCGAGTTGCTCCATAAATCGTGTATTTCGCGGAAATGCTCGCGCAACGTGTTCAATGTCTTGATTCTGTCGCTATGAAAACAACTTGGAGCGCGAACGGTTGATAATATGCGAACAATTACGCTGTCCAACACCAAATTTGATTTCAATATACTGTTGGGTCTGCCTTACAGAATTCACCGTATTCGGGAAAGTCTACAGAATCTTTTGCTGTAAACAACAATTCAATATCATTTATAAAAATATGTTTTTTTTTCAAAGCCATGTTCCTCAAAAAGTGTGCGTATAGGAGACAAATTAAGGACAGACTCTGAATCAGCGTAAGAAGCTCTATAAGAAGGACCCAAAAGTATATTGAAATCATAAAAAAAGTTGAAATTTGTTGGACAGTGTTATCGCGACCGCGAGAATAATCAGGCCGGGGCCGTTCTAATTATCGATGCGATTTAATGACGGCCGGAACAGGAAGGAGAGATCGGTTTAATAACTACCAGCGAGGCGTACGTCGAATGCCATTATGCCGGCAATTAGCTCAACATTATTCAATGACCCGGTTTTCGTACGCGCGCGTCGACGTCATTCAGATTTTCATCGGAAACGGTTGAATGAGCGCACGTGGCCATACCTCGCGTGGAAATCGTTTAAGTGTATCACAGATAGCTCGAACAAATCCGATCGTCCCGGATAATACAATCCCCTTCCGGTGAAGCCGCTGGACAACCGGAACAGGAACATCAACAGCCAGATCGACTGCATTCTCGATCCGATTTTCACACACGCACGCGAGCGCTGCGAATCACGCGTAAATCAACGCGTCTACAACTGGTTCCTTCGGTTCCCGATGAATCAGCACCGATTCATCTTGATCGATCGATTCCCCGCTGAAAGATAACAGACGAACAATCAAATGATTAAACCAGGATCTCTGATCGGTATCTCGACCATCGCGAAATTGATATACCGCGGCGCGTCACGGTCCAACATTCACAATTTACTGGTACGTTTACGTAGAACATAGAACGCTTAAAATGTGAAATATACGAGCAAAAGTGTAAACACATTCCGTTTGTTTTACATAAAACGTGATAATACAAGCTATTTTTCAATTGAATGATAAAGATATCGGTAATAATAATTATATGGTGAATGTGATAAACAAAATATAACAGTTTATGTTCGATAATATTAACAATATATAGAATATTTTACAAAAATAAGGATTTGTAGCAATGTTTACAGTTTTGCACGTATCATCAGAAACGGATAAGATACTACACAAATGCTAGGGAAATGAAGTTGTCAACAAACACTGATAGCCAACTGTCGTAAGACACGTTTAGACTAGTGTTTACGTAGTTATTCTTCAGTGTGATAGTTGCTTGACTCGCAAGGGGCAAAATGAAACCGCTTAGTGCAGACAAGAGGAACAGTATAATTCTACTAAACAGTATGATTATATTGAATTTCCTGAAGATAAAGCAGTAATTGGACAAGACGGAGATCCTAAACAAACTGCAAAGATAGTAAAAACCTGGCTAGAAAATCAACAATTTTCTGTAATGAAGTGGCCAGCACAAAGTCCGAAAAGAAAAGAAGGTTAGCAAAATATGACAATCCACCTTCAGGTGTTTATGAATTGTGGAAAAGAACAGAACAAGAATGATACAATATTGAGCCGGAAATTATTAAAACCACGCAGGCTAGAGGCAGTACAAAAAAGTAAAGAAGAATGGACAAAATATTAATCTATACACTTGTTGTATGTATACACAATTGTTGTACAATTTATCCTGTACTCGAGAGTACACTGGAATGTAATCAACCTGCGTGTATTAACAATGTTCTTCAATGTTTTCAACTTGT
Organism: Lasioglossum malachurum; assembly: GCA_028455605.1. NCBI lineage: Eukaryota > Metazoa > Arthropoda > Insecta > Hymenoptera > Halictidae > Lasioglossum > Lasioglossum malachurum. The sequence goes on from CM052313.1 coordinate 33,638,654, forward strand.
ACGGATTACAATAAGTGTAGCTTAGAGTGTACACACTGGACTGATAACGTAATTAACAGGTGCTATAGTAAAATCGTTACGCAGTAGATATAGGCTCTCCGCTTCCTGATAAGTTTCTTGGAAAGAAGGCTATCCAATAAAGAACTTAACATTTATCTTATTTTACGACATTCTACAATTGTTTGCAACTTTCTAATCATGATCACAGTCTACTAATTACATTTTCTGGTAGAACAAATTTTTAAGAAATATCCTTTCACTTGCATCGATATCTGTTTAGGTTTTATCTAAACCAGGAAACGTGTTTCCTTTATCTAAAACGACCGGAAATTCTGATGAGGATCCTTGGCCATTCAATGACCGTCTTGATGGCTATTTTCGTATAATTACGGCATCGTTATCTTGTTACTCGCTACCGGCGACAAACCCATCGAACAGTACACAGTCACTGGTATAACTTGACGTGGATCAATTTGATCCAGTCTTAACGAAATTCCGAGAAACACTTTAGCACCGGATCTTCCTCGATTCCATAATCACCATAAACATAAACCGTACGATTCTTTCAACGCTGAATTTAGAAGAATTGTTGAACACTGTGAAAGAGACGAAATTACCACACTGTGCGGACCAAAGTGTCCCTTGTGCGAGTGAAAGGATCGAGAATTCTGACTGAAAGTGGCAAAAAGTCCAAGGCTGGAACTTATCACATGACTTTCGCTAACGCTACGTGCATGATCGATTACCCACGCGTGAAAGGATACCGTTTTTCGCAGATCAACAACAAACTAAAAATATTCCCAGCCGGCAACACACGGCAGAACCTCCATTACCGGTACGAATTCATTTGTACACCTAATATTAACCCTTTGCACTCGGAGCTATTCTAATTCGAAAACCGAAGTTTTCTTCCGGTCTGAAATATTTCCATTTTCCATGATTTTCTCAATTTCAAAAACTAACTAACTAACTGTTCTGTGCGATGAATCAAAATTCGTGGAACCATTTCTCACGCTGTCACAGGACAAACACGTAAAACTCGCGATTTCCTCCGATTACGAAGTTCGCAGCGATGTCTAATCGGAAGAAAGAAGAGACAAAAGAAAAACAAGATGACAAAACAATGGAAACGTGGTTCCGGAAGATGGCACGTTATAATGAGGACCATCCGTGTCCGGAGGACCCGTGTCTGTCCCGAAATTGCGCGTGTAATCGAGCGAAATGCGACGACACGCCGCGCCGCCCATAATTAATCACTGGCCGGTGTAATTAATCAGAAATCGAGCGTGAAACGCACCTGCCAGCCGCGAACGCTCGACGAGGACTGCTCGCTTAAAAGGAGATCTATCTTCGCAAGCCTTCCACGGCCGGCCGAACTCCATTATCGGGCCTCGAGATGACGCTCGTTATGCAACGGGCGACGATAAAGATCATTATACCGTGAAAAACACACTGTAGTACCGTTTTTAGCAGACTTAAGACCCTGTGAGTTGACAATCGCTCGATCGGCCACGTGTTGCGACGAATCGCGGCGTCCTCGACCGGCGCCATTTTCGATCTTCGCGCGGACTTACGGGATTTACCAGGTATGTAAATATGAACCGGAATTTGTCCATTGGTGGCTCTAGCTGTCAATGTAGTTACCGTTAAACCGCGTCATTGACGCCATTTTCTTGTTTTGACATCTGGTAAAGATTTTCAACTCACAACCATACAAGTTTCATACAACAGCATAGTTTTTAATAACGTTGAACATGTCGAATTTTGTGCCTGGAAACTGCGATATGCGGACAGCATTGATTTTCTGTTTCCATTTAAAGAAAACTGCTGCAGAATCGCATCGAATGCTTGTCGAAGCATACGGTGAGCATGCTCTTGGTAAATCACAGTGCTTTGAGTGGTTTGCAAGCATTGTTGGATGAGGATGACGCTGAAACGCAACAACAACTCGCGGATCAATTAAATGTGACACGAAAAACCGTCTCCATACGTTTGAAATCCATGGGAAAGATTAGTTATCGGTTGGAAAATTGCCTTAATCGCCGAAGCGATTTGCAGCGATGGAGAAATAATAGCGTCGGCAAAAATAAATGATAGTCACAGCAAGAATGTGCACAATAATAATTGTTTTACGATATCTCGCGCGAAGGTTATCTTTCAATGACAATGGCAGACGATCGCTTTCGACAAGATTTCCTTGCATGATTTGCGTACGCAAGAAACGATGATTATAGAAATGATTCTGGGTTATCTGATAACGATCAGTCGACTGCGTTTCGTAAGACAGAAGTGCTCGGATCTCGACAGTGCTGAAAAGTCGGTATCGAATGTCCACAGTATGAGAATTCTGTTGGGCGTTCTCCCCGTACCTTTTAACATCCTTGGGGTCTTTTAATTAAGATCTACAAGGTTGAGGATGCTTCCAGGAGCAGGAGCATCCTGAGCCGATAAAAAGAAAAGTCAACGGATAGGCGATTCCTAGAACGATCGATCAAGGGCGGCAGAACCCATGCGAAGGCAAAAAGGGATGGAAAGGTATGAGTTGAGTGTGGCGAAGGGCGAGAGGGAAAGAATTTCGGAACAAAAGGAACCTGTTACAATCGACCGGCTCCTTCCGCAGGATCTTGTCCTAACTGGCTCAGTCTGAATGGGTTCCTTGCTATGGCAGTATCTCGTGTGACGAGGAATCGTGTCCTGTGGAAATAATGGTGCGGATCCTGTCGAATGGTGGTAAGTCAAATCACTTTATTCGAAATTATAAAATTATTTTAGGAAATGTCTTAACAGAGCAGTTACACGTGTAAATTCATGTGCAAACAAATAAACAAAGTCGTATCTCCTTCGGAGCATTGCAGAGGTACGTGTTTACGTAACTTTATTGCAGCACTCGGGAAATCAGTGGCATTTATTAGCGAATTAAAGACCGCGTTTACGTTCATCTTTGCATCATCCGCGAGGTGGTCGGAGATTCTCCGCTATAGATCATTCCTCGCGAACAAGATGGCCAAAATCTCGAGATTTAGTCGCGAGCGTTGTCAACGAGCCAGGACAACGACGTCGCCTCGCTGTATTTTCCCATTTCCTCCTCAAGTCTTCCCGAATTTGACCGATTTCGGTCCGCGGAAACTTGCGAACGACCTCGATCACTCCTCAATTGGCTTGGTTTCAATTTTCCTGGTCCACCGGCGCGAGTTTTTGAAATCCAAGCGGACGTTTAATATTCATGACATTTGCAAGCATGGCTGGTTGGAGCATGGTCACGATTCATGTCACGGAAACATCATCCGCGAAAATTTACGTCTGCTTTCGCAATAACCGAGTGAAACTGCAGCCCAATTTTCCTGGAACTTCGGACAAATATGAAGTTTTTTCGTGGAATATTACAGTCCCGATTTTTCAGCGCTGTGACACACGAGCCAAGCACGCTACTTCAGAAATTTTCTGTGATCTCTCGATAGCCTAAAAAATTCTGATTTGCACAGATACAATTCTCAGAGGTTTCTCGTTAACTGATTCAGACGCTTTTTGCGAGAACATATGTTCTTACCGCTTCGAAGCCGATTAACCGAGGAATTACGTACATTCGAACGGAATTCTCCATGGCATCGATAGATTTTCCTCGTCAATACTGTTATCCAGATTCAGAACAGGTTCGAGCTACTACTATTTCATCAGCACAACTCTGATTTTTATGTAGAACGAGGAAAAGAAATCGTCGAGCAATAAATTATGCAGATTCTAGCACCTACGCTGTCAGCTGGCAACCAGTTCATTAAAAAACCACGTTACCAACACTAGTTTTTTTATTCCAGTGTTTCACTTAACAATCCATAGCCGTGAATATCTGTTTTCCGTTTCCGGTTCCGTCGAATTAATTAATTTTCAGAGAATTGTCCAATGAAATTCAAGGGATAGTATCTACTGTGTATTATTTTGTGTAGTATTTTTGGCCTGATCTATGGAGTGTCAACCTTGTTAGACGCGGTGAGGAATTTGTAAATATCAGATAAGTTGTTGCCCAATGAACGAAGCATAATTTCTACTGTTTGCTCTCGTTCTACCGTGAGGACGGTGAAGCATTGAAATCACTCGACAGATAAGGGTGTTGCGACAGAAACGCGTGCCTGATGATTGTCACCTGTTTATCGATTGCATTGAGGTCGAGTAAAATGAACAGAATCTTTTATGAAACTCATTCGCTACGTCAATACAGAATTCAGGATCAGCATTTGCGACGGAGGTTTCTCAAATTTCTTTGACGAATTCCTGATTGGAGAACACTTTCTCTCGATCATTCCATTCCTATCTAAACAATTGTTATCGAGCGACAAACATTCCGAATATAATCTCCCTCAAGATTAGCAGAGATTAAAGTACAGAACCGAACTTTTTCGTCCTCTAGTCTCTAGAGAATTAGATTAGGCAAATAGACTGTCGCAGAGCTGTCAACCCAATTTCTCACCCTTTCTAACGATGTAAATATGTTTGTTCGCCGAGAATAGCTCCGTGAATATTTCGCTAGTATTCGTTAGTTCCTCTGTGGATAAAAGTTTCCAAAAAGATGTTCAGCGTTCGACTGCATTTTTGCAACGAAACAAAATATCAAGAAACCACATTCTCTTCCGAAGGAAGTGGAAGAATTGATGAAAATTGTTCGGGTTACCATGGGTTCGTCGACAACTCATTTCACCGACACTGTTTCCATCGACACGATTTGACCGACACTATGTTTTCATCGACACGGTTAAATTGTCGAGCATGCATTTTTCATTTGTGTGAAAATGTTTACAGAAAAATTCGAAGAAGTGGATTGGTGAAAAAATACGGTTCGGATGAAACATTTAGTCTTCTTGTGAGGCAAATTCCATGCCTAGCATACTTGCGACCGAAAGAAATTCCCAATGCATTCGGTAATTTAAAACAATTATTCCCATCTGACCATCCATCACTTATAGAATGGTTTGGAAAATATTACGTTTATCATAGGGTAATACGTCAGTCCAATGGACAAGTGTCTATTTGTCTTCCACTTTTCCAAGAAGACGTATGGTCTGCTTATGACAATTAAGTACACGATTTTCCACGTACACAAAATAATGTCGAAGCTTGGCATCGACGATGGCAGTCTATGTGCAATCACTCTATAAAGTTGGTTTATATCAGATAATTACGGAAGTTCAAAAAGAACAAGCAGTTGTAGAAAATTTAATACAGAAAATATTACGAGGTGGAACAATGCCGAAGCAAAAAAGAAAAGATCGTTTAAGAGAAGAAAGTATTAGAAAAATATTAGAGAGCCGAGAAATGTACAGTATTGTACAGTGATATGGATCTTTTAAAGGTTTTAGCACAAAATATATCGCTTTAATTTCATTACTCGATATTTGTGTAATTAATTATTATTTTTTATTGTTTTGAAATGAGTTGTCGACGAACCAATGGTAGCCCAAATTGTTCACCGTACAAAACGAACACACTAGCGCAATCGATGAGTTTTACAGCACGGTTGAAGCTTGTTTACTGACTTTTATACCGTTGCTTAATGCAACGTGTTAAGTGAAAGCACACAAAAATACGTGGCGATAAGATCGAGCGGTATTGTCGATCGAGCTTGATCCACGACCCACGGAACGCTCTGTGGCGAATCGCGCTCGTGTTCGAACACAACCGTGGCCTCTCCTCGAGGTGCCGAGCGGCCGATCTGTTCAGTCGACGCTGGTCGCTCGCGAAAATCGGTTCTCAGTCGGGGCTGGTCTTCTTCGAGCAAGAATCCGCGCGTTGTGCAATCAGCCGATCTCGTCGGTAAAAACGACCGGGACAAAGCCAGCCGCGATTGGCATCGCGGGACCATCGGCGATCCTCTCTTTTCGTCTATCTTTCACGCCGGCTAGACGCGTATTTTTAGAGCGGACCGACCGCGCAAAGATACGATTCGTACGTTCTGTGATGTTTGGCGACGTTTCGCACACCGTACGTACTTGCACGCACGTAATAATCATTGAGCCGCGGGTGTTTCGCGCCACACTCTCCCAGATGTAATTGCACGCAACAGAATTGAGTTTCCGCGATTTTTACGCGCCGCCCCGAGTGTGTTGAAATCCTCAGATCGTGCCCTGCACTTGACAATCGATCGTCTCTTGCCATTTTTAGCACCGCTTTTGGTAGGGTTTCTCACTTTAGACTTATGCGATTTTTCCGTCACTTCGGCTCTGTCGAAATCATTCGACTTGTATCTTCTTCGCGCGATTTTCCTTCTGTTTCAAGTGTAATCATTGCGATTTTTATCTTACATCGAGGGTAGGTACCGATATTCTTGGTTACCTGTTTTCAGAGGTTGTCGACGGCGTTGCAATTGTTGCAATAATTTTTGCACGATAAAGGATCCTTGAGTACTCCGACCTTCCAACAGAATACTGCGACGACACGCGCGATTTTTCCACAAACGTATTGTTTTCGTGCTCTTATCTCGTTGATTATGCAGCCTGGCAATTTACTCGTATCTTATCGGCAATTTACGATATCTAATAGCTTTGTAATAATCGTAATTAATAATACTTCGATCTCAATAGAGACCCGTTTAATCCGTCTCCGAATCTAACAATAATTTTCTGATGGAAAAATTCTTGTAATTATAGCATATTAGAGTCATTCATTTTCAATTTACTGGTACATACACAGTTTAATCGTACTCTGCTCAACTCCACTTGTAAACGAAGATACTCGTCACGCAATGCCATGGAAACCGTGCGTGCACGCCAGTTCTGTCATTCGAAAACGTTTCGACAGCCGTTTCAACTCGCAAACTCCGATTCAAACGTTCTCCGCAATCATTGCGAGTCATTCAACAACGAAAATGCTGTAAAAATCATTTCTCGAATTCGAAGATCGATCTTTGCAATTCGAATCCGTAGAAATCCAAGCTGCGTGAAAGGCAGGTGTTTCCAAACAGCCAGGAATTTTCATTCTTCCATTTAAACGAAGCAAAGTCGAAATTTCATTGGAATGACTCCCGCTGATCAATCATAAAAATCGCACTGGGCCGATGACGAAAGCTACGCGACACGCGACTAGGTTGCAAATTCCGCCGACGCAGGATCGAGGTTCATTCATTTCGATCGATACAGTCGGAAAAGCGTGATCGGTTGTTGGCACGGGACTTCGTTAATGTCAGCGACTTCTGGGCACAGCGGCAGCTGGCAGCGATCATCGAGTTTCGCAAGATATTCCTCACCCTGAGTTCCTCCACTTCCGGTTCCAAGTCGAGAGTGATTTATGCTCGTCAAGTTCTCGGCAATTGTCATGTTGTCTTCAATCCTTTTGATTCCCTCGAATGGTTTACCATTCTACGGACTGCGGATTCACATAAAAATGTTTGCGTCGATTACAAGAAACAAAAGCCATCAATCAATTCGATTACGTACGGCAACTCCCACTAATATGCGAACACTGCTAGAAAGACGATAACTCATTTTTTTAAGAAATTATAACAATTGGTTTCGTACACAATGTGACAAAAATGTTTGAAAAAAATTGGGCCTAGAGATGAAAATTTAAAAAATTAAAGTTGTCGGTATTGCAGAGGAAATACTAAAAGTTGTACTTTGCAATTAATATTAATGGGAGTCACTGTGTATAAGATTTGGAATACCTTCCACGCTTGAAATGAGGCAATTTCAATGACATAATCATGCGAGTCGGATCGATTCATTGATTTATTCTTGATTCGGTGTCTGACATCGGATTCTATTTTCGTTGTTATTGTTAACAGCTGAATACTAACACGGCATCCTATCAGTTGACTGTTAACAACGCGAGATAACGAAGGAGTACGGGAAATTGGAGAAAAATTGATCGAGAATGCTGAGGATTTGGATCTCAATTTGCTGTGTTGCGGCGGGCCTCTCTTATGGGGTTGTTTGTAATCCTGTTCCCCATGAGGATGGCGGACTCACTCTCAGGATCGTTCACACGAACGACATGCACGCCAGGTAACGAATATTAAATATAGGGTGAGGCGCTACAAACAGGCCACCTGAATAACTCGGCTGCTATTGGTGTTAGGAAGAAATGCATCAGACCAAACACCAACGACAGTAATGGTGTTTTAGAGTTAAAACAGCTGCATCAATTGATGTATTAAAAAATACCTCATTCCATTTAAAAAAATAAAGTTGACCTTCATATGTCCCTTACGCGTCCACCTACAAAAAAGCTACTAACATCAGATTAATGCCTCCTCGAAACCATGCAAGTTCCATCTAATGCATTTCTTCCTAACGCCAATAGCAGCCGAGTTATTCAGGTGGCCTGTTTGTAGCGCCTCACCCTGTATTGTAGAACATTTCTGAAGGAAGTGTACCGATTTGTTTTTATAATCAGTCGAATCGATTGAGCTTAAAAAAGCAGAATCTGCTTGGCTCGACGGAAAAAAAGAAAGTCCCCGGCAACAAAACCGAGAATTGCGACACGTTCGAGTCAATATCGAATCAGTTGAACCGCTTCTGCCACGCTTCGAACGCTAATTACGAGCAGCCCGCTAATTGATGCCCAGCCGAGCTGCTTAATGCTAATTCTTGTTCTCGCGTCGAGAAATAAAAAAAAATTTCCTGTTCGAGAGACGGCACTTCGCGTTTCATTCTTTTTTTTTTCGATTGTGATTTATCACACGCCCAGTTAATAGTTATCCGGTGATCGATGAGATACGATCCAGAAGATAACATTATTTATCCATCGACGAGTATCGGTCGGAATACTGCTATAATCTCATTAACATTCACTGTACCGGTAACTCTTCTTTCTGAATAATTTCTGCCTTCGTATTCGATTCATTGTAAAATCGAAACGTTTTTAATTATGTAATTGCTAGACAGCGGAGTTTATGCATTTATGTCAGAAATCAGTAGGTGTAATTTTAAAAAATAATTCGGATACAAGGTTTCCGCTTGCGTACAACAATTGCGTAAAACAATTACGCAGGATTATAGGATAATATCATGTCAATTGTACCATTAGTTTCTGTGCATGTCTCTTCTTTGTTATTATACGTGTAGTCCTTTATCTTTTTCTATTGTAAACATTTGTGTAAGAGGACTTCGGTCCGTCTATAATAAATAATAATAATAATAATAATGATGATAATTACACTGTGGCAAACAGGAGTAAAATTTCGTTTCTGTTTCGATAGTTCCGTTGATCATCTGAAAATAATATGTCCACGTTCTTACAGTCTCTTTGAACCTTTTCACTGCTTCAAATTTCACATACGTCGTCTGAATATAATCTGTACAATGCGTAAAATCCGCAGTCTCGCAGTAACATGAAACATTGGCGAAGGCCTATTCAGCTGAACTGTTCTCTAATGGAATTGAATTAGTACAAAAAGGTGTTCTTGGCTTGTAGATTCGAGCAGACATCGCGATTGTCCAGCATCTGTTCGGAGAAGGAGGCGAATGATGGAAAATGCTACGGAGGGTTCGCAAGACTTGCAACCCTAATCCGACAAGCGAGGCGATCTTCCGTTCCTTGCCTCTTCCTGAACGCAGGGGACACCTATCAAGGATCCGTGTGGTTCAACGTGTACAAATGGAAAGTCGTTGCCAAGTTCCTCAACCTGTTGGCTCCGAATGCCACGGTACGTTCACAAACTTTTAATTCTTTTTTTTTTCGACCGTGTTACGCCTTGACCGATTTTAACTGTCACTGTTAAACTTTCACTGTTAAAACGTCGCCTGCTGCGCGGAATATTGAAACGATTTAACAAAAGGCGCTTACGGAGTCTCTGAATTTACTTGACTTTATCTGACAGTGTATAAATTTCGAGATTCTGAACGTCACGCGTGCGTGAAGGAGATTTTGGTAGCGTGCCAGTCGTGACTAGATCGCATCATTATTATTTGATGCAGTTGACTCATGAACTTTCTTCGCGGTGTCGTCTAATCAACGCGCGCGCGTTTCGATCGCTCCGAACGACAGCGAATCGTCAGCAATTTAGGCCACGATTCACGGTACAAATCACCGATGATGACCAGCGATATTCGAACTTGAATCGTCGGAAATATCGTTTCGTAACGTTTCGAGTGTTCGTCTACGGCGAACGTATGTCTTTTGTGGAACAGCGGAACATTGTAGGAATGGCTAAAAATCAAAATGTAAAATCTTTGAAGGGCCGCACGAGAAAGTGTGGCGGGCCACGGGTTGCTCATCCCTGATGTAGACAATGTAGAATGTAGAGTGTAGAGGACCGGAGAGCAAAATTAGGCTACCGTCGCCTACCCAGCCACGATTATTCGACGTGAATAAAATCCGTTTTGCTTTTTCCGAATCAGAGTTTAGGGAACCATGAGTTCGACGACGGTGTCAATGGTCTCGTACCCTTCGTGAAGAACGCATCGTTCCCCATAGTCACCGCGAACTTGGACCTGAGCAATCAACCTGACCTAGCAGCCACGAATTTGTTGAACAGCACCGTTCTAACAGTCGAAGGCACGAAGATCGGTGTGATCGGGTACCTAACACCCGAGACCAAAATCATCTCTGTCGCGGATAACGTGATCTTCCTGGATGAAGTGGAGAGCGTCCGTAGAGAGGCGAAGAAGCTGAAGCAACAAGGTGTCAACATCCTGATAGCCCTCGGACACTCCGGCTTTGAGGTCGATAAGAAAATCGCTCGAGAAGTGGAGGGCATTGATATCGTGATCGGTGGACACACCAACACCTTCCTCTACAACGGGAAACAACCCGATTTGGAAACACCCGAGGGTCTCTATCCGACGAAAATCCTGCAGAAAAGCGGCAGACCGGTGTACGTGGTCCAGGCGTACGCGTACACCAAGTATCTTGGTAATTTCACGGTGAAGTTCGACTCTAAAGGCGAGGTCACCGAGATCAAGGGCAACCCTGTGTTAGTGGACAGCAGTATCGAACAGGTAATCACAGTTTAATTAATAATTACAGCTCGTTTCGCGAGAAATATGAGAAAAAAAAAAGAGAAAGTTCTTAAAAACTATAAAGACGACTACTTTTTAAATATTGGACCATACCATATGGTTTAAAGGAAATTAACAACATACATGTATATTTATTAGACTCTGTCCTGAATCTTCATCACGAGTCTGACACGACATGGTAGGGCAAGGGGTTAATATTCAATATCTTTTCCAGCCGTGGATGATTCTTGCCGGTCGCCTCATAAGATGCAATGCTAATTCCGGCAAGATTCATCTGCTCACGAAAGGCCTCCGTACAGCGCCAGAGCATATAGCAGCAAAACGCTCAAACTGTTAGCCAAATTTTAGTTCGACTCATTAGCTCAGGTAGCGCCACATGCCATTTCTACGAAAATCTCAAAATAGCGCCACTTAACAGGTCGCTAACTCCTCGCATATCATGTGCTCCTGGTAATACCAGGAGATTCGAAGCGCCGCAGAAGCGTTTTACACATAGGACAATAGGGAAAATTAGTTCAGAATCTCGTCCCAGAAATGGCGAGACTGTCGCGTATAGATATCAGGGGATCAGCAATGAAAACGAAAAGTTGGTAGCACGAATATTCTTTATTGTTGTTGCATATAATCTCTTTCTCTCTCTCTCTCTCTCCTTGTATGACACACTAAAGTTACATTATGATGGAATTGGAAGATCGAACAAATCTTTCCAAAATATTATTAAATTAATGCCCAACAAATCCCGTACAGAACTATTACACGACGTTTAATAAATAAGTTTTATCTCTAGCTATTAATATGGAAATTTTGTTGCGCTGAAAAGCGTTTAATATGTATATGCTCCGAGACTAATAATTGTCTCCCTTTCCCTTCTGCGTTACCCCTTAATCATTTAGAAACTGTTTAAACTTTTCCATAATTGCTGCAATTTGTAGGCAGAAGATGTTCTGCGAGAACTTGAAGGAATGAGAGGAGCGATTAACAACGTGAGCCAGACAGTAGTTGGGAAGACCCGTGTTCTCCTACAAGGAGATACCAAAGTCTGCAGACGCGTAGAATGCAATCTTGGCAACTTGATCACCGATGCCATGATCGACTACAATGCTCAGGAGTATGGGAGCAAGGATGGCTGGACGGACGCAGCTATAGCTTTCCAGAATAGTGGAAGTATCAGAACTTCCATTGGCAGGGACAACGATGATACAGTTACCATGGGGAATATTCTCAGCGTACTACCTTTTCACAATCCTATTTTGAAGGTAAAAATGTCTGGAAAGGTTCTCCTATCCGCTCTAGAATGGAGCGTTTACAACTTGGATGTAAACACAACTACAAACTTGTTTGGTGCATTTATACAAGTCTCAGGTGTTCAGGTACAGAAAATGATTGTGAACATTGTTTCGCTGAAAGCTAGAATACTGTTTTAACATAATCGTCGTCTTACAGGTGATCTACGATTTGACTAAACCAAAGAATTCTAGGGTGGTGTCGGTACAGGTGCAATGTGCAAATTGCAGCATTCCGTCGTATAGCGAATTAAAACAGAACGAGACCTATATGGTTCTCATGTCTGATTACATACAGTCTGGTGGTGATGGATATAGTATGTTGAAGGATCTGAAGACGTCTCCTTTGGGTACGCTAGTCGTTTCTTCTTAAGCAAAATATACTTAAGTTTTTAGTAAACGATTCCTCATACTTCCTTCCAGGCGTAACTACAGCAGAAACGCTTCAGCAATACTTTAAGAAGCACAGTCCTGTACACCCAGGCGTCGATTGGAGGATCAATTACATGAAAAATAACGGTACCGGTTCTGGTAGCGGTGATTCTGGTGGTGGTGGTTCTGGTGGTGGTGGTTCTGGTGGTGGTGGTTCTGGTACCGGTGGCTCTAGCAACCTACACCAAACTATCGGATTAACAATGTTATTACCATTAATTAACTGGCTATTCATACGACAAACCTGATAACTAAGAACATACGTTGAGTAGTCAGGATTCAGCAGTATTTGAAACTTAATAATTTATACTTAGAATTTTTTTATGTACATCCTATCTACATCTCTACCTCAAAGTGTACATTTTTATAGGTTTTAGATCCGTCTTATCGATCGATTTCATTTAGATCTCCAGTTGTTGATTGTTTGAACGAAGAAGAAATAAATACCACATTTATAAATGTTATTTTTTATTCAGCGATCTGTAGATCGCAGATCTACAATCTGTAGATTACAGATATTATTTTTCTTTTCCAGTCTCCTAATAACACGTATAAAATAGAAAACACTCTTTACAGTGAAGGAAGCTCAAATGTATTTCCCTGTAAATCGTAAATTCGTTTCACGGCCTCCGATACCATATTCATTTCTACGCACGGTATTGGCACCATCTCGTATAAAAGTTGAACCATTGCTAATAGATCGAACAACATATGAGGATTGTCAGCCACGTTACACTCGTAAAGGGCGTCAACATAGTAGTCTAATTTCTGTAGCGCCTGCATAATTGTCATCTTGTCACCACTATGTCTGACCAAAGTCTACAATCAAACATGTAAAGAATAAAATTTTATCAACTTATAACTTTCGGATTTTAATTATACGATTGAAAACTGCTTACTAGATACGACTTCAGATTGTAATATAATGGCCAGTCTTCTCGGCACGTTATACAATCGCAGATAAATTTATACTGCTCCTCAAGCTTCTTTTGCCTATCAGCTTTCGGAGTAAGCGCATAGAGTTGACCATAATTGTCAAATATCTTGAAAAGTATAATTAACATCGATAAGTTACAATAACGTTATTTTATTATTAATATTATCACTAGACTGCAGATTTTATGCAATTATGGCAAAAAAGGGGGGGTACAATTTAAGATAGAATAAAGATTAAGAGAATGTAGAAACATGAACTTACTATTTTCAATGTATTAAAATTATTAAAGGATGAAGGTAAAATTAATGCACAACATTTCTATTTTGCATAGACATCCGCAGTCTAATTATCACACACCTGTTTGCCTGACTTAATAGGATACATGGCTATCACCGCCTTCTCCTTATTCCGTGAAATCCTCGTTATGTTTGGATCGCAATTGTGATTTAGCAAACTGCAAAATGGCAGTGCAAACACACCACGTTCAATAACATCTAGGCCGACGAGCTCCATCGACTGTAAATATCGATTTCATTGTTAAGCCTTAAATTTTCTACTAATAAGAGATTATTAGGTCGAGTCATTTCTCTGGCATTGGATGATTTACAGGTATTGTTACAATTTCTTAGCAAAAGCAGAAATTATTTATGACTTGATCTAATAAATTATTACAATTTTTATGGTTTCTTTTCTGTTGCAACATACAGTATGGCAATTACTAGGAATCATTTGTTGGTGTCTTAACAAGAGACCACCGAAAAATGTGACATCTGGGTTCGACCTCAATAGAGACAAATTATTCTCCAGTGGAGTACCGAACATATTAGTGCACGTAGCCAGAAAATACAAAATGAAACAAGAATCTAAAGATCTTCTAATCAAATCGCTGACCGAACGCTTTTCTGTATTGGTTACAAGACTTAATAGACTTCTGTACTGATCGCTTTCAAAGGTACCATTTTTAGAAAAGCCTTTCGTACGAGGATCTGAAAATATTTCATCGGAATTAGTACTGTACATATATAAAGTAGTTTGTAGTCCTAATAGAAAACGATTGTTCCTATGTTTAAAAAAATCTACAACAGCGATTCTCATTATAATTACCATTGTGACCGTCAACTTCTACCAACTCTTTTCTTAAAGCATCTATACTACTTTCTCTTACAGCTTGTACAGCTATTCTTAAGGCAAGTAAGTCCATTTTAAGAAAATCCATATTTAATAAGGAAGGAAATACTGCGCATTCCACGTCGTGATACTTCTCCCATTCCTCTGCTCTACATTCTTCGGAGCAATACATCGCGTAAGTGCAACTATTGCAGGGTATATTGGCCCAGCATACTTTTAAGCAATGCGAGCAGTGAGTGTGCAGTTTTTTACTGCTCAACAATGTCGAATAAGCTTTCTCCAAGATAATTGTTTCTCCAACCTCTATATCGCGAGCAGCCACCACATGCCTGCCGTAATCTTCGCTATACTTTAGGCTTATTGCATCCGACGCACATAGAATTTCGCTGTTGTAAGTCTTGAGTTTAAAAGGACAAAGTTTGTCTGTCAATTTGCTCTTATCGATGTTATTGGAAATTTTTTGTTTCTGCAAACCCTCCAAACATGCAGTTCTTCTGCTATTTACTTTGAATTTTAAATTGTCCGGATATGGTAACGCTAACGCTCTATCTATATCTTTGATGGATTCTTCGTATTTACGCAACTTGTACAGAACTGCGGATCTATTGGCATATGATATTGCAAGCTGTTTGGATGAACACGGCGCATTAGCTATACTCTGAGTATACAGTTTCAAAGCATCTACGCACTTGGTCTGTGTCAAAGGGCTGGAAACAAATATCCTGTTAGCCTGTGTTCTCAATTCCTCAGACTTCTTATCGTCTTTCAGATCGTAATGTACATCTGGAATTATATCATAATCTGACATAAGAGATAAGGTATATTTTATTCTCTCTTCGTCTGTGCATAATCTTTTGAATTCAAGGGTTACTTGTTGGATCATATCGGCCGCACGTAGTTTCACGTTTAGTGCGAGTATTATTTTCTCCATTTTCCTAATATTAATACTGTACAGGTGACAACACGAAGATAGTACCAGAGAGAATATGAGAGTATTCACACCCGGGGTCTTTTCTGCAACCACTTTTGTCAGTATAGAAGTATAGACAGAAATAAAGAATATCCAGGTTTAGCACGAAACAGAACCTAAATATACTTACGCCGTGAAACCTGGCCGCACGGCACGACGACACGGCTACACCGGCTGCCGGCGGCTCAACAATGTTGCTCTGGTGCAACATTTCACGCACATGCGCCGCCAAAACAGTAACGTATCTTATTTATTAGCAGAGACCTGAGGCCTGAGGCAGTTACGTATATTGGCGGGAATGTACCGAAACAATCAGTTCCGGACAAAAATACTCCAGAACGTGTCCTACGAGCAGTGATGTCATATGGGGTACGAAACGGTACCTAAATTCTCGGAAATCTCTCCTCCTTTCCCCCTTCCAGTATATATATCGTTGCTTTTCCCCCATCTGGCAATACTGCCTACGAGCTACAAAATATACACAAATACAAATACACATATTATAAATTCATTTTTCGCGCGCCTCTATGACGTACGCAACGTACTTACACCTCTGTTGGTCGTGTTGCCGCATTGTAGGCGGATTTTCAATTGTTAATAACTAAATAACGAAGCCGAGATCGCAATTTTTTTATTCTTCATTTTCTTCTTATATCATCGTGGGGAACCACCTCTTAAATTTTCTAACACCTGTAGTCGAACACCCTGTTTATCAATGACTATACTAGTCACTGAAGAACACTACTTTTGTAAGAGGTCGCGAGGAGAGTTTATACCGTTTCCCTCTAGAATCTAAAACGAATTTCTCATGATAGTAACCGCCGGCCCGCAGCTTCGACCACCCTTCCTCGGCGACAATTATTTTTTTTTGCGCGCACCGCTTCCCGCCGCGCTGCACGGTGGGGTTTTATCCAGTTTAGCGCGTCAAAAGTCAATATTTTTATACTTATTTAGAAATTTTTACTATTTAGAAATTTATCTTAATCTGACGAAAAAATGTTTGAAATAAAAGATTAAACTTCAATATATAAAATTTCGAAAAAATTTTGTTTAAAACAAAAAACAAGATCGCTTCGATCTTTTAAACATTAAGTTGTATTTTTGATTTGATAGTGTTGTAGCTCAACGATATACAGGGTGTCCTGTAACTGGTGGTACAACCGAGCAGGGGCTGATTCCAAGCCAAGTGCACGCGCACTAGACAAATTTTCAAACTCATTTTCTCGAAAACAAAGCCTTGTATCAAAAAATTTTACTCTATATTTTCGACTCAGTTTTTCATGTAGAACCACCCCGTGCTCGGTTGTACCACCAGTTACGGGACACCCTGTATAATAGTATGACCTTCACACTATTAATAATGTCGCAATAGTTTTGACGCGCTAAACTGGCCAAATACCCCACTGTGCGCCGGCTTCACATGCCTGCCGGCCCCAGTTCCCTACTCCTTGGGCCATAGAACGGGCTTACCTTACCACGCCATGTTTTTCCTATTTTGAATTACACCTACTAGTTTTTTTCATAAATGCATAAAATCCGCAGTCTAAATATAAGTATGAGCCGGATTTCAGGGAAGAAGCGGTGTAGGTTGGCTCGTCAATGTATTTTTTTTACAATGGAATAAAGAGAACTGATAGGGACATATATGTCCCAGCAAGCTGTAAGCATTAATGTTATGTAATGAATTTATGACACACATATAAAAGCCAATGCAGTTCAAGCTGTATCAACATTAGTTCCTCAAGGAACAATAAAAATACATGACTCGCGCGTCACCCGAATGCGAAACACGTGTCGCGTATTGCGATACTTGAAAAGTTCGCAATAATTTACATTCAGAACACAGGACACATCATTCGTTATCGCCTATTTATTCAAATGCATTTTTTTCTTGCACGTCGCATCATCGATCCTCACACCGTCGAACACTGTCGAGCAACCGTCCCAGCGGAAGTTAACGCGAATTTTACACGGAAACGGTTACGTCTGTGGTTGTCAGGAAAAACGCCGCATGTGACAATTCCAAAAAAATTTGAGTTTAATTTACGTATTTAATTTACGTATTTACCGGAAAAAAAATCATGAAAATAAATTCGAAAGGCTGAAAAAAAATTGTTTCGTGTGTACTGTCGCTGTTGACATGCAAACTGTGTACGTGGTCGCTTAACAGCACGGGATGGCCTTGTAATTTCCGGAGGTGCACGACGGCGTTCTACACACGAGAAATTTCAACAGTTTCAAGTTTAAACGGCTACGAAAGTCTTCTTGCAAAAGGTACTCGAGAACGATAATATCGGATCGAAAGAATTCGAGCGTCCACTACGGCAATCTCATCGATCGATTCTCGTATGACAATGGCTGTTTCGATCGATTCGACATGTTTTCCGCGGGAAGCGTAGACGGTTATACTTAGCCGCGAGGTAGATCCTTGAGCACTTTTACTCGTTCGGACATCCATGCAAAACATCTTTCTGCGTATTATCCTTGCGCAATCCCGAGTCACAGGAATCCGGAACGAGCTTTTCCTTCTTCGTCATTCGATAAACAGGATAATTTTAATCAAACGATGGATCTTTAGCAGGAATCTGACGATCCTTCCAACATTTACGAATGGTACGGTGACTCGACAAATATTTCTTCCATCGAACTTCCTCTGTCCTTATTTCTTCAAATAGTATGCCAGATATCTTCTTCTCTATTCGAGCGTTATCAACCTCCATTAAGGTTATTTTACATAATTGAATAATTGAGGCGCGTTTTACAATTCATCCAGGATACGGTTCATTCAAGCAAAGACGAGAGAAAATTTCTAAAAAAAAAACTTCCGTTATCTTCTCAGAATGTATGCCAAGGTTGAGTAACACACGATACACATTGTTTTGTACATATGCAATTTTTGCTTGTTAGACATACCGATCGTCCTTGTTTGCATACTAGGTCGTTTACGTTCGCGACTAAAAATACAATATTCATGATTTCTTGTGTTTCAAACATTTTTATAAAGCTCCGCAGCGTAATCATTACTGTGGGAGCCGGTGATTGCGAAGAGTATCGGATGAACATACGCGGGAGAAAAGCAAAATTATTCGGAAAGTGAAAAAAAATCCGCGCTTTAGTGAAAATCGTCGAGCAGTACGCGGTTCGGCCGGACGCCGGTCATGGCTTTAACAAAAAAAAGAAAGAAAAAAGGTCAAATTGTCCATTAAATTGGCTATAATTCGTGTGTGCCGAACCCAGAGCGATCATTTAGAAGAGGTGCGACGCATGCGTTCGCATCCTGGCGGGCGTACCGACGCGGCGCGGCAACAGGTTCGTGGTGGAGGAAGTGGAGGGAGGCTCGCCACGTGTGGAACAGCTGTAGATTTAATCAGTGTATAGAGCAGGTACGCGCGTCGGCACATCAGATCGGTAAGACTCGCAATCGGTTGTACACGGAAAAGCTCGATCGGACGCGCGCGGTTTTCCCGATTTGTCCTCTGAACCGTAGAGCATCGAGGAAACACCTGTAACGTAACAAAAATTGGCATGTTTCTTGGAGCGATCAGCGCCTGATGGATCGTGGGTGTAGAGACGAATATTCGCGGCGGAAGAGAGGATAGCGAATCCTCGGAGCGGTCCAGACTCGCTGGCTGGCCGCACGCGAGCAGGAAACAGAGGATAATCACGTGGACGATTCGGCCTCGCGTGGCAGGCAATCAGGTGACACTCCGTTACTCCGTGTCTATACATACTACGTGTTCTCGTCCGTCAAGAAAAGAAATAAATCGCTGTCGTTAATTGCCTCTTGGAAGTAGTCCCGCTAATTGCCAGCGGTGAATCGACGACGCGAGCGCTCGGACCGGCTCAATGGGACTACGCTCGTTGCATAATAAAGATCTTCGGCGAACAATCGAGTGAAGGACACAGGTCCTAAACGCACAGTCCTCTGTGATTACAGAAGGTCTCGCGAGCGAGCAGGATGCTCTAGGAAAGAGGAGCCTTCGTCGTCGGGGAAGAAGACACGTTCGGACGATCTCCGAGAAGAAAGATGACCGGGTTCAGCTTCCACAGGATACTCAAGAGCAGAGTGCCTGTTCTAAAATGGATGCCGCTCTACAAGCCGAAAGACGCGCTGGGCGACCTAGTTGCTGGCCTGACTGTCGGCTTGACCTTAATACCTCAGGTACTTTCCACGCAATGTCGTCTTACAAACGTTATCGTTCCCCCGCGTCCGATCGTATAGACCGTTTCCACTCGCGCGTGTCCTTTGCTTCCAGGCGATCGCCTACGCCGGCCTGGCAGGATTGACACCCCAGTATGGATTGTACAGCGCGTTAGCCGGCAGTTTCGTTTACATTTTTTTCGGCACCTGCCGTGAAGTCAATATTGGCCCGACCGCGTTGATCTCGCTGCTGACGTACACCTACGCGAGGTAAGACTCTTGACGAGAGACCGCTTATTCTTTCCTGCGGTTGCCTCGAGAGCCCAAGATTCGGTGCTCTTACGAGACTGTACGAGAGACGCTTTCGTATCCATAATTGCGAGCAATTGCGACCGACAATAAGATTGAATGACCCCTGAAAAGACCGCTCGCGCGAGCTCGCGCGCCGCGCCGCGGCGTCAATCCGCGCGATTGAGAAATTTCTGACTCGAAACCAGCTGTGACTTCATTTTCGAGAATCGGGTCAACAACTCGTTTACGATGCTCTCTTGTGGCATTGTGTTTCTCAGATTTGCAGTACAACCGAGTTTTGGAAGCACGGTGCGATCCTTTGAACCTCTGCAATGTTTCGAGTCTTTATACACGTATAGCTGAACGATTCGACACTTTATGCATATGTATAGCTCGATCTAAGGCAATCTGCGATACTGTTTACTGTACGAATTAACACGTTGACTGCAGTATGGTGGTCACCAGTCACCGGAGCTGAGGCCCTGTTTATCAACGATTGACTGCAGACCATTTTTATTTCGCATAAAAATCATTATAACCGAGCACAGCGATATTTCCCTATATGGTTCAGATATAATCGTAAAAATTATAATCATCGATTGTTAATCGCGAGCGTGTCGCTTGCGAATAAGCTACGCAGAGCTACACACCAAGATCGAAAGGATTAAATCCTGCTTGCAGAGGCAATCCGGAGTACGCAGTCCTGCTGTGCTTCCTGTCAGGATGCGTCACGATGATCCTGGCGATCCTCAGGCTAGGATTTCTAGTGGAATTCGTTTCGGTTCCAGTGGTCTCGGGATTTACTTCGGCGGCTAGCCTCATCATAGCCTGCAGCCAGATAAAAAGCTTGCTGGGATTGAAGATCCACGGGGAAAGTTTCGTGGAGATTTGGACAGAGCTGGTGAACAACGTCGGACGGACCAGGATCCCTGACCTGATCTTGTCGTGCTGCTGCATTCTAATTCTGCTGACCCTGAAGGTAATTCACCGTGGACGCTCACGCGAGCAGAACTATATGTATATGTACTAGTACATACCATATATGTAAGAAACTGTTGAAAAGAAACATATGGAGAAAGAAACAGATCGGTTAAAGAAACGCGGTGAACGGTTCCAGAAATTGAAAGACGCCAAGGTCTCCAACAGGATACTGAAGAAATCCATCTGGTTCCTCGGGACTGGTAGGAACGCCATCGTTGTGATCATCTGCGCGGTGGTCTCGTACCTGTACGAGAGCCGGGGTGGTGCACCCTTCATCCTGACGGGACACATCGACGCAGGATTGCCGTCTGTTGAACCGCCGCCGTTCTCCAGAACGGTTGGGAACCAGACCGAGACCTTTATGGAGATGTGCAAGAACCTGGGCATTGGGATTCTTATCGTTCCGCTGATTTCGATCATCGGGAACGTCGCCATCGCTAAGGCCTTCTGTGAGTTTCGAAAAAATTAGGAAACAGAAGCTTCGATCTAATTTTAATTTACTACTAGACCGCGCATGCAATTGTAAGTAGTTGAGAATTATAGTGGGTAAGGATTATCTGTTTGTTGACAATCACGGAATGCCTATTAGAATATCTATTATATTATATACGAGAAATCGCGTTGCAGCACGAGGCCAGACTCTCGATGCAACTCAAGAAATGCTGACCCTCGGTTTGTGCAACATAGCAGGGTCCTTCTTCCACTCGATGCCAGTCACTGGTTCCTTCTCCAGAAGCGCCGTGAACAACGCTTCCGGCGTGAGGACACCTTTCGGCGGCATATACACAGGTTAATTGAAACTGCGAATATTTATTCGGACCAAAAATACTCACTGAGAAACTTCACTCGTAGGTATTCTAGTCATCCTCGCTTTAAGTCTGCTCACGCCATATTTTTATTACATCCCGAGAGCGACGCTGAGCTCTGTGATAATCAGCGCGGTGATATTCATGATCGAAGTGAGGATAATCAAGCCGATTTGGAGATGTAGCAGTAAGTAGAACAATTAATAATAAAAATTAAGGGTGTATAAAAAGTAATGGTCGTCCGTCCTAAGGGTGAATCTATACTTCTGGATCGGTGGACATTTGTAAGAGAAACTTGCCGCAAAATTGTTTATAACAAACAAAATTGTTGTTGAAGTTAGTTGAAGTTTACGATCCAGAAGGGTAGATTCACCCCTAGGACGGATGACCATTACTTTTTATACACCCTGTAGAGTTTAGCTGGTTTTCTCTAGCTAAACTATACCATACACGCGATTGCCAAAAATCGACTAACGCAACTTTTGGTTGCAGAGCGAGATCTGATCCCCACGTTCGCCACATTCTTCGCGTGCCTGTTCGCCGGAGTCGAGCTGGGGATTTTAATAGGAGTGACGATTGATCTGGCTATATTAATTTATTTCAACGCCAGGCCGACAATATATATCGAATACAGAAATGTAAATACATAAACAATGATCGACGAAGACTTTTAGAAGTTGCTATTTTAAAAATATTTCTTTTTGTTGTTGTTGTTATTTGTTATTGTTAATACAGACTCCCGCGGTTAGCTACATCCTCGTGCGACCCAGCGCGGGTTTACTCTTCCCAGCGGTGGACTACCTGAGGATATACTTGATAGAGCACCTGGCTAACAATCAGCAGAACCTACTAAAAACCTTCAAGAACTCGAAAATCGTCGTGCTAGACTGCAAGCATATTGATAAAATTGATTTCACCGCAGCGCAAGTGCGTAAAACATTTTCGATTATTATTAATCCTGTCTGTATATGTGTGTGTGTGTGTGTGTGTGTCGTTTGTCCTGAATCTT
>CM052313.1:33661677-33731948 GCA_028455605.1 Lasioglossum malachurum
CACTGACCTAATAGATAGATCGTTCAATCTCTTACTTAGTTCACATTTTTTCTTCGATCCATTCTCGGTTGAATTAGCTGAACTAGCGTTGTCGTTGAAACCAGATGAACGATGAATGGAATTCTCTTCTTCCTTGGTTGTATCCCTTAAATATTGCTGCTGTGACTTCGCCAACGGTTTGTTCCTATTATATTGAACATTATACGATTGCGAACGATTTATTTGAACTTTGTGAGATTTCCTCGGTTCGTCTGTCTCGTTGCTTCTTCTCTGAGACCAGTTCTTCTCGTCCAATCCTTCCGTAGATTTCCTTCTGTCACTGCTATCATTATACGTAGAAAAATTTTGCTTATAAAACTGCTGCTCTTTCACTTGCGTCCCTTTTCCCATAATTAACTGCCTATTATATCCGTTCACTTTATTACATTTATCATATTTGGATACAGGTACAGAGATTTTTCTAGAGTCTGTACTGGAGATTTTTTCATTTTTGTATGAATGCAACGAATCGTCTTGATCTTTGGAAACCTGTTTCGTGTAAGACGACTCCTTTATCGAATTTCCTGCAAGCAAAAAACATGTCAGAATTCTATTTCGTGATTATTAGACTGCGGATTTTATGCATTTATAATAAAAACGAGTAGCTCCAATGTAAAACAGAAAAAACATTTAATTAATTCAAAAATGCTATTGTATTGTATCCATGTAATTACCACGCTTAAGAAAGGTAATAATGTCTTGCAATTGATGCAGATAGTTTATTTCGCATAAAAATCCGCAGCGTAGCGATTATTATTGTGTTAGTTCTGAATGGTATGAGTCTCACCTGGGTGCCTCTTGACCTTGTGATCGTTAGTTTTGTTAATATTAATCTTTGTAGTTGATTTTTGCATACCTTTCTGTAACTCTGGCGCAGTTTGAGCTTTAGATTTCGCATTGTTGTTATTATTATCGTGGCATTGCTTCGAATTGATTAGATTACTTTGGTCTTTATCTGCCTTTGTCGAATCAGGCATACTATGAATAGTGTCCCTAATTATACGGATAATAAGTCACATGAATAGTAATAACAAGACATTATCGTTAAGATTATAGTTGTTTACCTACCATTTATTAGACGATTCGTTATACAACTCATTGGATTTCATTTTCTCTTCCTCCACGAGTCTGAGACGCTCCAGAGGAACATTAACGATATTCTCTTGCATATTCATCTTTT
This sequence comes from Lasioglossum malachurum, assembly GCA_028455605.1. NCBI lineage: Eukaryota > Metazoa > Arthropoda > Insecta > Hymenoptera > Halictidae > Lasioglossum > Lasioglossum malachurum. Next base: position 33,662,897 of record CM052313.1, read on the forward strand.
TCACCCCTTGAGAATTTGGCAATAGGGAGCTAGCTATATTAACATTTTTATGCCAAGTAGTCTCCATAATACCTTCCTCGACCAGCTCGTCAACTTGTAAAGTAGGTTCAAGCGTATTGTTATTCTTAACAATATTATTGTTGTCTACAGGCTGGTTGTTCATAACACGATCATCGTTCTCTAGCTGAGGATAGTTTGCAGCATCCTCGGCTGATGCAACATCGGTACAGGTTTTCGATCCTTGGCTTGTTTTATTCGTCTCTGGAGTACATACTAATTCATTTCCATCTGGAAATACTTTTGTGCTATAATAGAAAAGTTAATTTGTAAGATTAGAGACAACTTCACAATCTTGTCCTTTCTTTGGGCGTAGAATATTTTACCATGAATCGAAATAATTAACAATTCAGTAATTTATTCTCCTATTCACGACCGAATACATTATAGCGTTAACGAATGTTTGAAGTATAATAGGTAACAAATAACGTTCTTGTTTTCTATCGTGCTCAGGTATTAGAATATTTACAACGAAAGGAACAAATACCAAAGCAACGAAACGAAAGTAAACTAAAACATATAAAACAAATATAAACGTACTGGCCTGAGAACTGAGAATTACTTTTCAGCCACTGCATATTATAGATCTTGCCAATTACGGCCATCTGCTCTATATCATGTTTCTGTTTTAAATCGCTATCAGTGGAATCCATTTTACCTATTACAAATGCATTTACAGAAACTAAGCACATTTAATAACGAAAAATATAATTACTTAAAATTATCATAGATGGAAGATATAATCTAAAGCACAGACGAAATGTACGTGAAATCTTTCGAACCGATATGAAAATATAGATGACGATTACAACCATTTATTTAGAACGACATTGTTAAACAGAAAATGGTGAGCCTCCACCATAGATTAAATACGAAATAATATATCAATTCTTCAAGCCCGAGTCGGAAATTTTTCGATCGTTTCGACAAACAATTAGACGAAAATACAACGCAATTGTCACTGTGCTCGCGATCGAGTGCACTAACAAAGTAAATAAAACGTAATAACCGAAAACTATTAGAATAAAATATATTTACGACGCAATTGATATGGGATTAAATATGATACAACATTCTGTGCATGATTCTTGCGATCTTGAATAGAACTGTACGGTTATCTATTTAAAAGAATGTTAATTTTTACCGTGTTAATTTTTATGTTTAGCGGCGATGGTAATGTTAATTCAAAATCTGTCGCAGAAATAGTATCTCTCTTCCTCTGACTTTCTTTTTTTCTCTCTCTCTCTCTCTCGGTTAATGTACAGATATTATTCAAGAACGACCGACTGACCGACCACCATAAAGGTCGCCATAATACTGATGATTTGATGAACGAGAGCGAGAGAGAGGATGCGCAATTGCAAACAGACGAAAAATCTACGAGTCGAATTGAAAAATAATGGAACCTTTGAATGGATACATTTATTCAGTATAGATACTGCAGCGCTAATTATTAAATTGATGAAAAGATACAAGTGCTTCATGGACTTTAGAAAATTTATAAGTTTCTATAGAAACGTTAGAAAGATGTAGGGATAACCAATAATAAATTGATAAAGAGAAGATTGGAGGTGAAGATTGGTGAAGATATAAAATCAAGAGATATATAAGGAAAACGTATATTAATGAAAAATAGAATTAGAAGAAGCGAAAAATATTATGGTAGATTATAGGTACGATTAATAATGAAACAAAGTATACAAGATAAAAAGATAGAAAAGCAGAGAATAGACACTAATTAAATAGTAGCTGGTAGAGGAAAGGGGTTCAGGCAATGTCCACAATGGTTCAGCCTGGTTCAGCCTGAGCGGGTTGAAGTTGAAGTTGAATGTAAAGCGATAGAGGGGAAGAGGGGAGATTCAAACAAAGAGAGGAATAAATAGAAGAAATTAATTAGGATTAAAAACAGAGGACGAGTCTATCACAAATTCGGACAGAAATAAGTTAGATATCCACGATAGATAGTCCACGAATCGGATTTATTTGTTCTAAATTACCGACTGCATCGAGGAAATGCAGTCCCTCTGTTGACAAACGTGTGAACTGCACTTTCTCTCGAAGCAGTTCGCAGCCGCAGTGAGCCGCAGCAAGCGAAATGCCGGTTTCCAAGTTCAGTTTATGGCGAGAAACTGGACGGGGCGCGTTTATTCATTCTATTCTTGTTTGCCGAGCGACGTGCCAGGTTCTCTCGTCGTCGATTCTCGTTCACGATCTTTCGATGAAACAGTTCCAACAAGTACGGAACAGCGTACTAAGTTGTAGTAGCAGCAGGTTATGCCAGTCGAGACGAGCGTGATCGATATTTCCGTAAAGAAAATGACACGTACCAGCGGCGAAATTCTCCGAGCTAATTGATGGTTCGTTTTATGTGATACTTTGCATCGGAACAGGAAACTCGCTATCGTATTTACGCGGTAAAAATGGTTGTGCATTTCCTCCGGCGACGATTGTGTGAGTGCCCGACGTTCGATCACCAGCAGCAGGATAAGAAAAATCCTTGTTCATATCCGAAAGCGTGCTGGTTTTTTCTTGTTCGGTGCACACACACAGGCGCGCGCGCACGCACATTGTCGCACACACGGCGATCGTTAATGGGTCAAGTAGCCTATGGCCCTTTAATAAATTTGCTCAACAGAAACGGAGCTCCGAAGGCCTGTTGGGAAACATGTCGTGCTTTAACGGACCAAGTGTTCAATGACTCGTAAACCGACAAAAAGGACTGCGTTCCATCGGCGTTGTCGTTAAAAAACGCCGGCGAAATTAAACCTGGTGAATTTTATGCGTTCGGATTATGCAATTATACAAGTGACACGAAGGTTAACACACTTGGCTAACTCACGTGTTCCAATTGCAATTTTTGTCTCGCCAAAGGGGTCGGGAATGTTGAAAAAAAATTAGAACATTGGCCGATCAATTATACCCAGGAATTTTTCAATTCGCCAACTTTTCGGTCTTTGCTCTCATTTTTTTCGCTTTCGACGTTTGCCGATTATCTTTTTTTCTGGTTTTTTATATACTTGTCGAAACGATAAATATGTTTTCGCCAATAATTTCAATTATCGAATTAGGGGAGTATCGAGATTATTTCTGCCCGCTGGTACATATGTATATAACGGTAAGGATACCGTTCACGAAGAATGCATATTGTTCGCGATTCGTGCAAAAAGTATGAAGGCTAGCCGCGACTTTTCCTCCACTAACGTGCGATAAAATTCGCGCTCTACCTGGGTATATAAGCAACCGAGTGGCTTCGGTCTCTTTCAGTTCTGCGCCGTATATCGCGAATAGCGAATGCTGTCAATTTAGACAGGTATTATCATTTATTTTTACTTTTTTTTTTATTCATGGCACCGCAGTATAATTAAAGAGTAACGCACCCGTGAAAAGCTCCGGCGCTACGGTGAAAGTCGAGACTTTCACAGGTAAAAATATTTCGCGCTTTTGACCGATCATAGTACAACCAATAAGTTATTTCGAGAGAAATAGATTAGAAATTTTATTTAAAAGTTGGTGAACATGCAATTCTCTTCCAGTTTTATTTTGTTGATTTCACAACGCATTCGATAGTAAAGCGTAAAGTGTAAAGTGTAAAGAAATGAACAAATCCTCTTATAAAAATGCAGTAATGGGAAACGGCGCTGGTTTCAAATGATCGTTGATACTTGAAAACTGCCTCCAACAAATTTTTTTTCTAAATGTCCAGACTGACCATTTCTTTCGTAGTAATTTTATAGTATTTTCAAGTCGATATTGACAGTTTAAACGACTATTTTTTGTTTGAAAGGCTGAGAATATTCTGGATTTTTTCGAAGGTGCATATTTCTCGATCTGTAATGGCCCCCAACGCCATAGACCGAAAATGGCAGTCGAAAGATGACAAATTAAACAAATTGAGGAAATTTGTTAGGAAAAGGATACCGATCGTTCGTTGGCTGCCAACATACGATTCGGATAAATTTTTGAACGATGCTATCGCCGGCATTACCGTGGGTCTCACTGTAATGCCTCAAGGGCTCGCCTATGCTACTTTGGCGGGTCTAGAACCACAGGTCACTATTATAATATGTTTATTATTATTTAATTTGAACACGGTCGAATAAAATTGCTAAAATCACGATATTGCAGTATGGACTCTACTCTGCATTTATGGGCGCTATGGTATACATAATTTTTGGGTCATGCAAAGACATCACAATTGGACCAACTGCATTAATGGCACTTATGACGCACGAGTACGTTCAGGGTAGAAACGCCGACTTTGCGATATTGCTTGCATTTCTATGCGGTTGTCTGCAAATTTTAATGGCTTTTCTACGTTTAGGTAATAATTCACCTCAATTATTTGATTAGTTGTTGCATCATTAAAAAATATAACTGCGGGCTCCGGTGTAGTTTACTAATTAATTTGCAATATTTTGCAGGAGTACTTATAGATTTCATATCGATACCGGTTACAGTTGGCTTCACCTCTGCCACTTCCGTGATAATTGTGGCCTCCCAGCTGAAAGGACTTCTGGGACTAAAGATTTCCTCTCAAGGATTTTTAGACACTGTGACAAAAGTGTTTAAAAATATTCATAAGACTAGTCTATGGGATACCGCAATGAGTCTCTCTTGTATCGTTGTTCTGTTAATGTTTAGGGTAATGTATATTGCTCCCAAGTAACGTAATGATTATCAACTTCAATTAACGATTAACACTAAAACTACCGAGCACAAAAAGCGCTTAAAGTGTTTTAGCTGATAAAAATAACAAGGCTCTATTTATCATTTTCCATGTAAGCAACGTCATAATTTCAATAATTATAAAATTAAAAATGTAAGACCGGTCATTTGACTGGCAGTGGTAGGTTTAGTGTTAATATGTACTCATGGTCCATTCATTTTTTCATTCATTAGCATTAATGAATCGATTAATCTCTGATTCGCCTTTATTGCACGCTTCAATTACATCGTTTTTATCTTTTATCCCACAGAAAATGAAAGAAGTGAAATTCGGTTGTAATAATGAAAAGCCGAACAAGTACCATAGAACATTCACAAAAATAATATGGCTAATCTCTACGGCTCGAAATGCTATTATCGTGATTGTGTGCTCCGCTATTGCATACAAATTGAACTCAACGGAGACCGGTTCTTCGTTTATTCTGACGGGCACCGTCAGGTCCGGTCTTCCACATTTTCGACTGCCTCCTTTCTCCACGCAAATTGGGAATCGCACGCTGGGCTTCGCCGAGATGTGCTCGGAATTAGGCGCATCCATAGCACTGGTACCCATAATCGGGGTCCTCGGGAACGTGGCGATAGCGAAAGCTTTCGCGAACGGCGACAAAGTGGACGCTACCCAAGAACTAATCACCCTAGGAATTTGCAACGTGCTTGGCTCTTGTGCAAGCTCGATGCCAGTTACTGGCTCGTTTAGTAGGTCCGCTGTAAATCATGCGAGCTGCGTGAAAACGCCAATGGGTGGCTTGTACACAGGAATATTGATATTATTGGCTCTAAGCCTGTTAACACCGTACTTTTACTACATACCGAAGGGTAATTTGCATTCTCATTTACAATACGCATATTCTCGCGTTTAGATGACACGTCTGACACGATATTATATTACCTTTATAGCTTCCCTGTCGGCAGTTATTATCTGCGCAGTGATATACATGATCGAATATCAAGTCGTGAAGCTAATCTGGAAGACTAGCAAGAAAGATCTGATCCCAATGTTTGTCACATTTTTATTCTGTCTCACTGTCGGCGTGGAGTATGGCATACTGATGGGTGTAGGGACGAATCTCGTCTTCCTATTGTATCCCTCTGCACGGCCGACAATACACGTTGACAAATGCACCGTGAGTAGCGTGTTATAATTCACGATTCGACTGCGGATTTTACGGATTTATAAGAAAAATTGGTTCATTTTCAGACTGCTTCTGGAGCCGAGTACCTCTTGGTAACGCCGGGGAACAGTCTTTACTTCCCCGCTGTCGATTTCATTAAAAAGTCAGTTGGCAACGCAGGAATAAAGCAGGGCTCCTGTCAAGTCCCGGTTGTCGTTGATTGCAGATACGTCTTGGGAGCGGATTTCACAGCTGCTAAAGTAAATGTTACTATTCGAAAAATTCTGGATACATTCGAATATTGTATTATTCTTTGTCCGTAGGGGATTGCTACGCTGATCAACGAGTTTAACAGTCGGAAACAGGGGCTGTATTTTTACAATCCTCGATCAGATGTGATTACAGTGTTGAAAGGAACATGCGGGGAAGAATTCCAATATATTTCCACCCAAGAGGAATTATCGTACTTCCTGTCAACGCATCAAGGTTTCAAGACTGATCATTCTTTCGTTATATACCATTACATACCAAAATACAATCGGGCACGAATTTTTGCATCGACCTATTATTATTTTTCAGAGAAAACATCGCAACAACTACTGGAGATCGCGCGCGACAAATCGCATGAACCTTTGATGCTGGCCAACCCAGAAGTGATCCATCGCAATGGACGCTCGTGTCAGGAGCTCAGCGAAGTGACGACCACCCTGTTGCATGCTACAGCTAGTTAAAAAACGAGGCGCGGCACGGTGTTGTTATATCCGAAAGGTTGAATTCAATATTTTTCTATCGACTGAATGTTTTCCTTGTGCCTTAAATGGAACTATGAGGTTGCATTCTTTTGCTGCATCACGCGGGGCTCAAGCGGCGCGTACGTTCGGTCGAATCGTGGTCGTGGCCTGTCGGAACCCGTCGCGAGTGTGAGCGTGCGATCGAGCGAGCGTGTTAACCATGCAATATACATATACTTTTGTGTTCCAAGCGTTACATATTCACTATTTATTATATTATCTTCATCGGTAGAAATGGTTCTACCAACATTGTGTTTTATTTTTCTCGCGTTTTTCCATTCTAAGAATAAATAAATATTAATTTTATATACCAAAGACCACGCCACTCTCTTTTCAAATATAACCCAACAAAAGGAACGAAGTGCGTCTTCATTGTAGAATTTTGTCGAATGTTTTACAATATTAAGTAAGTTGGTGTACGTTGCTGCGAAATGACAAATATTTATTCAACGCAATAAGTTACTCTAAAAGTGTCACCGCGAATAGTCTACTAACACGATCTGTGAATGTGAAACCGTACAACGGATTCGATCGTTATCGATGGAGAGCGAAGTAAAAAAACTGTAAATATGTATATGTATATTTTTGTGTTCATAAATCCTATAATTGTTGTAACTCTTGTTTTCTATATATTTGTTGTGTTTATCGGAAATAAATACCATGAAGACCATGATATAAGTTCAATTTACTCGAACGGGTTGCGTTTGAATGTTATTTCCCTTCTCAATATAAGGGTAACAGCTTTTATTTATTTCGCGAATACAAATTAGTTACAATAAGTTAGAAGAGAGCTTGAACTTATCGATAATGATTATTACAACGATGATAACTCGTAGACTTATTTCATAATCATTGCTGCCTCCTTGCGTATACTTTGTACACTCTTTTTTTCTTGGGCCATTTATAAATTACAGTCTTCGCTCGGTCCGCGATATAATTACAGGTCTGTAATTACGCGTGGTGAAAAATAATATTGCACAATTCGTCAATAGCGTGACACTCCATCACCGAAGATCTATCTTCGTAACGCGAACGGCTACATGTTGATCGTAGTTATCGGAAACATCGACTCGAATATACAGGGTGATTCGAAAAACATTTAATTGATAAATTCTTCTCGAGAATTCACCCATATTTATTTACATCGATACTTTTCACGAGAAGCAACGAAAGCTATAAATAGAATCACTGCCGTAGTTCTTCCGTAAGAAAGACATGCCGAATCAGGACGTCCTCAGTGGAAACAACGTTATCGGCGCGCGGCTGAGTTTAGTATTACATAAATTAGATATTAGAGAAAGAAAATATCATTCGCTTTAAACTCGAATATTTGTTGATAATACTTGTCCTGATAAGTGGAGCGAATTGAACGATATACATTCGATGTTTGCTACGTACACGATAAGCCAACGCGGATATCTAAAGAGAGCTGAACGAATGTCGTTCATAAAGCTTTTCTATTCGAACTTGAACCGTATTTACAAAAATATCTGGTATCGTAGTACATATCTGATTGTTCGAAGTCTGTTTCCGAGAGTGCGCTTAGAAATCTACATTGAACCGCAAGAGACCTACATACATACATACTTTCAGTAGAGTCCCGACACGACGTCCGTCACTTTTCCGCGGTTTCCGGTCGCCGACGAGGTCGTGTTTCTTCTCCCAACGGGGCTCTCCTTGATCTGCTGGTTTCCGGAGTATTTTCCAGCATTGAACCGATTCTTTCCGAGACCGAAAGTGTCGTAAGTTCGCCCAGCGAATATACCCGAATCGTTTGATCTGAATCTGTTCCCGACGTTCTCCTGTTGGCCGAACGACGAGTTTTGCCTGGATCCGTTCTTGCCCATGATCGTCGGAGCGCAATCAAAATCCAATTCGTTCCTCTTGGCGGAATTCAATTCGTTTTGACAGTTCCACTCGCGGTTCCTCTGCTCCTCGTAGAGCTCGTCGCTCCTCAATTGCTTGTTATTCACGCCAACATTATAAAACTGATCGTTCTTCAGATGTTTGCTCCTGGATTCCCCCTTTCTGCTCTTGGTCTCCTCGTAGCTTCTCGAGTCGTCGAGTCTGCTGGACTTGGACCTGCTCAGCTGCCTCTCGTCCCTCGATTTCTTCTTCTGATGCTTGCCCGAGCTCCATTGACTCTTCTCCTCCGTGATCACTATGTCCACGATCGAGTCGAGGCCCTCGTCGATTCTGTCCAACGACTTGGTCAACAAGCTGGGCGATTTTGGAGCCTCGCCGGATCGGGGTGTTCGAGTCAGCAACGGTTCTAGATTAAAATCCGTCACATAGAAGAGTCCGCTGTCGCTGCCTCCTCTCGACGAGCACTGTTCCCTCTTGGCCACGTGAGACACGTGATGGAAGGACTCGGATCTGCGCATCCTGTTCCTCGAGCTGTCCTCGAAGAACTGGTGCTCCTGCTTGTTCAGGTTCTCGGAGCTGCCCGGCCTCCCGTAGCTTTGCAGACTCCGGTGCTCGTCGAACGAGTTCAGGCTCTCGAACTTCCTGATGTGGCTCTCAACCCGGCTCCTTCCGGACCTCCTTGACCTTGGACTGGAGGCGCTGGACTCGAGGTAGTCGTGGCTCGTCGACCTGCGAAGCAATTTCCTCTTCTCCACTTCGCTCCTGTACTTCGAGTTGTGCCTCTGCACGAACCCATCCTGCCTCGGCTTCGACTCGTTCTTCGTCCTGCACGAACTCTCGTAATTCCGGATCGTCTTCTTGTCCTTCTCGTCCTCGCCGAAGTGTCGGAGATCGTCGAAGCTCTTCTTCGACTTGCCATCCTGTTCGTCGTCCGTGTTCCTCGACTGCTTTTCGAAGCGATTAGGATCGGAGTTGCTCCTGATTTGCTCCTCGTAAGTTTGATTCTTCCCGTTGTACTTGAGCCTGGAGGCGCTGAGCAACGAGTCGCTACCGTCCCCTAAAGTCTCCTCTTCTATCTCTTCGTCGTGGGAGTTGTAGGTCTCCTCGTGGTCCGGGAAGTCGCAGTGTCTCACCGCCATGATACTGGACAGACAAGGTGGCGATCTTCTCGGAGGTTGAGGGTGCAGGATCGTCGGGACAATGGCGTCCTCTATGTCCGGTCCTTTTATCACGATCTTGACGCTGCCTTCGACGGAGGACTTTGAGATCCTCCTCGTGTCAGCGTTCGTTCGTCTGTTGCTGCCCGAGTCCGTGCTGTAGTCTCGCTCGTTGCCGAAGTAGGTCACCTGCTCGCCTTTCATTACGTTTTGCGAGACGGTCGAGCCACCGTTGGACTTTGACAGCTTCGCATCGGATTGCTGGTCCCTTTTCAGCACCCTGTCCAGCAAGTAGGACTCCGAGCTCTTGTACATAGAGTCTTTCGAAGGAGCCTGAACGATTCGTTCCTTCTCCTCGCGATTCTTGTCGCCGAACTCCTGCTCGGCGTCCTTCACGATGATCCTGAGCTCCTCGATCACATCGTCGATGGTGGTCTCCTGATCGTTGTCCGGCGACGAACTATGCTTCTGGTGACCTCGCAGCTGGTGTTTACCGTTCTCAGGACTGCTGGATCTCTCCGAGGAGCTGATCCCCTCGTCCTCGGCGTTCGAGGACACTTTCGGCGACTGCTTCGGCCCGAGCACCGTCACCTTCTCACGGTCCTCCAGGTTGTAGTTGTTCAGCTTCTCCACTTGGAGCTGTTGCAGCTCGGTCTGCAGGGCCGATACCTTTTTGCTGAGAATTCTACAAGTTTCCTCGGCACGTACCACTCGCCGCTGCAGCGCGTCGACGTCGACGCAGTTGTGCGTCCACTTCTGGACCTCCTTGTGCAGAAGCTCGTTCAGGGCGTCCTCCTCCCTGCCGTCCAACTCTTTCAGCCATTCTTGAAGGACCTGCGGCTCTAATCCAGCTTCGCAGGCTTCGGCCTGCCAGACGAGAAACCGACTGTTAGACCGGAAATCGATCGGGATAGACTAGGAAGATAAACTCGGTTGCTTCGCGAGTTGCATTTTCTGGGTTCCAGGAGATGTCTTCCAATGGGAAGTGGTCTAGGAAAAAAGTGATTTAGGAAATGGATTTAGAGGCAGAGTTTCAAGTTGGACTCACCTGAATGTACAACCTGGTCTGCGTGCGCGGTGCAGACTTCAGGAAAGCGTTCAGAAAGGAGACTCCTGCGACTCTCAGCGCAATGGCTGCTCTGGGAGCCAGGAGTGCGCCGGCAAGGAATCGGAATCGTCCACCCTCGCCGTACTTGAGTCTCAAAGTGGAGACCGCTTCGGAGACAGCTGCGTGGCCACCCGGAGCCTGGCAGACCTTCGTCAGTAGCTGGAACACAATAATGAATTCGTGCAGGAGTTACTTGGAGTAGAGGATGAGAGCAGCGGGAGGAGGAGGATATTTTCATGGCGGTCTCTGGCCGGCAGTTAAGCCCGCCAACGGTTGCTCCTGCGGCCGGGGGCGAAGATAACGATCTCTTTATTCTCATTATATCCCCCTTCGAGACTGGCAGGTTTCTGTGATCACGTGCCGTGGAAGTAATTACCCCAGTTCGGTTAGTTCGGTTAGTCAACGTCTCTGATCGTAACCGCGATGCTTGCCTGCGCTTCCTCGCAGCTAAATGGGAAACGAGCGAGAGGAACAGAGAAGAGACGAACACGTCGAGGCCACGTTGCGCGCATGAGTTTGCAAATGAAGCTGGCCGAATAACGTTCGGATAGATGATAAAAACTGGTTCCGAGTTCCGAGGACGGACACTCTCGAAATAACGGGGCCCGGAGGCCATCGAGCGGACCGTGTTCGCTGGAAACCCGAGTTTACGAGTCTCTCAATGGGTCAGAGATGCCCAGGATACATCGCGATCGACAAACAGGGAGACTGACCCACTATCAGACTCCACTTTGCCCGAATCGTTTCGAGAGAATTAACCGTTCTGTTTACAGTTCGAAAATACGAGTCGGGACTCCCAGAAATAATGCGACATCCTCCTGGACACCGTCGACCAAATTTAAAAAAAAAGACAGGCTACCCTAAATTTCTGAATAAAATACAGTCACGTTTTTTTTTTCCGTTCGGTCCACATTTTATTATAATCTACCGTTCTGTTGCGGTTGAAAAATAAGACTCGAACATACGAGCATTCGTATAACGCGAGGCTCACCTGTGATTTAATCGATACAAGCGATAAATCGTCTGTATCCGTTTCGGCTTTGATCAGATCGTTTCAGGAACTCTTTAATTAACCGCTCCGTTTGCAGTTCGCGAATACAGAAATAACGTGGCAATCAGAAGAACAGATGAACCTCGAATGGAAATTTCTGAATCGAGAATTTCTTACCATAAGAAATGTTTTAATCGATAAATTCAACCTGTTCCTCTCACATCCGGGTTTTTATAAAATAAACCACGTGAGAACCACCCAACTCATTTAAATTCGATAACACTCTCGATCGGTGCAGCTAGAGCTAATTTTTAATCGGTATCGGAGTGTTATGCGATGCGTGTACGCGGCATTAACATTATTATGAATAGCGAGGAAGCGATGGCGCCTCGATAAGGCGATCGGCCAGGAGGGTGTACGTACCGATGCTACAGATACGTACGAGTACAAGCGGTTTAGCGGCGTTAAAATAAAATGCGTGTTTATCCAGTCCGGTGATAGGACACGATCGTCTATCTTCGTGGATCTATTAAAGCCGATGCGCGACAGATAAAACTGCGATAACACTACAGCGACGAGTTTCTTTTTTGATTAACAGTACCGCGGCACTCGGAGAACGGAAGTGACGATTGTTACCTGTAGAGCTAGAACCCGGGACCGGTTCAAGCTACTGGTCAGACAGACTGCCAGCGCGAGAAGACCGGGCTGCGCCTGCACCAACAGTCTCGGAGCATCGGTGCATCTCTCGGCGCACGCAGCCAGACACTCGACGCATCCCAGCTCGTCCAGAGCTGCTCTTCTGGTGCCGACACGCGGACCCGTGTGACCGGAAGAGGGTGGAGAACTTTGAGCAAGCTGCACACCCCGGAGGGTCTCCAACAGCAGCGTGATCCCGTCGGCGGGCGGCGAGGCGAATTCCTGGACGAAGCTGCAAATTAATATCAATATTCGCTTCACATACAAGTTTTCGTCAAATCGGATTCAAGACATCGAAAAATTTATTCATATGAAACTTCTTTACTGAGGGCTACGATTTTCTGATGTAACGGAAGTCGATGTTACGGAAGTTTGGCGCGAAAATTTAAACGGAGAATCAACGGAGAAAAATAAAAAACAGCTGTATCTCTGTATAGTTTTTTTTTTACTTTGTTACATGTTGTTACCTGGTTACCTTGAATACTCCTACCTAGAACTATAGCCGTACGAGTCTGGAAAATTTTCAAACATTTCACGATCTAATGTCCTCGCTTCTAATGTCCATTTGTAATACTTCATGTATCCATTTTCATCGTAAACGCATATAAAGTCCACAGTCTATCTTGTTCTTAGAGGCAACATTTTGTACGGCTCCGAAGAAGGTTCTCGGTGGGAAGAAAAGAGATTGTCAGGTGCATCGGAAAGCAGGGAAGCGGACGGAGTCTTGGTGAGTGGTTTTTTTCAGACGTGAGATGTCAAGTCGAAAGAGAGTCTGTCAGGACGAAGCGCGAGGTTTTCGTAATTGATTTCAAGCGGCGTTGAAATCGGCTGTGCGGTTGTCGCGTGTGTTTTGCAAAGTGGCGTGTGATTGACTTAATTCCCTAATTGTATAGAGGTGGACCGGAAGCATCTGTAACGGTACGAGAGCGTGGCCGTGACGGCCAGTGCCGTCGCGCGTCGGAGAGGAGCCATTGAACCGCTGACAGAGAAAGAAAAAACAGTAATTACATAATTATGGGACCGCGCGATAATCAGAAAAAGGGTAATCCGGTTTTATAAGGCGCACCGGTAAGCGAGTTCCTGCGCGGTTGTCAACGGAGCGATTATACGAGTAAGTGTGACGGTACAAGAACCGGGCAACTATTAACGAAGTTAATGCCGAGGAAGAGGAGAGGAAAGTACGGTTCAATTAAATTACACGGTCTTGCGGTCACTGAAAACATCATTATTACCCAGAAGGAAGATGTTCGCAGCGAAATTTCATTCTTTCCAATGTTTATTTTCACCCGTTACCAGGGCCGTCCCCAGGTGTACAGCCGCCTGCGTGCTGAGCAATTTTTCACCGCCCCCACCCTCACCTTGACAATGGAAAAAGTATTTAAACCAGGATACATAAGTGCTTCATTCAAATTTATAATGAGACTTCCAGAATGCAATGAATTTGTTGTATTAACGCGTTCGCAATTCCTAATATAAAATTTTACGAATAATCCGACGCCGATCGATAAATGAAAATTCCATCGTTTGTCCGCCGCGGCGGATATCGATGCTCGATTGTCAGCGAGAGTCTCGGATGTCTATCGACGTCGTTATTGCCGTTTTATGCGCGATTGTTCCAGCAACTGAGTCTCCGCGTTACGATATCGCTTTACCAGATATATCGTATTCATCGATCGTTCGCGACCGGCAAACGGCAAGACGAATAACACGATCGTTTCCCCTCGTTTACCCCCCAAACCCTCTCTCTCTTTCTGTGCGCGTGTGGGTGTGTGTGTGCAGTGTGAGATACACCTGTGCGACGCGACGCGCCGGATCTTTAGGCATTCGCGAACGGGTGCAAGGACGAGGAAATAGATATTATGACTGTCAAAGGGAGTGACGCGTCCGCGGGACGAAGAAGTTTGTTTCAATGCTAGCCGCGGGTTTCTTCTCCGGACAACGAGTCCGCGCCCGTAATGGACGAGTGCTATCTTCGATCGTGTCACGTCAGTTTCCTTAATTATACAGCTGAAACACGTGTAGCATGGTGCACCAGCCGGTCTGTCAGCGTCGTACGCCTCGCAGCAATCTCTCTCTCTGATCGGAGCCGTGAGAATCTTCTTGCCGAGAGGCCTTTTGTCACTTTCTAGAACCACCTTTGTGTTGCCTTATGCAATCCACTTCGAGAACTAGTCTCGTTGCCAGCCCCGTCATTCGTCGATTTCCTCTTTGGAAAAACTTACAGACTTTTTCGGTCAGACTTTGTTTGTAGATCTGTTTGGTGGAGTTGGTCGATTCGGCAAACGAGTCGCTCCAACTGTGACAACAATGACTCATCGACTAGAGGACTAGGTCAAGTGGCCAAAGTTTTTGGTCACAATATTTGTGTATTCTGCTCGCGAAATTTTATCTAATCTACGGCAGACTATATTTCGCACTATCAACCGTCTCGATAAAAGCCGATCCGGGTTTTCGGTAAATTTCCCAATCTCCAACATTTTATTTTTAATCTTTCATCATCCGTTTACGTGAGAGAATCGTAACAGAAAAATAACATTTAACGATGATAAGCAGTCAACGACCGATCGGGACACATGCTTCCTATGTACCATATAGTAGAGTTAAGTATTCACTCCGAATAACGTGTCAGAATCGTGATAAAGATTTCAATATTCTAAACAATCGCTTACGAATAAAAGAAAGAAAATTGTATGGTCATACAATAGACACGCGTGTTTCCTTTCTTCCAGGAGGTATCGCCTAACAAAAAACTAACAATCTCTGCAACTATAAAATAAATCATGGTACAAGGGCTTAAGTACCGTACAGTTAAATGAATCATAGTTAAAAACCAATGTCGCCAGGACACCGTAGTTCGTTCGTCAGGGAATCGTTGTAGTGCCTCGAAAATATTTGCCGGTCGCTTGGACAAACAACCATGATAAATCATGCTAGCCTGTGCCCCGGCACGAAGAAAGGAATAGATGGAAAAAGCAAATGGTATTCGGATGAGGGACGTTCGGCCAGACGTCGACTCTATAAACACCGTGTATAAGCGCCGCGCACGCGGGTTGAATGCATGCAAATGAGTATTAAAACGTTTTCTATGTACCCGGGCCACCTATGTACTCGTCGCCTATTTACCCGCCGGTAAACAGCCGGGGAAACAGAAAGAGAGAAAGAGAGAGTTCCCTTCTCTAACAATAGAGGCATTATGTTGCCGGCCGCGGCCGTATTATGCATACCGTGCTAGAGGTATCGTGATGGCCGGCTGTCGATGCGGGGCTGTGTGCGTGCGCGAAATACACGCCTGTGTCGCGATTCACACCGTGGTTCGCTTTTGTTGGACGCGCCTTAAAAATCATGCTGGACCATGCTGTTAGAAACTGAAAGTTGTAGAGAGCGAGGAGTGTTCGGTCTGAAGCAGACCGAACGTGAGATATATGTATTTATTTAAGCACGGTCCGCTGCAATATTTCGAGACACTCGACGTGACGCGACGCACAGTGGGCGAGAAAGCGATCTTTTTGGACAAAAATCTGTCAACAACTCAGTTTTTCATTGATTCAATTGGAATTTTGTTTTTAATGTTCGTGAAGGACTGTATATGTTCGGTATACGGACTTGCGGTATTGCACCGGGAGCAATTTAAATTGCCCTTTGGGGCATTAGACGTTAGAGAAAGAAACGACTTTTTATTTTTTATTGCTCCGTTGACTTCTGTGGACCCACTACAGCGCCCACAGTGCAATCTAAGCTCTCTCTACTAAACGATCGCCTATTTCACAGAATTTTGAGGGGAAATCGTGAGCAGACGCATTACCACCGCGGCTCCCCTTCCAACGAAAGCAAAATGTGCTCTCTGCCGAGACAAGGGTGTAAAAAATGGCGCCTGACAGCGGACGTCTTGATTGGTGTGAAGTGGCGGCTCGTGGGATCGAACAAATGAAGCTGACCGCTCGAAGGGACCACGGCGGATGATCGTTTCTATTTAAATTCGACGCCCCAAGGTGTATAGCTCTAGTCCCCGGCTATGAGATTTCACGGGGATCGCGTGTGCGAACGTGTCCGTAGGCCAATGAAAAATCGCGTGCCGGATTCGAGGAGGACAAAGAGGAATTTTGTTCCAAGGCGAGCGACTCCGCTATCGAAAACACGCTTTCCTGGAGACGTCATGCGATGCCTCCTCCTCGGCCTGGGTTCTGGCTGGCATAGGTGCATTATATTACACCCTGCATTATGCAGACCACGCCGCGCACGTAAGAATGCCTTCGGCGGACGGGACATGAATATCAAGCGTTCGTTATTGCCCGGCTCTGTGTGGGCACACCCTAAAATCCACAACGCGATGGACGACGCGACCGAAGAAAACGAAAGGATGCAACGACGACGACGACGACGGGCGTGTGTTTCTCTTTCACGCGATACTTTCGGCCTCCGCCGTAAATGGATTGTAGTATAATTTACTGCATCCGTCGCATCTTCTCGCAGTCTTGCCGTAGACGACGCAACGACGAATTGATCCTGTCACGATCCATCGAGGAAAACTGTGTTTAATCGAACCATAGGCGAGGTTTATTTATTGCCGCTTTGTGCTGGGTCTTGCAAATGAAATTGAAGCCTATAGGCATTCGTTGCAAGGTACAGGAACCGCGTACACACATCTAGTTCTCCTTTTAATTAATAATTTGAACAAGCTTGAATATATTCCGAACATAATTAAAATAATTAATTCTGAACAATCCATTAGAGCATCAACAGTGATTTACTTTCGAAAGAATATATGTTTCGTTCAACTTGTGCATGCGGAATTCACACAGTGTGTAACTAGGTAAGACTGTTTCTAGTAGTAGAAACACAGCTGCAAAAGGACAACGCCTTGATCTGTAATGATTGCGAGATCATTTAAGCCATTAACGATTACATGTTAATCAGTGCACTAATTGCCAATGAACGGGAATGGGGCCGGAAGCGAACTGCGTTCGCCGCGGGAGGATCAAGCTAGGTATCGTCTCACTTTCGAATCGAGACGAATAAAAGTGAATGTTAAATGAGGATCTGACTCAATTAAAATTAATTAAACGAGCATCTCGATTCAGGAAGGGTGGAGTCTGGTGTGCGGCACGGCGGATCAAGCTACAGTCATCGGAACTTGTTGTTCAACTATCGTCGATCCTACGATCCTAGGATTGCCGATTGACAATCCGTATAACATGCTCCCTTCTGAAACGTTTGGTAGCGTAATTTGAGATGTTGGGTGTTCAATCGAAACCGATTTCGAAAGCTTGGTCGATGGCTCAGCTAGAAATAGAAACGCGATCAGATAATCGCGCGAAAAAATAAACGAGACTTCCTCGGTTTCCATTAGGTAGGAAGCGGTTACGCATTCGCTGTTAGGCGAAGCGGAAGCATCGTGGGGTATCGCGGGTTCGGTGGCCGGTCGAGGCTTCTTCTCTTGGCCGGTGTTGATATTCCACACTGCCTCTCTCGAGACAGGAAAAAAACGGGGAAACGGGGAAACGGGGCCTGGCTGTCTATAAAATAAGCGCGTTAACTCTGCAAACATGTTTTACCGCAGTCGGCGTTGTAATTACTCGGTTCAAGGTTCACATTAATTAAAATCCTCCGCCTGTAACTGCGTGTCCCGCTTCACGGCACTCCGCAAGGGACTTCATTATGCGCATTACCTTGCAAACGCATTCAGAGTTGCTGCAGACACTTTGTGATAACCATCAACATCTGCGGTGGACAGTTATATTATTTTCATAGCGTTATTTTATATTTGATCATACTATATTTTGTACGTTTTTCCGAACTAGCATTTGCTTCGTTGCTCACCTTCGTGGCTAAAATGTTTAACTATTGGGTATGGGAATAAGTTTCCGCCCTTTTTCAAACAAAGTTAATATTTATTTAAACAATGAAATCAACAAGTGGAAATCTGAAGGAGCAATGTCCGGCGAATATGGCGGGTGGACGTCGGTGTGGCAGCGAACGTGCTAATGTCTGTCCCACTTCGCTATAATAGTATTCGCAAGGAAGAAACCTTGCTCAAAGAGAACGCGCCACCCCCACCGTAGACATAAAAATATTTCGTTATCCTGTGGGAATGCCAGTTCATCCTGTACATTGTATTTCGCCGTGCTCCTGCCCGGGCGTGCAATAAAGACGGTATAATAACGACGATAATGGCAAGTTCGTTTCGTTACGTGTTCCATTGTGAGTCAGGTGAAATTCGCTCCGGGCATACAAAGCTGGCTCAGGTGAATGGAGGCAGAGATCCATTGAGGCGGTCACGTCAATCGAGGGAGAAGAGATTTTAAAGGGGCAATGATTGACAAAAGACACAGGTCGACGCGGAATATCAATGAAAGCGACGCGACGCCTGATTCGCATGACAAGGGCCGAGACTGCATAACACACTCGCGTGCGAGGAACACGCGTACACTACCGGCCAAAAGTTTCGGTGCACGTGTGAAATATTTTTAATTTTTTTGTCATTACATTCGATATAAACCGACAACAATAAGATTGGAGACGGAGATTACATCTATTTATAACTGTAAAACCATGTATTTTTTGTAAAAAAAAACGGACAGAACTTTCTGATTGACCTAATAAAAATGCAGCAGGTGCGCTCAAACTTTCGGCCGGTACTGTATGTATAACACGGATAACACGAGCATAACAGAAACCTCGGGACTACAGGGAACATGCTCGCGTGCTGCTCTTTCCGTAATTCTTTCGACACCTCCCCGCCGAGCACGAATCGTTTCCTCAGTGAATCCGCGAAGCTTTAATTGGAAAGGCACACGGGTGTCTAATTAAATGTGCCCGGAGTTAATAGTCGATAACAACTCGCTGCGGCGGCGCGGCGCGTCTCGGCGTTCCTTTCGTTGTTTCTTGCTTCGCTGGGTCGGCGCACGGTTTAATAACACGTCAGTTTTCATCGACCGTCTAGTCACTCTGGTCCCAGGTGGGCACGCGAATGCGAAGATGAGCGATCCACAGGATCGAGATCAATCCTATTCCGAAGAAAGTACGCCGGCCGCCGCACCGCGCCGAGGGAAAGCGACGCTCGCCGCTACTTCGCCGACGATTTCGTGTAATCGACGACCATCACCGGGAATTACACATTTCAGGATCTGTCATTATTTCTTTCTTCGATTGCTCGACGCAGCTGCAATTTCCGATTCGATCGTTCGGGGTCTCTGGGTCGTCGATTACTCGAAATCTGCAGGTTTCGTTTTGCAACGCCAGAGGACGGGATGATTTACGGTATCCTTTGACGCGGATAATGCAAACTCATCATAGGGAGGGTTTGCAATTTCTGCAATGTATTAATATTGGATATCACTGTATTCGGGAAAGTCTACAGAATCTTTTGCTGTAAAGAACAATTCAATATCTTTTATAATAACATCACAATATTTGTTTAAAGTTGAAAAATATGTCATTTTTTCAAAGCCATGTTCCTCAAAAACTGTGCGTATAGGAGAAAAATCAAGGACATATTCGGAATCAGCGCAAAAAACTCTATAGGAAGGACCCAACAGTATATTGGGAACAAATTTGGTGTTGGACAGTGTTATCTTTCGAATTACTTACGCTGCGGATGGTTTATAAAAATAGTTTGCGCTACTAAATTCTGGACCGAAAGTTACACGGTTTAGAAAGGAAACATTCTACTTTCCCAGATATGAAAAAGGAACGTACTAACTTCGCAGCTCTGTTGGATTGAAAAATTGACAGTCTGTCGCATAAAGGTTGTATGTAGAGACAGAGCGGTATTCGAAAGCGTTGAACCTCGCCGGTTCTCATATTTGTTCTCGGCATCGCGTGCACCAGTTTCCAAGGCATAGAGGCACTCTGTACTATTTGTACTATTTGCGGATTTATCATCTTCTAATGGCGAATGCGCGCAGTAAAGACGATTCGTTATTATGATTACTATTATTTCGCGTGGCCGCGCCTCGGTGAGCCCGTTTTTCCACGCGTCGAATCCGCGTGCATCCGCTCCAGATACCAGCAGCGATCCGATCGAGCCCTGTTGGATGTGATCGTTCGACGACGTAATCAATCCCGACAGGCAATTATTAGGCTCGGCTCGAAAATAAATCGATTCCGTCAGGTGGCACGGAGGCGGGCAGAAGACGGCGGCCGGCAAAAACCGCCTCTAAACGCTCTAATAAGATCTCGGCGAGTGATACACGGCCACTGGATCGCGCCTGGGATCGAGGATACGTCTCGTACAGATCGATTTGCACATCGGATACAGTTATCCGCGGTATCGGATAATAATTTTGCCCATGTTTCTTGAAAAATTCAGAGCTCTGAAAGTTTGCTCCAAGGAACATCTACGATCAGGACCAAAAAAGTTTATTAACCGTTCTGGCTTCCTCCCAATAGGGAGCAGCAACGTCACGCCCATTCAGAGCAGACCACACCTATTCTCCAGTTTTCCGTGAAAGTATTCAAGACTGAGAGCGCGTTTCTTCGAAAAATCTGAGTAAGATCGCGGCGAGTGATACCCGGCCCCTGAGTCTTCCGTGATCAAGGATGCGCCTCATCCAGATCGATTTGCAGATGGGGAACGCACACCGGCCCGATACAGTTATCCGCGATATATCGGTATTCATTTATCCTGGGACTGGCGCGGTGGTTTGCCCGGTTATCCGGTCTGTTCGTGTTATAAACTGTGATCGTCGGTATGTGGGACAATCGCGTCTGCCATATGGCCGGCGCGTTGCCGGACACCTGGGGTCGTAGAAAATCTCCAGGACGAGGTGACGAGTCGCGAAAGAAACGGTCGTCGAGCGTCAAACGGTCGTCCTTAATCGTTCGTCGCGTGTATAACGGCGCGGCGCGGCGCGGTGCGGCGCCGCGAGATCTTCCACCGAGATCGGGCTCTCTCTCTCTCTAAAGCGTTTATAATGCGCTCTCGTAGCGAAATCGCCTCGGGCCGCGATTGCAACTTTAATTTTAGAATGGCCGCCGGCCAACGGCTCACAAATTACGCGGTAGTCGCGTGGTTCAGCGCATTCAACGCGCTGTTATTCCTGCGCATCCATTTTACGAGCATGACGAGACATACGTTTTTGTATTCTCCTTTTTTGCTCGTCTTTCGCTGCAATTCCCTTACTTGGGGAAAAATTTGGAGCTGCGAGGCCACGCCTAATCCGCGAGACACGCCCGTGTCACGTATGAAATCGCTCAGGATCAGGATTTTCGAGAAATAATATTTCGCGTCTGATGCAGTTTTTGGGTTGGGATTTCTTGCGGTTCAGACTGGACGGCGCGCCACGGCGTCTCGTTCGCCGCAAATTGTTCGCCGATGCGTTCGCTCGCGACTAAATTGCGCTTAATAAGAGCGAACGAGCGCACCGATCGAGCTGGAATTAATTCGAGGGCATCGGCTCTGATCCGTGGTTTCTGGTCCCTGGAATTTCGTTCGGGCTCCCTCGGCCCGTCGAATCGAATCGCCTATTTTCGTAACCGATCGCGGTTAAACGGCTTGCGGCGAGGGGATTTTCGATCGAGGCTTATCGTGCAGTTGCGTGAGATCCGCAGCTTTTCAGCTGGGTGGTCTGGGAGAGGTTAGATATGCCGCGTGCACCGTGGAAATTTATTTAATTTATATAATTCCTCCTGCCTCGAACCATCCACCGTGCAATTAGTTCGCCTTGGATCTGTTTAGGAAATTAACGTTTTTGCCGGGTGCAAGATCGGAGATTGTCCCTGCGTTCTCTTTTTACTATGAGTCTTGCAGTTGTCCGGTGCAATTTTTAGCGAGGAATAACTGTTAAAGCAAGTCGCGCACAGTTTGTGGGACTTTAATGGTTCCTGGCAGTTAAGGGTCGATAAATTGCGAAATTCGATCTCGAGACGGCGAGGTTGACTGGTCGGGGGGGCCCCGGAATCGCGAGTTTATCACGTCGATCAGTTAGCGGCGTGTCTAACGATCGCAATTTTACGCGTCATGAATAAACAGCAACGGTCGTTCGCCCTCGGCGGCGATTCGAGAGACAAACAGCGTCGATCTCTCGCCGCCCTCGTCGGTGGTCAGCCAGCAATCGAATCTGCGCGTTTACGTCTCGATCCTTAATCATCGCGACGCGGCGTGGCGCCTAACGGGGACGAGAGATTACATATTAGTTTGCCCTTGGTTGGACGTGATATCCGAGGAACTCGCTCCGATCGCTCCGATCTCGGTTTTTGCCCGCGACAGAGTCACGGACCGATCTAGTTTCTTTGTTGCCTCGATCACCAGCCAACAAGAAGAATCTTATTACAGGAAATGGAGATCGGTTTTTGCGAGTCGCCTCGGATTACCGATTGAAACGCGCGCGAGCACGGATTCAACGTATCTGTCGCCTTTTATCACTGCTAAAGAGTTAATGCGATCGCTGACGTGTAGACAGGCAGATTGAAACGCACCGGAAGCCAACGGCACTCCGGGACGATCCTCCGGTCCAGCGGGAGAGCGAAGATGTTTAATGCAACAGGTCGGATGCACTGCAATTAAGAAAGTTTAGCGTGGCGGGAGAGCGCGGATAACATCGTTCCCAATCGTGCGTTTAACCGTGAAATTTTTCCTCTTTCACGTCCGGCGACTGTGAAAAACTCGAATCGAGAGGAGTACTCGATGCTACCTGCAAGGGATCAAGACCTTTCTCTGTAATAACGAGTCGGTGGACTGTGGATTTTATGCATTTGTCACGTGATTTTCCACTTACCAGAATTATTAACGCTCATCCGTCTCTCGTTTTCAAACACAACGAAAAATCTTTTTATTTGGCCCCTGTTTCTCACAAGAAACGGTTGGCGCGCAACATTTTTCTTTCGCAAGACTGTGCAATTAAGGAACTGTTATTTTAAGAATGATGTTTGAAGACGTCATTCTAGGACAACAGGTGAATAACCTTTACTGAATTTAAAGATAATCCGGCAATAACAAGCTATTATCTTCAGCCAAATCGGGAAATAATTTTTTACGAGCGCAACGGACGAGCATGTTTGGACCACGTTCTCTCGTAAAAAGTAACTGTTAAAGCCGGCCCGATATTCCTGTCCGATTAGCATCGGGGACTTTTGAGGTGTACGGGTCGTTAGTTCCGGTGGGAGAGCGTAAATTCTACTGAGGCGATCGCTTGCTCTAATTGTTCATGGATAATCAAGTATGGTTGTTCTTCCGGGTGACCATCGATACGCCCCCGTTTAGTCTTCTTCTGAAGTGAAGTGTGGAGTGCAACACTTCTTCTGGTGTTATTATGCAAACGGAGAAATTTCGAAATTCCAGCAATTCTGAGCTGCCGGGAATTAACTGTTTGCACTCGAATTGCGAATTGGTGTCCTAATTTTATAAAGCTACGCGAGCCTCGATGGTACATTTAGAGTGTACACTGCAAAAAGATTAGGTGACGAAGCGAGTCGGAAATACCTTTTACAGATAATGGTAGTGTCACGGTTCACCAACCTTGGAAATGCTAGTCTGAGGTCCGTTCTAAGCTTGTTCAGTAGCTCGCTGACCGAGGTGAATTGTCTCAAGGTCATCTCGCCGCTTCCGGAAGCATAACCGGAACTGGAGCTGGTCGTCGAGGGCAGGGTGCCTTGAGAATCCTGGACGCTTCCTAATGGACGCCTTCCCCATCGTCTGAGCGCGATAGCATAGTCCTCCGCGTTGTACGTAGGTGGTCTTAATCGCTCCTACAAACAGAACGAGGACACTCATTCTCAGTGGTAATGGCCTGGCTCTATACATACAGTGACGAGCAAAAGTGTAGACACACTTCGTTTGTTTTACATAAAACGTGATAATACAAGTTATTTCCCAATTGGAAATGCACTTGTATCGCACAATGAAATTATACTGTTCCTCTTGTCTGCACTAAGTGGTTTCATCTCGAGTCTCGCGAGTCAAGTAACTTTCACACTGAAGAATAAGTACGTAAACACTAGTCTAAACTATTATCAGTGATAATACAAATCACATTTTACGTAAAACAAACGAAGTGTGTTTACACTTTTGCTCGTCACTGTATATTCTACATTATGCGCTAACGAAACGGCCTGGCGACCTGGAACCTGGCAGGCAGCTTAGATTAAATTGAAAAAATTCTGGCTTCGATTCACGCACAGTTACAAAGTTACTCTGTAAAAAGGTACTCTTGTTCTTTTTAGAGAACGCTATAAAAAGAACCCAGAAGATTATTCTTTCTCGAATAAAATTGTTTTCTAACGAAGATACGGGGGGAATGGCTGGCGGGCTTCCTGGTTACCGTAGAAGGAAGTTTCAATTTGATGAAAAAGGTTCGGGAACTCCGCGGTGAAAAACCGATTCGCACTGGGGCACGGCAAGAAGTATGAAAAATCGATCGACGGATACCGCAACCGAGTACGTTCAGCTCGTAACGTTCCGTATCGGTTGAATCGCGTGAATTACAGTCGTACCGGACTATGAAATATGCACGCGATAGAGTGGGAGGTAGCACGAAGTTAATTTCACGGCGCTTCCTACCATAAATCGACAGAATTATAGTGCTTATCGCGTGATGTCGGTCCGGTTCACGCGCTCGCGGTTTCGCAGCATCTCGTCGCGTCGCGTCGCTTTGACTCGATTGATTCCACGTTGAAACATCCCGATCGATCCTGGAAATTAATTTATCGTCCGTATGCTTGTTTAACGATTTTATGGGAGCACAGAACCTGGAACAGTTATCGGGGAAACGAGCTCGCTGTTTAATCGGCGAATCCTTGCTGATCTGGGACGATCAGGGGATGATTTATCGCGTCTCTTGTTGTACGAGCGAATTCAGGAATTTAACGATCCATTTACCACGAAGGTCCCGTAACAGCTTTCTAAACTGATCGAGGATGCCACGAATATCTGACGCAGGATCGCTTAGACTTTGGACGATTGCGGTTTCGTCAGGGTCTTCTTCGTTGTTTCGTATCTTCTTCATGTTCTTTCATTTCACACTGTATGAGAATCGTCGTGAAAAAACGTGTATCGCTGTAAGTGTGTAAGTTCCGCTGCCTTCGTAGTATCCAGTATCGACAGAGGGAAGTAACCCGTCGGACACCATCGTCGGTTAACGGTTTCCCTCTGAAAAAGGACAAAGTAATTACAGTCCCTTTCCGGGATGTGCGATATCGCGGACACGTCCGTAAATTGTCTAATGGCGTGGATAGAGTGGACTCGCGCACAGATCAATCATGTTTCGTAGCCCCGCGGTTTTTCATTCGAGGCGTTCGCGGAACGGTATCTTCGCTGCAGGAAATCGTTAGGTCGAGAAGGGTTCGGACGTAACCGTAGTAATTATGCAGGTAATTAGGCAGCCTGTCGACGAAAATAACGTTGCTCGCGAGCCGTGGCCAGAGTAGAGAAGAAGAAGAGCTTGAAGAGAAGATCCTCCGAGCCACCGTCGAAGAGGATTCCTGCGAAACAAAACAAACTCCCAGGCAACCCACATACGCGAACGTCACGCTTTCTTGCGTTGCTCGCGAGTGCTCATCGATTTGTCACCGTTGGTGTCGTTTATCGGAGAGAAACGAACAGCTAACGTCTATGAAAAAGAAGAGATTATTTGTTTTGAAATCGGGGACGCGGCGGCCAGCATGCCATGCCGTGCTGCCACGGTTGATCTAATTTCATATCGGTGTTTGCACCTACTTCGAGCCGGTTAAACCAAAGAATTCGGTAAAAGTACCGACTTTCACGGACGATCAGGATCGCGAACCGGTGTAGCTTGTCAACGCGCATTCCGTTTCATTAACCGCGAGCATAAATCTGTCGGCGGTTTCTTTCCTTCTGCCGTGAAAATTCCTGCGCCATTTGAATATTTCAACATTTTTGCCTTCTCCGCAGTAATTGTGAAAGAAACAAAATCTCTTCCGTTGTTCTTCAGAAACGAAACAGCAACGTCTCTCCGAGGATGTTTCGGACGTCGAAGAAGCCATAATCGGCGCGCCCATGAAACAAATGATAGCGCAAGGGGTTAATAGTCTGCGCCGTGGATGATTTGCGGGCGTTAATCACCGGGCCGTTGACAAATCGCCTCCCTCGCAGGCCGGCGACTTGTACAAATGCGTTCAGGGCGATCGGGGGCCGCAGAATTCGATGCATCCTTGGATGCACGTTAATGCACGTCCGGATATTAAATCCGTACAGTCCGTTTAAATGTCTTGGACAACACACGATTCTTTCCCTGCGGCCTGCGAGACAGCGCTGGGACAAAACAGCGCTTTATAAATTGAGCGGTCGAATGGTATGCGGCATGCATAATTAATCGGCGGAACTATGCGAACAGGTATTCATGAGTTGGTCAGCCGCGGACCGTTTCATTTGTGCGCCGCGCTCTACCCGGAGCAAATTCCTAAATGCTTCGATTCTTCCTTCTTTTTTTTCTACTTTTTCTTCTTCATCCTCTTCTCCTCCTTTTCCTCCTCTTCCTTCTTCTTCTTCTTCTTCTTCTTCTTCTGCTTTTTATTTGCGCGAAGAATCGAACACGATTCGTTTGGTAAGTGGATCGACGAGTTCCTTCCTGGAACTTCCGCTGCCGGAGGAAATTACCGCCGCGCCGCGCTGGCAAAACTTGGAAGAATCTCAGCCGATTCGGTTTTAACGACGTGGACAATTCATTTGGTAACTAGATCGCCGGCTGATTTTCAGGATCGGGATCCTTCTTTGGATTGATGGCGAGCGATTGCTTCCGACGATGGAAGAAATTGCCGTGGCAACACTCCGAGGTATTTTAATCGTCTGTTTTCCGATGTCTTGGACGATTTATTTGGCACGCGAATCGAGTGGTTTGCGATTGAGAATTTTCTTCCGGAACGCGCAATCACCGGATTCTTTTCTATGTTTCTCTTACAGAGTCGAGCCGACCGGAACAATTTATTTGGTGAATAGATTGAGACACGATTTCCGCGTAACGAAGGGTCGGACGATCGGTCTGGTAAATAGCACGATGGAGCAGGGATATTGCAGACCCTTCCCGGAACGCAGCGATCCTGGTCGGCGTAGGTCGTGTCCGCGGCGCAAAATAGCGCAAATCGATCCGATCGCATAATGCGACAATTTTCGCGGCGGTTATGACAAATAGATTAGAACTGCCGGGATTATGATAGAGAACAAGCCTATTCGAGGCGGGTAACTGCCTGTAATCTTCTTCCTTTAACACATTTCTGGCCCGTTTATCGAACCTCCTGGACGCGGCTTGGTTCTCACGACATCGTCGTCGACAAAAACGACTAGCCGGACATTTGCACACCTACCTGACCGCCTCTGTACACTCTACGTATATTGACTGAATGCTGGAAGATATGCTAATCGAAAACATCCTGGCTAAGCTTTAATATCCCGCGCGACTCGCTTGTCTCACCGCCATCTAACTTGACGCGATTTTCCTTCTTTTCCTATCGTGCAACGATCCTTTCGGTATCACCTCTGCCTTCGCCATCAGCGAACACGTTTAGCGTACTGACCTTTTCCGGTTGCAATCCCCACGGCTTCACTACCAGCAGCTCCTCCTCCGCGTTCGGCGCCATGTCCGACTCGCTGAAAGACAAAAACGAACGGTTTTAATAATGATTAATGAGTCGGCGCTCTATGAATATTCAATCCGAGGCGCGAGCAACAGTCGGGCCAACGCGTGTGAAGCCACTGAATGATTCAACAGCGATTAGGAGCTGTTCCTGTCGCTTCGCTCTTGTTGCCTCTCGCTCACTCGTCTCGTCGTCGAATAAAAACCGTTTTCGTACATGCACTCGGAATACTTTTGTCTCGAACAATTGGTTTAGCCTGCGATAAAATCATGGGTTCACTTTGATGCTTACATGTATAGTGTACCGATTTTTATAAAGAATTTGCAAAGATTCGAATGCTTTTCCTGCCGAGAAAGAAGCAGAATATTAAGATTCCGTGTTAGAACCGCGACCAGCGTGTAAAAAGAGCCACCGGCGAAACGGATCATTAAAATTGGTGTGCGAGTTTTTTGGTCCAGATTCCAGCGATTAATCGCTCGACGCCTCGCCGATATTCAGCGACGAGCCGCAAGAAGAAGGAGAAGAAGAAGGAGAAGAAGAAGAAGAAGAAGAAGAAGCTCGTGCGTGGCCCGTGCTTTCGTGGTCGAAACACATCGGCGTGGCGCGGCGCGGCCTGGTGCAACGATGCAGTTAATTAGGAAGTTGCACGCGTCGCATCTTGTCGCATCGCGTCAGGTGCACTCGTCCAGTTTGTGGAACGACTCCGGGGAATTTGCTGCGTGGAATTTTCAAACGGTACCTCGGTGCTCGCTCGTTTCGTTCCGCCGCAACGGAGACGAGCGCGGCTGGTTGCTTCAAGGTGTTTCGTCTTCCATTCGATATATTCCGATAGGATCAGTATACTCGGAGAAGGTGGTTAGGCGAGGGCCTAAAATTCAGTTCCGGCGGATCAGGCGAGATTACACGGTCCGAGTAAAGCCGGCATACCGTGTGAGAAGCGTTAGAGTATAAGGATAATGCGAGAATCCTTGCCTCTCGGCTGATCATGCGCCGCGCCGCTCCGCGCGCTTTAAACAGCGCCAATTAGTCTAACGAGTTTACAATAACAATTTTATTAATTAATGACTTTCACACCTGGCCCGAGTATACTCGTCGGCTGATTAGGCGCCGGCTGCATTAAATCGTACAATGTTGCGATGGAATATTCATGCCCGAGGCTCGGCAGCGGCCGGACGGGATGCAAATGAATGTAACGCCGCGATACGAGGAACCAGAAACGTTTCCCCGGAACGAGTAATGGCTGGGCAACTGTGCAATTAATAGTCGCGTTAAGGAGAACTTGGAATTCCTCCACCGAGGAGAGCAGGAAACGCGGCTTGTACGCTCTTCTGTGTGGGTCGCTCGCTTCTTCTTTTCAACTCGAGAAAAACAAAGAGAACGAAACCACGGCTTTACACTTTTCCCTTTTAACATTGAACCTCCGTCACGGTCTGGTCGATGATCGCGGAAATATTGTTCCAGCACCACGAGAAACTACAGTATCTCGCTGATCTGCTGGGCAATTAAAAGGAATAGAGCTGGTTAGACTTGCATATGTAAGCTCGCAATACTCGCTGATGGATCTCGGATGCTCATCGTTGCACAAATTATATTCTTTCGTTATTCTTAGGACCACGGAGATATTCTTCGGACGTTTGTGTACGCGATATTTTTCCTGTGGAAGGTGGAATTAGTGGAAGTGTTGCGTACACATCGGATTAAAGTTGTACGATTTTAAACGGTATCTCGAATTAATTTTTAACATTTCCGTATATGGCAGTATAAATAAATAGGTTTCCCTCGAATCCCCTCGCCAAAGGTAAACCCAATAACTCGCATCGATGGTGTAATTACCAGAGCGGCTATCACATAGCATAATTATTTAATAAACGTCATCACCGATGCTCCAGTGAACGATACGATCGCTCGCGTCCCCGCCCGGTTAATCTGTTGCGTTTTCACGGTTGGACGAGGACGAGATGCACCGAAGGGACTTGCATCAGCGCGAGGACAGAAGAGCGTAGATGCGGCTTGTCGGCTTGGCAAAAGTCGATTTCGTGGGCAGGCTCGTATAATAATAGGAGTCACGAACATCGAGCCGGTCACGACTCGCCGTTGCGGCGTATGATCGTGTATCGACTGATCGAAAAGGGGGCCTGCTACTCCTTCTCGATCTCGCGGCACCGCGCCGCGCCGCGCCGCACCGGCTCTCGATCGGAAATATTCTGGTAATGCTCGGCTCTCTCGGCTCGTGACCTTACCCGGGGCCCCTTCAACGAATCCCTGTCGATTCAGGTAATCCCCTGGCTCGTAAGTACGGCTATCAGCGATAATGACTCGAAAATATTATAATCCAGCCGGTAGGAATTGGTTTTCGATGACTACGGGACGGGCATGTGTCGTGTCCCCGCGGCTTATTGCCGCTGTTCTCTCTCACTTTCCTACTCGACGCGGTTGTTCGTAGGCACAGGTATTCGTTGAAATACGCTAACAGCTGGATCGTGTAGCCTGTGTTCTGCCGAACGGGTAAATAGGACAAATTTACGGCTATGGGCTCTCGCGCGCCGCTCCGCGCCGGATCGTTTAAAGGTTTTTCAGGGGCGTAATCCCGCTGAAAGAGTTGTAACCGGGAACGCGCCGAGGGAAACCGAAGACAATAACGAGCGAATCGTCCGCAACATTAATTGCCGGTTCATCGTACGCGCCGCGGTGTACGAGCCTCTTACATTAGCCCCCGTAATAGGCAGAGATCGCGAGACTAACTAAACGGAATTCTTTTCGGACAACAAATCCCGCTTCACGATCTCAAGCTTCGCCGAAATCCTGACCAAAAGTGGGAAATGTAATTGCCAATGATTAATTTGCAGCGCGTGATTCGAAAAGAACTCTTACGGGCCATTTAACGCGGCATACAGGAACAGCTGGAGCATAAACCGAATTCCAGGGAGAGTGCGGAGAAAACGCGTCCGCGTCGAGAAAAAGTTTCGTGAGGATTATATTAAATTTTCCTTCCGTAATCTAGGCTCCCGCTAGACGCGATAAGCGATCGGCCATAATTCAGAGGGAATAGCCGGCGCATACCACGGATCAACGTCTGCCAATCAGAGACGCCTTTGCTGTTGCTCGCGCTTTAATCCGGCACGGACGCGTTTGATCGGTCGATTAACACGTCAGAAATGACTCGGCCGAGGAAACGAAGATTGCGCGTTTGGTTAAAATTTATTGGACGTACATCGCAACAGGAAAACGTCCGGTTTCGCTGGGAAGTCAGTTCTCTCGATTATACATATAGGAAAAGGTTAAAAGAATCGAATATCATCGATACGTAGATTGTTTTATTTTCGACCTGGTAAAATTATTAAAGAAAACGAATCGTTCTTAGTAGGGATGTGCGAGATCCCGGTCGGGACGGGAAATTCTCTGGAATCCCGGGTATTCTCGGGAATCTCGCACACTCCTAGTTCTTAGGTGTCTCGCGATCTTACAAGAAATGCAGATAATTGTATTTATTTATTATTTATTTATTTTATTTTAAAAAAAGAAATGCACATAAAGACCCGCAGTCTATACTCTATACGTTATACGGAAAGATGCTTTCCGGAATAAATATTCCAGTGTCCCAGGAACGGGGTGGCGTGACCCTAAATTAAAGCAGAACGGAATCGACCGTCTCGCGTCCATAATAAGGGTAATAAAATGTCGCGACTGTTTGCACAACGTTTAGCAATAATTGTCGCGCATTACAGTAACGCGGTGGAAATTATTTATCCACCTCGGAGCATCTCGTTTAAGACCAACATAAACGCTGTAACGTAAAAGCCATCCAAGTAGCCGGCTGTTTAACGTATTTTAAGAGCTGGCAGTCGTTGGTGATGCCATTAATGAACGCCATTTTACCATTTATTGCGCGGGCAAGGATTCTTCGCTTGGAGGAACGGAAACCAGCGATCCAAGCGATTAACCAGATCCACAAAGCAATGGTACCAACGTATCAAACGATCCTCGTTTTTTCGATTGTATTATACAAGAGTGGTCGTCGAACGTTTAACTGCCAGTTCCAACGGGATCGAGCGATTTATTTACTTCGTCTTAATCCATCTCCTCTTTCTCTTTCGTTTTTATCAGACTGCGACGTAATTAGATATATGGGAAGGAGAGCGTTGATCAAAAACAAAATTATTATAGATTTCTACTTTGTTGAGTAAATGCAAATTGATTTACTTATGTAGCATAGAAATACTCGTTGAAACCAATAAACAACAGGTGGTCCCGATCCTGGGGCAACTCCGAAGGCCGTAAACCCAGAGAAAGGCTCTCTCGATCCCAAGAATTTGCCATCGTCATCGAGAGAAGATCTTCTTTACTTTCATCGCCTACAATAGGCGTGGTCCGCCGTCGGTGGGCGTGGCTTTACGGCTCTCGCTTTCGACGGAGCCAGTACACAACCGTAAGAACGTGAACAAGCGTCTACTTCGAAGAGAAACTGCGACAAGAAGAGGGGACAAGAAGAAGAACAAGAATAAAAATAAAGGAGGGTCCCAGGGGATCCTCCTACGATCTCGATCGAGGGCCCTGGCCATTAGAATCCTCGGATACGCAACGAATCGCACCGAATCGAATGTGCCCCGGTCATCAGCATTAATCTCGCGGAACGTTTGCGGCCGATCGGAGCGAGCGGTCACGGTGATTCCTCGCGTGTCAAAGAGGGCCGCCTCGCGGAAATGTCAAGCGTGCGTGGATGTGGATACGGGACGGGACGGGACGGGACGAGACGGCTGCGACTGGGGACTTACGAGAGAGCCTTGCGCTCGTCAGATCCGCGATCTCTCGAGCGCAGCACGAGCATAACGTAGTAGTAGCGAAGGTAGAAGGTAGCCAGCCGGCCGGAGTAGGTAGATACTTACTCGAGGAGGACAGCCGAGGCATTGACCCGCGCGCGAGCGGTTAGTCACGCGTGCACACGCACTTTTGCACGCCTCGCGCGCACCTATACGTACCGGTACAAACGCGGCGCAACGCGCTCCAAAGAAAGCTGTTTCGACGAAGCTGAGAGAGACGGAATACGACTGCCTTTGCACCCCGCGGACGATTCATGATCACCGTCTGTTCTGTTTCGAAATTTTTGCATGCGTTGATTTTTTAATGAAATCTGGAGCAGGGAAAGCACACGGCCGACTAAAAGACTGTTCACGGTAAAATCCAAGTAGAAATGACATCTATGATTGATGGTATACATATGGTATGTTTTTATATGTATCTCACTGTTTAGAAAGTACATAGCGTGAATGTATAAACAGCTGCACTCTAGTTGTGTTTTTCTAAAATGCGATGGGAAAGTTGTAGAAATGAGGACGGATAAGAAAAAGTGATCTCGTCTCAACTTTTTCTGGATGATGATACTAAAATGCCACATTAAACTTTATACATACGTCTATCATTGTATTTGGTTTTCCACTTGAATTGCTATCGAGATACTTTATCATCCGGGGAAGATGAAGCAAAGCGAAACTCCCGTTTGTAATGAAGTATAATTTATTAGACTCTAAAGAAAGATCCTTCGTTCTCTTCGAAGATAACAAACACGGCCATTTTCAACGTCTTTCCCAAAGGTCCTCTGCATCGCAATGGTTCCCTCGGAGGAATGCGCAGGACTGCAACGCATCCAAGGATAAAAACTTCTCACCGTTCGCTGAGAAAAAAAAAAACCGGCGCTGAATGATTCAGTGATCTCAGTCACTTCGCAACTTGACCCGATTTCCAGGAACGTTCCGCGAACAGACGAGTGCGCGCCGGATGGCATGCACCGGGGCGATGCAACATTGGCTATACGGTGCAGTCGTTGCATCGAACGCGTCTCGACCGAACTTGGGCCAGTTCGAGAAGCTGGATGTCATTGAACCTGACACGGCGTCGTGTCGCAATTTGGCCGCGGATCGAACTGCACGGCTACTTTCTCCAATTTTGCGTCTCGCGAGGGATGCGCTCGCGTCTATTATTGCGAATATTATTACAGTAATTGCTCCTTCGTTGTCCTGAAGACGATGCGTAGCTGGACGAGAGGCGGAAGGGTAAGGGGCCAGCGAAAGAAAAATATGGTAACCCTGGTCCAGACCCGCGCAGAACGGAGAACTATAGGGAAAGAATATTGCAAGGAAAAAAGGAGTTTTCTAAAGCCAGACAGTTGATTACTTTTGACTGCGAATGCTTTTCTTTGTCATTTAACTAGCCGTTTCACCAAAGACGAAGTCATAAATGAAAAATAGTGTCCGGGCACGGTCGTTGTCCGCTCAAACCCCCGGCCTTTGGACAACGAAGGAGCTTTAACTGTATATGGCAAGAGGTTAACGCTCGATACGAATCTTTCGAAATATGTATAGCAAACGCAGCCAGCCTCTCGGCTTCGAAAAGACTGTCTCCGGGCATACCTCGGCTATTGTGGTCTCGCGTAAAATTGCATTGGCGCGGCGCGGCGTATCGGTGTGTGCACGGTTGTTGCACGGTTGCATAGTGGAAGAGGGTCGCGTGCACGCGGGACCGCGGTGAACAGCGCGCGTTCCGCCCGTGAATAGGTAATGCAATGCTCGAACAGGCGCCATGACTCGTTGCAGCCGGTGTCCCTCCTGCTTTGCCGCGGGTTTCGCACCGCGAAAAATCCGGCGATCGCCGATGCTGCGCTGTTGATCTTCGAGCAGGCCATTAGTGGGATATGCGAGAGCATGGAATTTCTGCCGTTCCGTGGGCTACATCCCCTCTCGCCTGTCTTTACGATAGCGTATGCGCATCGATTGCGCTCGCGAGGACGACTAGCCACCGAATCTTCCACCAATTATGCCATTACACGACCTTCCCCTACCCACGCCGTCGCCGTCGCGTCCTCGTGCTGCGATTATTCGGCATTTTTGCGAAATCGAGACAAGCCTCAAACTTCTTTTGTTCGATCTTCGCCGCCCTTCGTCGACGAGCTTCGATGAGAATCGGCGGTCAGCCGCGCCGAAGAAAAGATAATTACGCAATTTGCGGCTGAACGCATCGCGTGATTCGTCGGACTACCGTGATGGACCTCCTCGCGGTGCTCCCGGAGTTTCAAGCCACTTTTCGAAGGTGTTTTGCGATGATCAGCTTCGTAACGAAGATGAAATTGGATTTTGGTTCTGGTCTGTGGACTGCGATGGTCAAATATGTATATCACAAAAATTTTCTGTATTATTTACACGGTTCTCCTGTTCGAGTAGCTCCTGCAGCGAGAGCGGACGTTTATTTCTTGCGTAAATCTCTTTTTGTTTCTGCTTTTCCTAATCTATTATACAATTTACTTGATTTGATTATTGTGGGTCATGGTTTCGATCGAGCTCTGCCCGGACCACGTCCTTGCAACTCTTGATATCAGAATTTTAAACAAATGTAGCACACAGATATGTGACCAGATACCAAGCTACAACTTTAACGCATGATCGCTGTTTCTCAAGGATGGAAACGCGTACGCGAATCGCATAACGCAGACTTGTAGCTTGCATTTACACCGTAGCCTGCGCAGCCTTGGCACAATATAGATACAATAATAATAAGACACGTGTGGGGTGGTGAGGCGAACTTGTGGAATAAAGTAAAACCTTCAAAACAGTGTAGCATGTTCTGGGGGCCGCGTCGGTGTTATTAGCCGGGCTACTTGTAGCTGTCGAGCGGCGCGTCTGAGCGTTTCGAGCGATTTCCAGCAATTACATCGCGAAATCAACTCCATTCGGTGCCTGTTCCCTGTTCCCTGTTCCCCTGGGGCTTCGGGTGCTATTACGGCGAAGGTCGCACGAACTGGGGAAGTACAGTTGAATCCATAGCGCGGCGTGAGCATTGTAAGCATCACGGTACACGTAATGCTTCCCGTCGGGCTGTTTGCTCGAGGTGTATCGGTTATCTTGCCACGCGGATGAAGAGAGAACGCCTCTTCTCGTTCTGCTCCGCTTTGCTTCGTTTCTCTCCGCTTTGCACCGCTTCGCGATCAAGCACCGGTCGAAGCACGATCAGAGGGGTTCGTTCTCGTTGCCTAATTTCTTTAGATCAGGAGTGGCCAACCTGTGGCGCATTCGCCAAACGTGGCGCATTGGATGATTACAAGCGGCGCATTGCATTTCAACACCTGAGTGCTCTCAGTTCAATCCATACAATTTACGATTGTAGGATGTGAATTGTGGGGTTGACGACAGCGATCGCCCTCTCGGCCAAGAGATCATTTCTCACTATTGTGGATTGGTGCTCCAGTAAACGCGTGTCTTTTGAACTGACGTAAATTAATTAATTTCGTTGCGTGATTGAGTTATCCCTTTCCCTTACCTAAGCGAAGCAGATCCTACCCCTACCCCTATTTGTCAACCTCAACAATGAAACGTAAGAAGGTAGAAAAAAGTGCTCGAGATGTACGACGCATCTGAACTCGTATGCGATAAAAATTGACGCATGGTATGTAAAAGGTTGGCCACCCCTGCTTTAGATTATACATATATTCGTTCGTGCAACACTATTATTTCACTAATTCTAAGTCACAATATTACCAACTCTAATATTATATAATAGTTTCACAGAACTAACAACTGAGCTAATTTATTGTACAAATCGGTAGAGATTGGATCTAGCACCGAGCCTAAGCAACCGTTTCACTGTCCGAACACTCGCGTCTCCCTAATTAGTTCGAACAGTGCGCAGAGGTTCAGAAGTTATATGGATTCCCTTTGAGAAAACGAGCTTCTCGACCCAGGACCAAGATCGTCGAATAGGCGCCACGACTCTGTGCGGTTACCTACTATCCGCTTTGCGCTTTGAATCCCCCCGGTTGAAAAATGGCGTCGATCGAGAACCCCGGATCGTCGATCTTGACGACCATTAGCGGACTACACGGGACTCCTCCGGAGGGGATTTTTCCGCCATTGGCTTTCTGCCGGCTGCCCTCCAAGGCCGGTGGAATGCTAACCGACGCCCGGAAGTGCAGTTGATCTTCCATACCTGATCCTTCGGGCGACCGAGAAAGAAGTCAATTCGCATTCCCCCTAGCCCCCCATAGCTTACCGCGCCAGCCCGGAAAAACCATCTTCTCAGATGTTTACCGAGAGGTTTGGTGCCGTGTTCTTTCGTGAAACTCCTTGCGCTTCTTGCGCAACTTGTACACATTTTTTCTTCTTCCTGCGCGCGTGATTTTTCCCAGTCCATCCGATACTGGCGCGCTTTTCGTGAGAAGCGATTCGTCGCCGATCAACGGACCCATTCTATGCTAATATCGCGTTAATAACCGGTAGCACGCGACGAAATACCCAACTGGGACTCGGGGGAAACGCGACAGCGATTGGTCGGATCTGCTATTGTTATCCCACGGGGAAGTACGCTGATGTTGAAGTGATCGTCTGACTATCGCGAATAGCAAGTGTCATCGAAATATTCCCATGGACCATGTAATAATCATATCCACGGGCTGGTGGCACGATCGCGCTTATGCAGCTGATCTGTTCGAGTCTCCGGCGCTCGCGCTGCTCATCCGTTGAAATCTCTGGCGCTTCCGGAGCGTGGTTTAACGGGATCGGTATATTAAACGTTTCTCGATCGAGATATCGGTCGATTCGCGATTCTCCGTTCGAGTCGTTGGTTTTGTACGGATAAGGAACGGTGAAAACCGCGAAAGAATTCCGCGGCAATTATCGGGGAGCCTAGCCGTACGCGCTCGAAAGAAATCATAATACGAGTCCGAAGAATGAACATATACGAACGTGAGATTTTTCCATAGAGGATGGACGAATGGCTCGTTCCGCGAAACACGATAATTGCTGGAATTAAGTAAACTGTAAACAGAGAGGCCGAGAGTCTACCGTCGAGTTCCATTCTCCCTGGAGGGAGACCAAAATGGCGCGGAGAAGTGTTCGTTGGTTCGCGTTCCAGCAAGAAAAGAACAAGCAGATCCTTCCTGGATGATAATTAGCCTGGCAACAACTCTCTTTGGCGTAAAAGGCTAATCCACGCGATTAACCCAGCGATTTTTTTACTCGCGGCCGCGAGTATAATACACGCGCTGCACCCGTGGTAATTGTTAGCATTTTTTGCGATCCGCTATCTGCGAATCCAGGTCTTGCTTCTATGTACCTCCACCGTGTACGAGTTGCGCATCTTCGTTACTGTAATTTCTGCTTTCTACCAATCTTTCGGTCCAGTCGTGACCGGGTAACCGCCTCCGCAATCTCCTTAACCCTTGGCACTCTATCTAACCAAACTCGCGATCAAGATTTCACACGGAATCTGCTCAACATTTATGCTTTCCTCTCCTTCGAGTTATTTACACGAAAATTCACTATTATTTTTTGGACAATTTATTGAGTTTGTCGAATCAGGTCAGACGGCAGTTATTTCGCTCGTCAAACTCTCCTAGTTTTCTAGAGACGGATGTTAGATTCCCGGCCGAAGTTGAGACATTTTCTTTGCAAGCGCATAATGGAGTCTCCCTCAACGGCTTCTCAACGAGTCCCAGATAGGTTGCGGTAGTCGTGCAACATTAACAGTAAACGTCTTGCAATTTCTCGTGATTAGTTCGAAAAGAGGATGCCGCGCGCGAGCATCGCAGTCTGTCAAAGGCTGATTAAAAAGCGGAAGAGTGCCACAACTGCTGTGTACCCTGCTTAACGTCCTCGCTCGTCGGAAAAATGTTGTACCGCTCGTATCTCGGCGTGATTCTGCTCGTGGCTGGTTTTCACGGAGCCGTCACGCGTGACGGGCCCCTTGAAAAAGTCTCGATGACCTCGATCTAGGATGAACACGAGCCGGAGAATGATCCAGGGGGTATGGAACGTGGATCCCGCGGCTTCCATGGGTTCGCCAGGGTCGTTCGCGAATTGTTAAGGCTCGAGCACACGGCCGTGAAGATTGCGAAGAGAAGAAAACAGAGGGAGGCTCGTAGAGATCAGGGGAAAAACGGTTCGAGCTGCCGCCGCGCCGCCGTTGATAATAAATGCGAAATTGGATCTCGCCGGTGATCTTACTGCCTCCGACTCGCTCGAGCGAGCAACCGATCGAGATTATTTGAATATCGTCCCGTAAATGTTCGCTCGTCCGACTGGAAACGACAGTTTTAAACAGTCGTAACGCGGTTGACGATCGGAATCACCGGAGACAGCGTTCTTCCGCTTGAAACCGCTCGACGAACGAGAACCGCGATTCTCCTCATGCGGTATAGACATAGCTTATAATCGCCTAATTACTGGTGGCACTAAAAGCAATTGAACCAAGGAGCCTAGAAGCATAGAGGAGTACTGTGGAATTTTGTGAACTGTACGAACCTAAAGTAAAAAGTAGTGTGGACTAGGGAGTCAAATTCAATAACCAAGTTTCATTTCATGGGTTTCGATTACTACTTAAAAGCAATAAAAGTTTCAATGATTATACTTGAGAAGTATTCATTGTATACAAGTAGTTATCGAACCTCGGAATGGGTACTTACAAGTTTCGAAAAGATACTTCTAAGTATGTACTTCGATGTTGAAAGTAATCGAAACTTTCACAAGTAGTATTCGAATCTTGGAAATCAGAACTGCATAGTAGGTTTTAAGCACTTTCTTTATTAAATTCGTAACTATTTAAGAATAAAATGAAATGGGGTAGTCCATTGAATTTTCACGCCAAAATAATAACGGGTCTTCTTTGCGTTCTAAATATTGTGACTTCAGATAATTTTCCGCTTCTAACACAGCAGACGATCAAAAAATAATAATTACAAAAATCAGAGATTCGAAATCAAGATTCGAGTATACTCGTAAGTACTATTTACGTTTACCATAGTACTTGTAAAGGGTTCAAAACTGTCTGGAAAAGGTTCGAGTATACTTGGGAGTACTATTTTTTTTTTTTTTCGAAGTACTTATAGAGAGTTCGAATTCCATCAATCGAGGTACTTGATCCCATCCCTAGTGTGGACATTCGATTACGCGCAATTTCCACAGAATGTGAAAGAAGAATCCCTCCCTTGCGAGGATTTTCTGGGAATAACAGTTTTCTATCTGAACACATTATTTGCCTAATTATGAGCGGTACTCTGGTCCCGTTACTTCTCCCTCGCCAAGGAAAAAGTTTCGTCGGTCCGATAGCGATTGTGCGCGTGCACCGGATGTAATCGAAAGTGTACACGCCGAGCCCCCATAATTTGCATGCTGACGAGAGAGGCGCTGGCACACCAAAACCACGCGAACCTATCCAGGTGAAAATAATGCCTGGAGGATCTCCTTGAAATTAGCACGAGAGGTCTCAAACTTTTTTGCATGCCGCTCGCGCGATATCTCCGATCTCCTTTCGTCTCACTTTTCCTCGAAACGGGTCGACAAACGTAACTACAATTTATTGTCGTCGAAGACATTCCAAAATTTCTCCGACGTCAACTGTGTTTTATATAATGTTAAACCTTAACCCTCCTGCTCCCCATAGTAAGTTTATTTTTAGAATTATTACAAAATCGCCAAAATCCAAATACATACATATTCCCTTAGCAAATTTTTTAGAAAATCTGTTTTGAATATCATTTCATAAATCAATGCTCCTAACTGCTTACAAAACATCAGGTGTCGTTTGATACAATTATAAAAAAGTTATTCTGTTTCAAAGGGCGTTCGAATACTTTCGTGAGCCACTGTATGCAGACTTGACCGACTCGGTGCGTAGAGGATGTTAGCAAAAATGTTTGCAGACGGATTTGTTTCGAGACTGGGATGGTTGTCGAAGCGATTCCGGCACTGGAGGCGCAATTCCACGTAGCCAGCAAGGTAAGGCAAGGTAAAGGAAGGTATGGCAAGGTAAGGCAACAGTTTGTTCGCCGCGCCGGTGATTTTCATACGCGCGTGCGTAGACCCACCCGGCTGATTGTTAGTTGTTATCGCATTAAACATGACGCGGGCAAGAGTCCGCGCAACGCGAAATGATACGTTGTTCGTCAGCGTGCAACAGAGACACGAGAAGAATTACGGTCGTGGTTAGAACCGTGGACCTGTCTAAACATAGAGCAGAGCGCTAACTGGATTTTTACCATGGTAATGCTGTCGAGTCGACGCTGAACCCGCGTAAACACTCCCCTTCGCCCTGATAAATTATGCATTCCAAAACGGTGATCTCGCCTCCTTTTGAATATTCCTGGTTCATTAACCCCGGCTGTATATTATTTGAATATCGGAGCTTATTTATTTGCTGCCTGTCTAGCGTGTGGTTAGTGCCATCGGCACCGAACCTCGTCAACGACGACGCGACGCGACGGGGCCATCATCTTACTCTACCATATAACGCCAGCGAAAATATTCTCTGCCGTTTTTCTATATTCTCCCATTACTACCCATTAGCGATCCTCCGAGAGCCCTGAACGACGTGTTTGATTTTTTGCCGGTAAATTAATGCTCTATTCTATCGATCGATAAGGCCGAGAATAAATTATAAAATCACAGCGTTCGGAATTAATAACTCCATTTAAATGGGATTCCACGGGAAATTGTATTCACACAAATTTTCGACCTTGCAAGGACCTTGTAACGCAAGAACATCTTGCTCTATTTACAGAAAAAGTTTCACAATATTCCGACTCTCCTAACCCTAACCAATAGAATCGAATTTACAGACGTCGCTATCCGATGACAGGTAAAAGCGAAAACGTTATTCACCGACAGATAAAAGTGAAAACCAAACGGATTCCATCACTCCCAAGGGCACCAGGATCCCCTACGGGGTATCCTTCCAGGATACTCGAACACGATCCCAGTCCACCCACCGATTGCCATAGATCAGCGCAGCTTCCAGGAACCCAGTGAATCTCGTTAGAAACGAGTTCGTTAGATCGCGGTCGCCGTAAGTCGCCGGGAGATTTGATTTACAATAGCGATCGAGTCACGCGAGGATCGTGGCGGGACATGATCCGGGGCTGTTTAAACTTAAACAGTCCGTCAACATTCCAGGACCGGGGGAAAAACTGCGGAACAGCGTTCGAATGAATTGTGTCCGCGGCGTGACCGGTTTGCGCCGTCAATTAAGTCCACGTCCTGGGCGTTATCATCGATGGGGGACTTTACGTAATTCTCTTTGCGGAGAGAACGACGCCTTGCACGCGTATCGGTTCGGGAAAACGCCCTTCGAGATTGCTATCGACGATCCCCCACCACCATTATTATAGAATTGATTTATCGGAAAGCTGTTTTTTCTCACTAATTTTTAGACATTTTTCTGCTGATCGAATACCAAAAGATGAACAACTACAAAATGGCAAGATTATTTACAAAATGGCAGTTTGCAAGGAGCTCGACAACGTCCATTAGGAGCTGTCGCTCGTGAAAACGATTTTCCCAGTTTCCCGTGCATCCGTGAACCGTAATGCCGGCTGCGATCGGTGTCGCGATCACTTCGCCGTTGTATCCACAGGAAATTAGAGTCGTTAATGCTCGGCCAAGAAGACGAGCTACGGCCCCATTGGTCGTCGCTTCTTTCCACACGCACCGCCGCGCCGCATCGTCCACTTTCTACCCGACTCACGACGGGCCCAAACTGCGTTTCCATTGCGAATCAACCGCTGCGGAAGGCGTTACCATTTTTTCACGGCAGGTATCGCCGATCAAGAAGGATCACCCGTTTCAAGGATTATCGTTATTAACCCATTAAGATGCGTGAAACCACCGCTTTCTACCCTAAGTCTGTCCCTCCACGCCGCATAGAACGCGATCGTATTACAACGGAGTTTCTAACGGAAGGCATTCTACCTCTGCGTTCTCCACAAAAACAGACAGACCGCTGTATTATCATTCTTTGCACTAGGTGAGACGATTCTTGCAGTCACTGTACTCTCATTACCTTTGCGAAGGGGCCCGCTGGTTCGGAAAAGTTGGTGAAATTCTGCAAAAGGGCCTAGTCGATTAAGATAGTCAAAATTGCCCTTACAGATTTTTCAATGGCTATCGAACCATTCGCAAGCTGACCAAGAAAAACCCCTCCGAGTAAAATTTCTAGCTTGCCCGCGAGGGTAGTTACAATCGATAGCCATTGAAAAACCTCTAAGGGCAGTTTCGACCATCTTAATCGGCTAGGCCCTTTCCTTTCTCAACAGTGAAAACGTATTTTCATATTTTTACCGTGTTTCTACTATTTTCTGAATTTTGTGGAAGACTGCTTCTTCGTTAATTAAAATGAACGTAACGAATACAGACTTCGAAATGAATGAATGAACTTGGAAATTAATGAATAACATGAATAACATTAAATGAAGTTAACTGAAAATTAAATGGAATCGGATGGAATTAAATGGAATTAAATGAAATTAAGCGAATGCTCGTTGCATGACTCCCGTCTGGAAAAAGCGAGACAAGATTGCAGAACGGAGCGCGATTTACCGGTGTCCGAGTCGAGATCTACGGTACCATAATTTAGACGTTATTTCGGTTAATTGTGCCTCGCCCGTGAGCTGCGAGAAACTTCGAGTGAAACGTACCATGTAGGAAATCACTCTATTCTGCGACGTGGTCTCGCCTCCGTCTGTATCGCTATACTGGGTGAGTCGCATTAGAAACGGTGCTGCTGCCGCTTACTTGACTTGACGTCGTGCCAGCTAATTTCCGGTAAATTGTCCCCATCGCGTATACAGTATACAGTATACAGTGTACAGTTTCACGGAAGCGCCGTAAGCCGGCAATTAGGCTAGCATAATGGTGGAGGGTAGCGGACGCGTGGGACACCGAGTATGTACGATTCTTGGCGGCCAGTGGTTCGTGAAAGACATCGATTCGTTTGGCCGTAGCCATTGGGTCTGTCTCTGGCTGGCAGCTAGTGTCCATTGTAAGATAGCGGTGCCGTTATGAATCTCTAGTTATAAAACGGATCTCTCGTCTCCGGCTGGGTCCCATCTCTCTCCGTAAAGCGCATAACTGTACCCTTTCGACGAGCACACGTGCACCAGGACGTGTCGTCGTTGTCGTCGTTGTCCGGAGCGAAGAAGTAAGTGCCGCGGCAAGCGATAAAGGGGACTACGAAGACAAAAAAAGAAACGAAACAAGCACGCATTGGGCCGGAATCACAAAACACTGGACAAAATTAGTTTCTCCGTTAATTATACATTGTTAACAACGTATGACGATATTTCATGTATACACGTGTTAACTACTCAAATGAAATTCTGTTTATATGTATTCTTCATCTTCTAGGAAATTATCAAGTAAAAAAAAATATATATATAAAAAAATTTTTTAAATCCATGCTTAGAGGAACCGATAAAATATTGCATGTCACTCAGTTCTGAGCTATGTTTAAAGTTTCAAGTCTCTAGCTCATCGGGAAGTGGTTTAAAAGTCGTTTACAAGATTTTACGCATACAACGACAACGACAACTCGGCAAGCTAATATAAGCGTGGTAAAAAACAATTATTTATTAACTGTACCGGAAAATAATTACTAGTGTAAGAGATTGACAATTTTTGAATGAATTCGATTTGTTTTATAAAAACGGCCCATCGAGAGACGACGACGGCGAAGAAACAGACAAGGACGAAGAAGAAGAAAAAGAAGAAGAAGAAGAAGCAGAACAGAGCAGAAGAAGGGAACGAATCCGGAATGACGTTCGCCGGTCTCGGGACCACAGAGAAATCTAATTTA
This sequence comes from Lasioglossum malachurum, assembly GCA_028455605.1. NCBI lineage: Eukaryota > Metazoa > Arthropoda > Insecta > Hymenoptera > Halictidae > Lasioglossum > Lasioglossum malachurum. The sequence continues at coordinate 33,707,530 of CM052313.1, forward strand.
CAGCTCTCTATAAAATGCCCTGCAGCCGGCGCGGCGTACCTACGACTGTTGCACCGTTATGTGCTTCGATTCCCGGGCGTTTCGCACGGCGAACGTTTATTTCCGCGGCGCGGCGGCAGCTCTGTCTCCTGAAGAGAGGAGGAGAGAAAGAGAACAGAAAGTGAACAGAGAAAGAGCATCAGAGTTCTTCCCGCTTGATTCGACTCGCCTGGACGGAGGAAACTCGCGGGGTGAGGACGCGAAAGGGGAATCTTCCCAAGGGTTCGATGGATTCGACGATTCCGTTCGGCGGACGACAGGTGTCCGAGTTATTAGACTTCCGTCCGCATTACCTCTCTCTTCCCCGCGACTTTTTGCACGCTACATGCTTCCACCGGCTTCCTAGAAGTAATGGGAAGTCATTCCATGGCTTCCTCTTCTCTGTCGGCAGAACGCATCCCTGCGCTCGAAAATTCTGCTCGAAGATCGGAGAAGCTCGTTGCCAGCGATCGTGTGTCCCTCGGCAAATTGCTCACGGAGAGTTCTCCGTGAGAAACTCGCGGCGGCGCGGCGGGAGGATACGATTTTACGAACAAAATCGACACTTCCGCCTTGCGAACCACGCACGATGTGTCGTACCATTGTCTCGGGTCGCAGACAAAGGAATAGGAGTGCGGTTTCAGGAGATGAAATGGCGTACATTGTTGCTGGTAGGGCTGAACACTTTGTGGCCGACGGGTTTCAAAGTTTTGTGGTTTGCGGCTATCGAAGGATGTTCGGATCTTTCTTCGACAATTTTTTATTCTTTGGTTTAATATGTTTCCAACGCATTCTTATACACCTAGACTACTCCGGTTTCTTCAGCGTCGAATGCAACACAGCAAAGACCTTCCAAATTTCAAAGAAAAATTCCAAAGAAGCAGCAAACTAGAAACGGAAAGAGGGGACGCTTTGATTCCCTAGGTTTTTCCAGCGTGGAACCCACGCATTTCATGAACAGTAACGAAGGAACAAAGAAGGGAGGCGGCGCAATGCCGGGGACAAAAGTTGCGAAACTTGGCACTGTTTCCTCTAGTTTACGGTACACGAGGCGTTGTGTACGGGGCTTAAGAAAGTTCGGTGTGTCTTGGAATGCCGAGTCGCCGTGTGTAACGGGCATGGAATGCGCGAGAGAGGAAGTCGAGTCGATGGCTTGCTCGCCAGAAATTCACGTTCGATCCGAGAGACTGAAATTCAGACACGCTGCTGCATTCGGGCGTGCAACCTGATTCCTGATGCAGCATGAAGGAGAGAAGGACCAGCGCAGCATCGCGACACGTGCTCACACCCGTGTGACGCGTTTACACGCTGCCACGGCTCGCCGGCCTCAAGACTCGTAGCTCATGGGACTGTCCGGTACCGTCCGTACACGTCCGGAGGTGGTCCCCGTACCGTGATTAATCGTCGTTCCGGTTGATTCCTCTTTGGTCTAGCCTGGTCTAACTGCGACCATCTACTCTACTCGATGGCATACTTCAATCCTCACGAAGTCTTTTTAACACGTCAATGGGCGAGCTTCGAGAGATCTGCTTACTTGGGATCGTTATGCTCTGGGCGCAAGTAGGGTATTGAAACGCTGTTGGCTTTATGCCTCGAATTCTCCAGATTGCTCCCAACTTTCCGCTCGATCTACGATGAATTTATGGCTGGCAGCGAGGAGCTTTTTTATTAGATTCTGCCTAGTCTTTTTGAGAAATCTGAGAACGTTTATGAGTCGCGATGGCTCGATGGGTAAGATAAAAACGAGTTCTTCAAAGTGGACGATTTTGATCGAATAGTTTTTATGGGGCGTAAAAGCGAACATGTTTCTATAGCAGGAACGTGGGATTTGGTGTTCAAGGATTATTTACTAGAAAGACGCACATTCTAGTGATCGACATTCGCAGATCTAGTCACCTGGATCTCTAATCTCGTGTGCCATCGTTCTCATCGTAGTATGCCGAATCGAACATGCGACTCGATGGGAAACGGTACCGAGGATTGTTGCGCAACAGAAGCAGCCTCGGTACAATGAATCGTTTATGCGGTAGCCGGCGAGTTAGCGTGAACGAATCGTTATCTCATTGCCGGTTCTCGATCGTTCACGGTTCGATTTAATGGGCCGTTCGCGGACCGTTTGCTCGGTTACTGCGAGATCGGGCCTCGTCGTCCGCTTCTTGCGTTTCGTTTGCCGACAAGCTCCCGGAAACTGGCCGAGCATCGCGCCGGATGAATAACGTCCCGTAAAAACGGGCCCCCGATTGCCAGCCGTTTCGATCGTTTTACCTTCTTCGACGCAAAGAACAATGCGTTCCTACCCGATCGCCTCCAGTTGGAACAATGTGCAACGAGCCGGTTTTTGCCCGTCGACGTCCGCGCCCGCAATTTCACGGTCAATTTTCGCATTCATTTGCGCTCGGTTTCGCGTGGAATAATTGAAATCGTCACGGCAATGGAATCCACCTTTTCAATCATCATTGTTTTACCGCGCTTTAAATCTTTGCGAATTAACGCATTGTTTATTCTCAAATTTGTCTATTTTTCGATGGTTCGACTGTGCTCATTTTATATAACTACAAGAACGAACGTAGACAATTTAAATTAATTTTTCTCAAGCTTGACGAAATTTATGTTATCAGTACCCGAAGTAGAAACAGCGTTTCCCTCTAAACCCGAGCTTCGAATCGAAATCTCGTAGTATTTCTTCATTAAACGTAAAACTGAACGACAGCATAAAGAAGTTGGTCCTCCAGTCGGGTGTCGATTGGAAACAACGATCTCCAGTAAATCTCCATAAAACCGTGTCACGGAGAACGATGCTCTCGGCACCAGATAAATCAGTCACGGAATCGTGTATGTTAAAACGTGCAAAAAGCGCGTCGCGTATTTGCATAGGACGGTAATCACAGGCTCGCTGAAGTAATCCTGTTCAATTAAATCATCTTGGTTGACGGACAGGGCCCAAACAACGGGTGAAAGCCGTGCGGCACGCTCGACTTTCTTCCAATTAATCTGTTCGGCGGCGTACGTGTTCCTGTTTCCCGTGGATTTTCGTTTCGCGATTCCTGTTGGCAGGAAACGCGGAAATAAATATAATCAGAGCTCGTGTGTTTAATAATGGATCCCGTCACGGCGCGGCGAGAGATTCGCGTCTCGCGATTCTCGCAACAGAAACGGTAACGGTGAATGGAATCGAAAATAAGCGTTCCCCCCGCGGCGAGAGAAAAATGTAATGTTAAAACCCGCCGCGCGGCCTGGTAATTGGACGCCGGTAATTAACGAATGATAATCAACATAATGATTACGCCGATGACGACGATAATGCTCGGGTATCGCGTATTATGCCCCCGCGCCAGAAAAATTTACAAGCAAATCGCCGGCGTTTCTCACATTTCTTTCAGTCAATCAACTAATTTATGACTACCGTGTCGCGGATTCTTTTTTTCTTCTTCCTGCGCCAGGGTCTCTGATCGATCTGGGAACCAGTTCTCTGTTCGCGAGGTCTGTACGCGTTTTGCACCGAGAAAACTGTACCAATGCGCGGTGCTATCGACTATCGGTAATAAATATCGCGTCAACCTGCTCGGGAACTCTAAAACGCAACGATTACCGTCTTCGATCATCCCCGACAGATCGATTCGCGATTTCACCGTGTTATCCGCGCGATCGATCGACGCGTTGTTCGACACGCTAGTCGATAAACTTACGAAGCGTTCCCAAAAACTAATAGCACATTGACTTAACGTTGCTACGATGTTGTGCAGAGTTGTTTGCGAAACGGGATAAAATATTAAACGCGAGTGATAGTAGGTGAAGAGCTCTATTATTTCCGTGTAACTTGAAAATTTCTTTGTTTCATTCACTGTTTCGAATACAATGCGCAGCAGTTATCCAATTTTCGAAGTGTCCCGCAATTTGTCCAGGTGAACGCGCGTTTGTCGCGGCAATTAATGGAAAATACTTTCTTGGCAACTTTCCTCGAAGGAGGAGCTGCCCCCATCCAGATCCAGGTGAAACTCGTGCGCACGCACCAGCGAAGAATAAAGAGGGAGAGAGGGAGAGAGAGAGAAATTGTCGCGTGTCTAGCAGCGACTAGATCCGTCACGGTCTAGATCGTAATGTTTTGATTTTCATTTCTGATCGAAGAGTCGGCCCCGCCGTAATCGCAAGTTCCCTTTGATTCGCGGTTATCGTATCGAATGCTTTCGATGACTCGACCGCGTCACGGAAAAGTGCTCTGGCCAGTGAATGATACCGTCGCGGATCGTTAAGCTAGCAGAATTAACCAAGTCTGAAACGGATAATTCGACGAGATGTCCCTGAACTACTTTCTAAGGTCGCACGCAATTATTTGCTCGGTCGAAACGGCGCGAAATTAACGGGACTCGCTTACTAATTGTAAGACTAAAACTCGTTTACGAATATGGACAAATAATTTCGTGTCCGATTGTTGCCAAACGATTTGCAATTATAATAACAGACTGCTTCGATAAACACTGAAAAGCTAGTTACTAAACCTTACGGCGAAACTGGTCTAGAAGTAGACCAAAAGCAAGCGGAGCCCACTTGTTAATGATGTAAGCGTGAAGCGACTAGACAAATCGGATTTCCAAAAAGGAAGAAGGCGGTCGACAGTTTGTCCCCGGTTTAATTGCAGAAATCTATCGAAGGTGATATCGCGGGAAAAGTCCAAGTTGCCTGTTAACTGATTCTAATCTAGCTCGGAACCGTCCACAGAAATTTATCATCGTTACACCCGTTATTTCATAACCGGATTATTATAAACGTAATCGATGCGTGTTCATTAACCGGCGCGCTATAATTTACATTCCTAGATCCCGATCGCTCCGCCAGTTGCAACACTTTAATGGAACGACGATTCTCTCTCTCTCTCTCTCTCTCTATTCCGTATCCCGTTCCTTTTTCATTTCCTACGCGAACGCGTTTCGCGGGACTCGTTTCGGTCGGCGCGATTAAAGTTTGTCGTACTACGTCGATCCGAATCATCATTCACGATTCCACACAGCCCCCGGGTCGCTTAATCAGCCCGATTGCCCCGCGATCAAAAGTAAAACATGTTTCTAGGCTTGCCACCGGTTATCTAATTAGTATCGGGACTATTCCACCCGGTTTTTCTGCAATTTCAATCTGTTTTGCAACCGGGCTCTCCGCGGCGCGCCGCGGCGTCCGTGATTAACGAGCCACGCGACGTAGCATCGCTCTCAGTGATAAAGCAGCCGAGTTGGCTGATCCTCTAACTATGTATCTTTATTAGCACGCCAGGCAGGAGCATGCCGGAAGTTCTCAGGCAAACAATCCGACCTCTTAAAATTATTACCCGTTCGTTTTCTGCAAGCCTGCAGCTTGGCGTCACGGCCAAGGGAAATCTATAGCAAATACTGATTGTTCTATGAGCGACTAACGGGCTCTGTTGCTATAAGGAGCTGCGAAGACACGCCCGCTTCGAGCTGGCCACGCCTCTCGAGGCCAATCCACGCCCACTATTTCATCCCACAAGTAATCTAAGATGCTGCCATTGAACATAACGCTTGTTTACCGATCAAGAGAGGTACTTAGATGCAACTGCACTGGAACCAAATCCAACTGATCGAAGCCTGCTTTGCAATTCAAAGTTGCCACTTTGTGAGACTGTTCCGATCGATTCCCATTTGCTTGCCTGTAATTAGGCACGGTATAAAGAGGTCGATTAATATACGTTCGTTAGTCGGTGAACGGAACAGCTCTCGGTCTAATAGAACTAGCGATGCTCGTGTCTTAATAGCAAATCGTTTTTACAAGCGATAACGATTCAGATATCGGAGGGGAGGGGGGTGTCTAGTGCTAGTCCGTTGGATCGTTCGTTCGAGGAGCCCTTTTTCGCCGCGGGAGTCGATGTGATTCACCTCGGCCTCGGATCCAGCTCGATCGGGGCCCTTTTAATCGATCGACCATGCCGGACGTAACCCATGGCCCGGTTCGAAGTCGTGCAGCGTCGCGCGATTATCGCTCGCGCCGGCCACGGAAACGGTTTATTAGCATCAGAAGCCATTAAATCGCTCGGAACATCGGATACAACGTAAATTGGTACCGAGTTACAAGTTTGCGTTTAACGAGTCCCCGTCGATGCCGGGACCTCGTCGTCGTGTCCAAGGAAACGGATTACACGCTGCACTGTGCGAGCAGCCTCAACAGAAGACCGAGAAGAAAAAAAGCCGCGATCTCGCCAGTATTTACGTAAATTGGCGCGTATACGCCGCGGATAATAAAATCATCACGCCAAGACGGAGAATCTATGGGCACGAAATCCAAGCACCGTTACGTCCATCGGGAACATCGGGAACATCGGCAACGGGAGCCGAACGAACGGAGGCTGATTTACCTCGCCGACGAATGCCAACCGTGCCCATTATCGGCAACTTTATACATACCCACATGGAACGACCGACCAAATTTTAAACTACACCGATCCTCTTTTCATCCTTCCTCGCAATTTAACCCTTTAACAACGAAGAGAACTTATGTTCCATTTCGTAAAATAGTAGCCCGTTTCCAACAAACAGTGTGCCGAGGCGAAGATGTTAACCCTTTGCAATCTGAACTATTTTCACTCGAAATAATCAAACTCCTACAATATTGAAATGTTTCGTAATTTATTAAGTGTAAGCCAACTTAACGATGTTTTTAAGTTTGGTATGAATAATTCTAATTGCTGTTAGAACTGATCCTTCGAGACGACCGAAATAAGCGAATTTTACAGTTGTAGCGAATAATGAATGATTTCAATTAATCATCCGCACCGGAGGAAATAAAGGTTGGCTCGTTTCAGCCTGACAGGAAGAATGTTTGGCCACGTGTACTCGTCAACAGCATGTTTCTATTAAATCCGGCTCGAAAAACGACGGAGAAGGTTAATGCCACGGTCTAAAGGATGGACCTCGTTCTTCATCGCTGTTAGCTCCCCGCAATTAATCTTCCGTTCGAATATATTATTCTTTGGCGAAATGCTGTCGTGTCGTGTGTGTACCAAGTATAAACCATCGGAACGAGGAGTACTACGTAACACGTGCCGTACGCTGGTCGAAGTTGCTATTACACGCATAGTTTGATACGCGCAGGGAAATGGCCGTGACACGGATCAACGTTATTACGTGAGCTGGAAAATCGTTTTCTTATTTTATTTATGTTGGTTACATTAATGGCATTTTGCTTGAAAATAAATCGATATCAATTTAAATTAAATTTAAAAAAAATTGTTTTGTAAAAAATGGAGATCTCACCTCGATTTTTTTAGTGTTAATATATATCATTGACTTCATAATATTCTAATGTGTTAAAATGCTAAAACAATTTTGGCAAGAAAAAACGGGTTTTCAGTTCACTGTGCGTCGCTGTCGTTGCAAAAAGATAGGCCAATGCGCGGCCCTCTGAGGGCGATTGCTCAAGAAACGCCTAATTTATTACGGCGTGGCGCGGCGCGGCGGCGGTGGTCGCTCGCGGATCATTAATTTCAACGGGCCCTAAATAATTGCACGGGGGGCCGGCGTTACTGGTTCGCGCGACTTTTGCACGCCCACGCTGTTACGCAATGCTCGTTCGTTCAATTAGAAATCGCGCCCCGCCGACTAATAGACGGATTATCGATCACCGGAAGGTGTCGCGAGATCGTCGATCGAAATACCCCGCGGCGAAACTGACGCGGTTATAGTTAGCGGGACCGGAATACGCACACATACCTACGCTGACGCTCGTAAATATTTGTACCAGTGCGCTGGGACTGTAGCGTAATTGCTATTCCAACGTGCTGGCGGAAAACGTTTTGAAAAATAACTAGTCGGGATGAGTACTTAATAGATAGTATCGGTAAATGTTCCTCAATAATGTATTGCAGGAAAACGTCTTGAAAAATAGGTAGATCATTTTGAGACACCAATCGGAGATCCTTTCGTTTCGGAAATTGTAGAAGCAAGCGTTACAGCAATTCGAGTTCTCTATTTTGGAAGGAATGCCAGCAAGTGTCCAAATACTTATGAAGGGGTGTTGCGGTTCTCGGTGGTTTTTCTTTTGTCTCACGGAGCGTTTCATAATTATTATTCGCCGCGGACAGGTCGTGGAAGAGTAATAGTCCTGATTCCACGGCTTGTTTTTCGTACTGGTTCCCCCGTCGCGAGAGTTTTCATTCGGAGAACAATGGGTACGGTTGTGGCTGTAGTTACACCGGCGCTCGTATACGACCCGTGTGTGCAGTGTGTATACATGCGTGTACGTACGCAACAATCCGACGGAATAATAAACTTGGCGGGCGCAATCGTGAGAGAAAGAGAGCGAGAGAGAGAGAGGGACTTTTGCATTAAAAACCATGGCATTCTGTAATTGTCGGAGCCGGCACGAAAGCAACGATCGGCCGTGTTTTTGCGCACCGCCATGCCAGGCCAGCCCGTGTGCTCGCGGGTTTATTAGCAGAAACGGTGCGCGGCACGCGGCACGCGTGCATACGCGCGTACTGTGCAACCCTGCGCGCCCTGATTCATCCGCGGTGCGCGTGCACTCTTTTTGCTGGCAACCGACTGTGAATGAAATTACTCGGTCTCGTTAAACTTCCTTTTTCGCCAGCTCGAAGTTAATTCGCCGAGGAAATCGCCGGTGCTTCGGTAGCCCAAGTTTCGAGACCTTGAAATCTAGCTGAAGAACTGCTTCGAGGACATGTCCAGGCACCTCAAAATTCATTTCTCAAATCCCGGCTACATACTAATTATTATAATTCGACACAATTTTTACGTTACAGTTACTTCCTGAAGAATATAGTCGAGTGCAAACGGTTAATGTACGAATGGAATTATTTTTGGGACTGTCTAAAGTCCTGAAGGTAAAATCTTCCCGGAGAGAAAGACTCGCTATTTTCGATGGTGTTTTCTACTGCCTAATAAAGCGTACGCTCCTGCAATTAGTCAAATCGTAGGCTCTCAACGGCACGCTGAACCGGGCAAACTCGTTAGCGCGTCTGACTTCTAGAATGCGCCAAGATCTCAAGCGTATCATAATTCATAAGCATTCGCCGATTGTTTCAGTCAACTTCTCGAACAATTTCTCCCATTGTTTCCGATCTGCCGGGTGCGAACGCGGAAAAATCCAGTGTCTCGGAGCTGTTCTTCGGTATCTATTCAATACCTGTTCACTAAAAAAATCTACCTAGTATTTATTCTATTTCTCTAAAAAATATAGGAATTCGATCGATAGAAATTTTCTTTTCTAGAAAATTATAAACCGCGAAATGTCTACCTTGTGAAATTACGGTGTCTCCAATTTTACTTCCCTTTTCTCTCTCTCTCTCTGTGTGTGTCTAAGAAATTAAAAAGCCGAAAATTACTTTCCTGTTCCTTTTGAAAAATAAGAAATTGCAATGCTTTTTCTTTGTGAAATAACGATGCTCCTAATTTTTCTTAAAGTTTGCATAGGGAATGAAGCATTAAGCGGAGCAAGGTGTTGTTACCTGTGTTGTTTCAAAGTCCACGCGTGATCGAAGTTCAGCTATCCCGCATGATTCGAGGCTCACATGGAATTGGATTAATACACGAACTGGCACGAGCGTACGGGATCGATTTTCATTGTAAAAAATCGAGAAGAACTGTCACGCAGGCGAGCGAGATCTCGCGATGGAAAGGCGTGCATCCGCCGAGGCGATCCGCACCTCGAGACGACCGGAGGTTTACTGACACCGGCGCGGCGCCTCCACCTGCTCGTAATGTAAGCCAGGCTTCAGTTTATCCTGCGATGCGTCACGTAGAGGGGCAGAAAGGACAAACCCGGGGAGCCCGTGGTCAATAACATTGTTCAGCACACATTTCAATTTCTTACTACGACTATCCCTCCTCTACGATTTCTCTGATTTCTTTAAAATTCCCCTGCACATCTTTCAAAATATCTCCTGCTCTAACACTGCTATTTATGCAGCTCTAATTCGCATTATCCTGAACAAGATGATATAGCTTAGTATCACGTTATTAGGAAGGTGGAATCTTTCAAAAATACCTGACCCGCTTAGCGTTTTATTTTTCTTTGAAAGCGCCTGAAAGACCGCCTGTGTGCTTAATTACGTTTAAACGATGATCAGTGTTCATTGAAACTGTTACAAACTCAGGTTAGAAATTCGAGAAGAAGGTTGAAATTTGCGGTACCATGTAATCAGAGATCTTCTGGCTCGTAAGCATGTAGAATGAGCACGGAGCGGACATCGAGTGGTAGAACTAGCTTTCGGAATATTCAATCCTCAACCAGTGACGCGAGACCGCTGCAACAGTTATTGCACGGCGGCTAATTTTGCTTTGGAAGCGTTCTGGAAGTAATTTCATGGACTAAAAACGTTTTAAATCGGACATATGTACGTTCCGATAGCCAATCGACTGCTCATAGTAAACCTAATTTACTTTGAAATTTGATACCGGTAGTCCTTCGGGTACTACGCTGAATTACGTATTGGTCCTGCTATGCTGAAGACGATGACCGTTCTGAACAAACCTCCGAAGCAAGGATTTAGATGATTATGGGATTATATTTTTTTGTTAAAAAAAGCTCTGTTCGAAGTACATATTCACTTTGCACATGTTCTTTCTTTTTCTGGGAAGACGTCGCCTGTTAGTACTCACGATGTCCGCAAGCCGCTGCACGCAGGAGAACGCTATAGCGACATCTAGCTCGAGAAGACCGAAGCTTCGATGTTCTTTTTAAGAAGAACAGAGAAATTACAGAGAAATTGAAGTCGTTTGGTCCATTCATAAAAAAGTTATTCTGCTTTAAAGTGTGTTGAATCAGACTTCTCGTTTTGCGTGTAACGAATTTGTTTAGGATCGCCAAAATGTAAAAAGATTTTAACTTCCCAACTCTTTTACCATAAATCCTTGATCTAAATCGAAGATAATAAATTGGTATTCGAGATATTACCGCTAATAGATCATGTTCTACATACCTGTCGAAGGTAAGGCTGTCCTGTCGGTAATCGCATCCATTGCACCCGCTGCACCTCGACGATAAGTCAGTCTCTGGATCGGTATCGTAGGAACCATCTCTATCTTTCCGATGTTCCGCCACAATGCTCCACGTTCTATGGATAAGGTAGAACAGGTAAAGTTGTTTGCCTCGTCGGCATGGTTGGGATTTCGCATTCCCCATCTTCCGTCTTCCAATTAGGCCTTCAGAGACCTAATCTCCTCGAGCACCGTTTCAAAACGCGTCCCAGGCGCGCAGCTCGTTAATCACTCCTCTAATTAGCTTCTGTCCACGCGGGGGTTAAAATTCGTTGAACGAAGCGATCCCAACAAACCTGTTGCTCATATTTGCATCGTTAGATCCGTTTCGCCGATTAAAAAACGGCCATGATTTGTATCGTTCAGACAGCATTCGCAATCTCGTTTTAACCGCGAGATCTCATTATCGTGCAGATATCTGGCTCGATACGCCCACATTCCTCGGACAATGAGGAATTTTTCTCGCGTGATGTCTCACCGATATCGCCGTATCTCCGGCATTGTCTTTGGCCCCGCGATTGTCTTTAAGGCTTGCGTAATTACGAGTCCGCGGCAACGACGACGACGACGACGACGTCCCGAACGGAGCGGAACGGAACGGAACAGAACAGAACGGAACGTTTATTATAAAAGCGGGCCCCGGGAAACGTGCACGGGGTCCGTGCTTCCTCGAGTGGCGAAAGGATTAAAACCGAGCGAGGCCTTTACGACGCGGCTTTATTAAGATATCGCGGCGTGCACAGATTCATAAATTGTCCTTAAGACCTCTACGTGGGTTCGTTTTATCGTCTGTTGCCGTTCTACGACTCTCGGCTATGTCGTTTATTTGCGGACTGGCCGGCCGAGACCGCATTTTCATTTTCTAACACCGTTTAAATGCAAACGCGCTGCAGAGCTCGCGTTTTCCACCGCTGCAACGTTCATTAGATGCCCGACCGCGGTTTCGCGATTAAAATCAAGTTAGAAGATCCTTCCTCGCTTCCGACAGCTGCAGTCCCCTGGTTCCACGCGACTTATCGCGTCTCTCTTCATTGTACGGTGTCGTTGATGTCGTCGGAGTCGGTGTTGTCGCCGGTGTCCCGAGAATTCCCACACTCGTTCGCGGTGTCCTGCGACCGTTCGCGCACTCGCATGGAAAAGAACTGCCTTCGAAACGCTCCTGCGCGCATCCTGTCTCGAATGTCAGCGGTTGTCGTCGTCTTCTAACAGCGATCCGTCGTGTCCTCGGACGGCGAAAATCTCTGCCCGTGTCAAGAGTATCGGCCTAACGGCTGTCCACCTCGTCTTCGAACAATTTCCGTCTCCTCGAACGTCTAATCGTTCGAACGATTCGTCTCGCGTCTCGTCGCCGCGCCGATGGCAACACGCGCAACTCTTTTAACGACGAGAAGTAGCATTCGACACGGTTCGACCAGCGGAGCCGCGCGAATTGGGATGGATCCGTGCGAACGTTTCGAAAAAAACTGAGCCAGACGTCGGCGCGGTTAGAAAACCCAGTGATCCACTGACACGTGAAAAATTCTTGAAACCGTTATTACGCTGCGTTACGAGAGCTCTCGCGGCTGCCTCCTTCGTCTGTCTGTCTGTTTTCCTCCCGTTTATGGCAGTCGGATTTCTTGCGCCTTTCGTGGAACTGTTACGCGGCCCGCCGCGATTTTCACTTAAATTGCCCGGCCGATTCTATAATTCCATCGGCGAGAAAATCACTGATGTTTCTCCGGTGTACAATTTGCGGAGCGAAGTTTCACAAGTTTCGGATAGACGACGGTTGGACGATGATCGAGCACGGTTTCTCGGCGCGGTGCGGTGGCTCTGTTATTTACCAATCGAGTATCGACAGGAGACCACGAAAGTCGAACGAAACGACACGCTCGGCCCGATGTAAACAGATCGTTTGGCGCGCGCACACGAAATTTTCATTCGATACAGTTCTCGCGAAATCGGATCGCTTTCCTGCGCTTCGATAGAAACGAATCATCGATGCGACGACGCGACGCGACAGTGACTCCCGTGAAACAAGGTGAAATCGCCGAGCGATTTCGGAGCAATTAATCAACTTCCTGGCTGGTTCGGCGGACGTCGTCGCATTTCACTTTCTTCAAAGTGTCTGTCACGCGTGAACGCTGCTCGGACGCAGCGCACAACACACAGATACAGAGAGAGAGAGAGAGAGAGAGACACGGCACGGCACAACAGGCACAGGTAGAAGTAGAGAGGCACAGGTACGCGAAATATATCGGGGAAACGTCGCGTGACAGCGGCGACGCGAAACGAACCGAACCGACCCAACCCAGCGGAACTCGCGGAGACCGAGGCGAAGCGAATTTTCTTAAGATAATGCGGCCCTAAGCGCGAAATTCCTGCGTGCACACGAACCCCCTTGGGTGCATTGAAAGGTCGGTAAAAACGCGTGTACGAGAGCCTCTCGAGGCATTCACCGGGCGGGTTTCAAGAGCCGACTGCCAACTCGTGAATGCCCCGAGGTGCACGTGTGAGCATCGCCTCTCTCCCAGCCGACGACTCTTCTCCTCTAGATCTCGCCTCGCGGTTGGCTCCTCGAACAGCCGTCCAGCAGAGGATTCCGAGACTATTCGAGAGGCTCTGGGTCAAGCTGCGACCTACGTCGCTCCCCCGGTGTCCTATGAGCTTCGCACCAAATACGAGAGACCCGACCGATCGACCGACCGACACGACGGATTAATTCAGTAGGTCAGGTTCGAGTGTCTGGATCCTGGACCGAACCTGTCTAGATGATCGATTCGCGAGCGAATCGTGCGCTCGATAAGGATCTAGAAGACCGTTTCAGCTACGTCGAACGAACCCGGCGACTTCGCAACGCGTACACAAAGCAAAAACCGAGAAATGGGTGTGTCCGGCACCGCCCACTAATCTAGAGATCCTATCATTGGTCTACGACTAAGGTCAATGCTTTTCTCTCCAAGCGAAAAAATCTTTTCAAAAGTCCCTTTACTGTTCGCTGCAGAAGCCGAGTCACTGTTCGCGCGATGTATGTAATTGGCTGTGCTATCTACGTCGCTCTTCTATCCCCTCCAAACTCTTCTTTGGGTCGTCCCCTAATTTTCATCGATTCTCCTTCGTTTTTCGTTAATCAGATTTGCTATCCTCGGTTTAACATTTTCCGAGGTTCTCTGTGCACACCTTTTTGCCTCCCGTGTTCTATTACCCCTTTCCACAAACTTTCTCTAGTTCCATAAATTCTCGACTCCGCCCAACAATTTTTTTCGCTCGTTCCGCGAACTCCCAGTTCTCTCGTAGCTCGCTCGCTCGGTGATAGATGCCGGACGATAAATTATCTCATTTCGCGTGGTGGTAATCTTCGTCGAACCGGGATCAACGCCGTTGATTTTCATCGAACAAGACGTTTCCGACTCGAACACGAGCTTTGTTGGCTGCCACTTATTTAAACGGGAAGTCGTTTCGATTTTACACGCGTCCCACGGTGCCGGATGAAGTTCTCCTGGCCGATCCACGGACTCCGCCTGGATCGCCTCAGTCATCGAGGTAAAAGGTGAAATACCAGACAAGCCTTCTTCGTAAAACCTCATCCGTGGCATTAATAAGACGCCTCGCAAAATAGATACTTCCCTTCGCCTGTAATCTGCATCCTGAGCCCCGCTCCTCGCACACTCTAGACTCTAGAGTCTATACAGCCTATATGTATAGAGTCTAGAGAGACGCGAGGCCTACGGTTCGTTCGCTTTATTCGGATCTCGTTTAATAAGCGAAGCGATTATTCGACGCGAACGAGGCTTTACCGGGCAAAACGCTTTTCACCGGGACTCTCTTTTCATTCATTTTTTGCTCGTTCGCGCCGATTTTTCACCGCGCCGCGCAATACAGACGCCGTTAGGTCGGTTCACTCATTTCACTGTGATTCCATAATGAAAGGTAATCAAGTACCGCTGTGCTGTGGCGTAGGACTCGCAAGAAACTACGGTTTTCGTGTCTGAAAATGGGTCTGCAGTTCTCCTTGCGGCGCAACAGACGCACGTCAAGACCCGTTTAATCAACGGACCAGGGAAAACCGAAGGAAAACCTTTCTTTCCGCCGACAATTTATTGTTATACTTTTGTCGTCGTCGCAGCCGTTGGCTGCTCGCTGCTCGCTCTCAGATTTTAAGCGGCTATATGCCATCCATCATAGTCATTCTCCTTTCACGAGGCCCGTTGATGAACCGCCGGTAATATACCGTTTAATCTGCGAATGATCCTCGTGACTTTTAACGAGTTAATCTTTCATCGTTCATCATCGGATCGACTATAACGTTAGCGAACAGCTTGTTTTATCGTACGCCGTCGAACGAACCGACGAACACCGAGTCTTTTCAACGTTTCTAACGATTTTTCTCTCGACCATCGCGACACGACGCGTTAATCGCTCACCGTCGAGGACACATTTTTCTGGAAGACGCGCGGACGCCTGCATAATTGTATGCTGGCAATCGCGACTAATAAAATTAACGTCATCGCTCAAGTCGACGAGGCTCGTGCAGCCAGCCAGTTGCACCGGTGCGGTGGGTCATGTTTCGCGTTTGACCTATGACATAAACGAGCTCTAATGGCCACTGTAAATTCTCTTCTCGCACAGTGGCCTGTCTATGCGACAAACACGAAGAAAGTTACATTTTTCTCCTGCAAACCTTGCTGGCTCTGAAAGATCCAATTTTTGATTCCGTATCAAACGGAATAACTGTGATTTTATGGACAGAATTTAGCTCGGTTTTGCATCGAGGTCTTGAAATCGCGGAGGTTCGAATTTTTCGATGCAGCGTGCAACGAGGGAACAGGTTTGGAGTTTTAGCGAAGCGTTTCGCAGCACGGGAGCTCGCTTGCCGTCTTAACAAATTAAAGGTCGAGCATAGAGCGCTCTCGGATGGCTTGTTTGTGTTTGTGGGAATTGTGGGTCGGCGTGCTAGCTCGCAAATCTCCTCAGCCAAAACGGATTAGGTGTACGCAGCGGCGAGAGATAAGTGATTGCACTCGTGCATCATACGCTCTCGGAAAGAAACCAAGGTTGCTTCCGGCTTCTTGCGCAACATCGGGAACAAGGAAACGCTACGATAGGCTGGCGCCCGATCGCCGAGTAAATTCTTCCTAGTTTTAAACCTCTCTGGCATGGCGCGGCGAACGGAGATATCTCACAGAGAAATTTAGTTAGCCGAGTTTGTTTAAAATCGCGCGAAGACCGCATCATCTTCAACTCGCACGAGTACGATTTTCCTAATCGCGCGATACGGCCTTAATTTGTTGCCGGGATAATAATTTAGGATCGTGGGGTGCTTGGATTCCTTTTTTCCCGGGCAATTAGAGTCCGCGCGCTTCGAACACGGGAGTTGTAGAATTTCTACTACCTCGGACGATAAAATCACAGTGTAGCATTTGATCCCTCGGGAGAGGAAGAGCCTCGCCGTTAAACAACCAGCTAGATCGGTAATTTAACAAATTCAAATCGTGCAGATCTGCGGCAAGTACCTGTTCTGTACGGGTAATGCATAGTTGAAGTAGAATGCCGGCTGCGTTTCCAGTCGACTGCCGGAGAGCAACAAATGTTATCGAACGGTCGCTGGGTCGAGGATCTTTATGCGAATTTTAGTTAAATAGTTTACAGAAATTGAGATGCGATGTTTCACCTGCTACAAAAATAATTATTAGACTGCGAACGTTGCATTCTACAAATTCGAACATGCCACAAGCGCACGAAGATTCGCAGTCTAATAACTAGACTGTGGATTTTATGCATTTATGAGAAGAATGATAATGTGAAGCACAAAATAGTAAAATCATCGGAACAAGACAATTTTCCTCGTTACCACTCGATAACAAAGTCTTACAAAAAGACGGAACAATTCATTATGCATGAACGGTTGAGAGAAAGACTATTTTTCTATATACTCCTAATATATAATCACGTCCGAGAAATGCAGGCACATTCTGGTTAAATTCCCGTTTCCCGCAACTGATGCGTAAAATTCGCTCAGTCTACTAATCAGCATCGACGAAAACGAAACTCCATTTGATTTCGATTTCTCCGGGCTCGCGCGCTATAAAAATCTAAATCGCCATGAAGATCCTCTATCCATTAAACCGTGAGTGTAGCGCGCGCATCGACGCGTCTCGATATCACCTCGCATTACAGTAACCTTTGCGTAATAGCGTAATGAATGAAAGCGCGATCCTTTCACGCGAGGCAGTGACCTTTCGATGGACGCGGAGGACCGTCGATCGATCCTCTTAGTCTCTCGATCTTCTCGGTCTCTCTGTGTGTATCCGAGTTGGCGCGTTCGTGTGTGGCGGGCGCGCGAAACGATGGGCTGCCGGTTAATCCGAGGGTTGGAGGATGGATATCCATCCGAGCGCGAGCGCCGCGATTCCACTGGGTCAGATTCACGCTTGACCTGGGCCGAACGGATACCTGGTGTAACCGTGTATCGGCAAGAATACCGGTGCTTCCGGATGCTTGCGCAACGCCCGGGAACCAGGAAGCCATCGCAAAAAAATCGTAATTATTCGACTGTTCGCCTACGAAGAAATCGCGGCCGTTCGGGGCTCGGTGGACCGTGGGCACCGCGTCTAATTTAACGCTTGTACCATTATGTAGCAGCAATTCCTCTCTCATCTCTTCATCTTTTGCTTCCTACTCATATTCTCTAAGACAGGCCTGGCCAACCCAAATGGTTTCACGGGCCACTTTGATGACGCACTTTAGGTAAACATGCTTTTCAAATATGTAATACAAATACAAAATTAATAAAACTGATGAAAACACTTGAAAATAGAACTGGAGTTCGTAGTCGCACTTGCGCATTATAACAATGATACATGTTAATTTTCATTTATTTAATATTTCTTGTACACGTACAACGAAAAATGTAAAATCGCCCGGCGGGCCGCACAATTTAGCGTGACGGGCCGTGCGTTGGCTAAGAAATAAAATTTCTTCTGAAAAATTCACGAAGAACAGGGCCTTCAAATTCTATTATACAATAAAATATCTCAGAAAAACTGTAACACGTCGGCTTATTATACCGGTTCGCTTATGATGCGGCCGGTGTGGGATCGGTGATCGATCGAGCGTCGATCTGCCCGTCTCTGGTCTCGTGTATCGGAACGAGCGATTAAGGCGTTTCACGGATGTTTCGTGTATTCCCGGGGCACCGGATCGTGCAACCTCTCTGGAAACGCTCGCGATTATTACGAGTGGCATAGGTGGATCGCGCGCACGCCGCGCCGCGCCGGGAATTCGAAGATTACAAGCTTCCCCGTACACCGGAAGAAGCTGCGAGGGCAAGAGAGAGACGGCTGCGGGCCGCATAAAAAGATATTGTTCTGAAATTACAGTGCTCGGAGCCGGAGTAGGTTCAGTTCGATAGATGGTGTGTATGTGTGTGTGCGCGCGTGTGTTGTATGTGCTTCTTCCCTCGGCGCGGCGATCGCGTAGAAAGCCTACCGAGGCGATCTTACACGTGAACCGGGCAGAACGTTCCATGAGAAAAGCAGATGCGAGCAGATTCGTGGCAAAAGGAAAAATCGTCGGGGAGGGGACGCGTAAACCGTGCGTAATACCTGTAATACTCGTGTGACCGCGGTTTTCGCATCGGGAGACAGAGATATACGCGTTGTGCCCCTCTGTGCCTACCGTGCGCGACGAGACCCCGTAGTCGACGATTACGCAAGCCGAGCGAAGGAGAAAGATCGTCTAGTTAGTCTAGTAGAAAGCATGTCAATGTGGCAATCCGACTGTGTTTTTACCTCCCTTTTTCCGAGACCGGAGAATCGAGAGCCTGGGATTACGCGGAACTCAGAATTACATTTATCATGGTTGCTTGCCAAAATATTTTACCTCGGCTTACTATACGCAACGAAATAAAGTTTTATCTCATTCGATAAATTACGCTGATTCTATAGAACTGTGCTGGGGTCACGAAGAAAGTTCCACGAGTTCATTTATTTACCAAATGACATAATTCTGTGCACGAGGTGGTCTTACCAATTAATCTTCGTTTGAGTCTGCCACCAATTTGCTCCACTTTGTACCGAAGAAGCGGTGATATAGTATGTTGCGCACTAGTTCTTTATTTTCGCAAAGAGAAATTGCCTTATTCATTATGTATCTTTCCATCGTATTGATTGTTTTGGCCACCGTGTACCAATCTAACATCGGTGAGAAATGCAGTTGCAGAATCGAGGGCGGACGAGGGATAATTATTCGTTACATTAACATGTCATTTAATTGCCTCCCGTTTCACGATCTCGTTCGATCTTTCTCCTCGAAAAGCGAAGCTCTTTCTTTCACTATTTCACCCGTCTCGTAGCGGTTTAATGGAATGAAACCTATGCAATTAGAATATGCGAATTATGACCATTGCGGCAAAAAATGCTCGTCACGCATGTAATTCGAAAATGCAATTTCGTTCGTAAACCAAGAATCTTTATCTTCAAGTAATATAGTCTATTAAATCCCAATAGAACTTTTACCATAGTTGGAACAGAGTTACGGAGCTTCTTTTAGACGAAACACAGTCATTAGACAATTTATTAAGTGCCGCGTTAATTAGAAGATCGAGCTTGTTTCGAGGAGGTTCGAGCTTGCAGCGAGCGAGGAATTAAGCAGTTGCACAATGCCGAATCAATTTCCAGTTTATCGGTTATGCCAGTAGTTGCTAGTGGGACTGGATTACTCGACGACCAGACCAGCGAACGGTTAACGTGTCGTCCTTCGCCGAAGGCGACTAATTAGACAGAGTTAAAAAGTGGACGGACCAGGATCGCCGTTAAGTGGGACAAGGTGCCGCCCCGCATCACTCACCGACTGACCCATAAAAATAAAACCCGTCGGCGCGCGTCGCGGCAGGCTCAAAAATTCTATGAGATTTCTGTGTCTTTGACCGATAATACTTGACCTCGCGAAAACGTGAAACGGTCCCGTAGAATGCTTAATGGTAATTCGTATACGCCGTTAACGCCTCGAACCTTTCTTCGTGTGGTCCGGAATCGAGCGTGCGTTGAAACCACCGCTCCAATAAAAGTGGATCACCTCTCAACCTTCGCGTAAACAATCCCAGACCTCGATACCGGTTCGCGCGGCTTCCGTTCGATGACAATCTCGCACGAAATATTCAATATTCGGGAACGATCGACTCAAGTTTTCTGCTGATTTCACACCTGAAATCAGGTTTACCTGTCGTTCGTAGTTTAGTTTAATCTGTTCTTGATCTACCGCAATATCTTCGCATTTTTCTCAAGTTAATTGTAGCATAATTCCTATTATTCAGCCTTTTATTACTCTCGTTAAAATTGATTTTGTCTGTTCATACCGTGACAACGAAATCTGTTTGCCAGCCTCTCCACGCTTTTCAGACCACCTAAATGAGACGTCTAATCTGCGAGCGAGAAAGAACTGTTACCACATTCGATCCTTTTCTTTACCCATCGAGAACGCGCACCTATGTATATGAGTACTTGCATAGATCTCCCTCCATTTCCCGTTCCCATCGATCTATTCTCAAAATCGCGTTCTCGCGCAAATATCCGCACTCCAATCACGGGAATTACCATACCCGAGCATTGCCCTCGATCGCAGTTGTGTAATTTATTTTTCATCGTAGCGCGCACACACACGTGCACAGTCAGCCCACAAGAACACACGCGTTACAACAGAATCACGGCTAAACATTTCTCATCACCCACTTAGGTGTCTGGAAATTACCGTTGATATAGAAAAGCTGTAACTTCCACGCCGCGTCTCTCCGCGTCACGCCGCGCCGTGCCGCACCGCGGAGTTACTTTTTATCGAGGAAAGTCTGGGGTCTCTCGCGCGTTTCCTGTTACGCGACCGAGCATCGCCCCAAAAAGATGTCTGATGTCTCAATCGTTCGGCAGAACGCGGAATCACCGTGTTATTAGGTGATAACTGTACACGGTGTTTTTTGTTCATGCGAGCGTGTCTACTCAGCGTCGATATCTGCAAATTACTTACTTAAGCGAATTCCACAGCTGATTCGCCTTTTATTCGCGAGACGAGGAGTGAACGTCCGTCGAGCCGTTGCCAGGGAATTTATCAAAGAAAATTAATGTTATTAGTATCCGTGAAGCGTTCGAAATCGACGAGAAAGGCAGACGAACGTCGCATCGCGTCGCATCGGGAGATGGAGAACGTTGCGCGGCGTGATTGAAAACCCTAGGTGGATCCCTCGGTGATAAAACACGTTTTCCCGATAAGTACCGACAGATGCAATTACGGTTATCTACAGTTAGGGTCACGAAAAAGCCGGCGAGCGGCTCTCACCGGTCTAGTTCGCCATATGAGATCGGTGCAACCTGCGGATCCCGATCCCGATCCCTATCCCGAAAGAGAGAAAGAGAGAGAGAGACGCGTGCATTTCCGAGTGCACGAGGCTTCGCGTCGCTGCAAAATGCGGTTCTTGCTAAAAATTCCAGCGTTGCACTAGTAACTAAAATACTGCGAATAAAACTAGAATCGATTTCACATATGCATAAAATGAGAAAAATCATTTTTGAAGAAATTTTGGAAGAAATGTCTGTTTCGATGTTAAAACCAGGGCTTCGGAGTTGAAGTCGGAGTCGTGGAGTCGAAGTCGTGGAGTCGGAGTCGGAGTCGAAATCGGCGTCGGATTCGGAGTCGGAGGTAACAAAAAAGAGTTACAATTACTATCAGTATAGACAGTGTTTATCATAAATATACCAACTTGTAAATATTTGAATGCTCCGATAGTTTCACTCTTAACTGACTGAACTCTGATTTTCGAAGAGAGTTTCGTTAATTTTGCACAGACAGAATCGCATGTTAAAGCACCGTGAAACGGTTAGCAAGAGCCTACGCCCATCTATTACATACCGTTATATTATACATATATGTATAGTGTATAGTATATGCCGCGGAAACATATTTTGCCTACGCTCATGTCGATTCCCATTTTACCTCGCCGCGAACTTTTCTATTCCATTCATCGATGTTCGTTGCGGAAAATGTCTCCGGGCTGTAGCACACGGTGCAGATTTTATATTCATGAAACCGCGTAGAACACGGTGTCTAGATTGTCCGGCTTATGAAGTTATTACGGCTCGTTAAAAGCCTTTCATGATCCCGCCGCGTTTAATTTGAGCCACCTACTTTATCGACGCTTTGATTAATAGTTAAGATTCTTGCTTAATAAGTTCGTCGGCTGAAGAATCTCACGCGACACTTACCTTTTATGCTCAAGCTTGATTCTAACAGAACTTGATTCTCGGTTGGGGATTTTGATTGATGAATTGAGATTTGATGAGTGGAATGCGCGACTTGAATTTCTGTTGCAGTGTTGATGCAACATCTGCACAGTGAATTATTTATTGTGAAGGTATTTACGAATTTAGAACGAATTTAAATAGGATTGGTCGTCATGACACAAGAGTAAATTGGAATGAATAGGGAACAAATAATTCAACTTGAATATTTATTAATTATTCATTAATGGTTTGAAATAAAATGTTGAATAACACAGTTTAATTTGAAAAATAATTGGTACTCACGCTTGCGTCTTCTCCTGCTTCAAGAAAGTCCGCCATGATGCTACGTCACGATTCGATTCTCGAAAGCATCGATCTCGCTACCAAGATACTCTTTCAAACGATTCATTCTTTTCCCGCGGAATCTGTAATAGAAAGAGCATCGAGCAAATTCATGAATTACAAATAAGAATTCAGTACAATTCAATACAATCAGAATTAATAATAAATAAACAATTCAATTTGAATATAACATCAAAATTAATTTGAACGGAAAATTAAACAAACTTGATTTCTATCACACCACGCGAACAGAGAGGATATGAGAGTGCTCACGCCCGGGTTTTCGATGCCTCCGGTATAGTGCTGCCCCCACACAAAATCTTAGCCTGGATCAGCTCCTATTCGCACGGTAGAGCGGATTTCCCCCTCCCGCATCCTTCCCGTTCGTCGGCATACTTTATTTTTTTTTGACACTATTCCACCAAACGGACACTTCTGAGATTTTTATACATAATAGATTAGCATCATAGCAATATTTTAGAATTTTTTGGTAGGTGTCAACCCAGGGGAAGATAGTTAAAAAAATTCTCAAAGAATTAATTTATTATTTTCAACTATAAATAATTAGCAAAAAAATCTGAAATATAGAGAGTATCTATATCTTTTGTTTGCCGTTTATCCCATTTGGATATCTTTTCTCGTTTTACCCCTATATCACCCCCATCGCTGATGGTAGACATTTTAAATTTTACACAATGTTTTTTTAGACATAAAGCGATATTTTAAGACAGGAATCAGGAAAATCGGATCGGGGGCCGCTGGCCCATGCTTATCCAGCTATACCCTTTGAAGCTTTGATACTTTCATTATTATCACCTTCAACGTTCCTGAAATCGAAGCTTGGAATGGGATCGAGTAACAGCTCCAGTCTGGACTGGACTGCGTCTACTGTATTGTGTCGAGGAACGCGTGCGTTTTCGTCGGGTGCAATGGGTGCAACATTTGGAGGTCTCGGAACGTAGGCAGCCACGCAAAAACGTCGAACATGGTTAATTGTAAGATCACAGTGAATCCGACTTCGTCCGAGACGCAGAGTTGGGCATTATTTATAAAAATTTATTTAAAAAAGTATATCGGCATAAAACCACTAAGTAAATTGCAGATCTTGTTTATTTTTCATAATTTTTTCATGAAAGTGATACGAGCCGATAGAATTTGGACTGTGCATAGTGGTTTTATTTGTGAAATTGTTCGAGGATTTATTCGGCGTCTCCGAATAAAAATTGCAATTTTCCATGATTTATACGAGCTTACCAAACACATCTTTTAAACTTTCGTTATTAGCCCAGCCACCGACGAGATACTATTAAAGACTGCCAGCCCCTGTGCTATTCAGCGAGACCAGTAACCGGACGCGACTGGGCGCGGGGATAACGTGGAACTTACAGTGATCTGATATACCACACCGCTAAAAGTTCCACCACCGACCAGATACTTGTCGTCAAGTAGAAGAAGAATGATATAGTAGAATGCTGACATTAGCCATTCTGTAATAGCCTTATAACTTATAACACTATCGCCAACGAGATACTACTTCGTCGGTGTCGCTGGTTCCGCACTCTTTACCTAAATATAACCAGAGAATATATGAGTGCTCACGCCCGGGGTGAACCAGCTTGAATAATACATACATTTTGTTCTGAAGGAAGATGAAATTGCAAAATATTATGGAAGACAATAGGTATAGGTATAGAATTTATTGAAAATCAACATATTTATTAAATATGCAGCTATTAGCTCGATATTATCCTCTACTCATAAGATACTAGTATTTCTTACAATTAGAGGATAATACCGATTGCCCAGGTCTCACCAC
>CM052313.1:33732048-33815751 GCA_028455605.1 Lasioglossum malachurum
GCTCGGCAAATAAAACTAACTTAAGAATACGTCGCAGTCTTCTTGGTGTGTCCTCTTCTAGGTGTGTCCCCTTCTTGGCGTATTCTAACTAAAACGGACTAATAATTGTTAGGCATGACAACTCATAACACCGCTCACAAGAGCAAACCTAAAATCAGTTCACGAGAACCAAACAAAACCCGCACACGAGTGCGAACACAATCAGCTCACAAGAGCAATTATAATTCTGCACATGAGTGTGAAAACAACAAGAGAACTGGCTCTTGAGAGCAATTGTAACCCCGCACACGAGTGCGAATACAATCAGCTCACAAGAGCAATTATAATTCTCCACATGAGTGCGAAAACAACAAGAGAACTAGCTCTTGAGAGCAATTGTAATCCCGCACACGAGTGCGAATACAATCGGTTCACAAGAGCAATTACAATCCTGCACAAGAGTGCGGACTATAGGCGATTCGGGTAGCCCCGGGGACGCTACTCCCCGTACTCACTCACGGCCCCACCCGTGAGTGAGCCCCTGAGGGACCTCCGATCGGAGGAATATCAATTTCAAACGAGATGTCAAAATTTTTATAAGACAAAACAACCAGATAACCATAACATGAGAGCAATTGTAACCCCGCACACGAGTGCGAATACAATCAACTCACAAGAGCAATCATAATCCTGCACATGAGTACGAAAACAACAAGAGAAGTAGCTCTTGAGAGCAATTGTAACCCCGCACACGAGTGCGAATACAATCAGCTCACAAGAGCAATTATAATCCTACACATGAGTGCGCAATCAACAAGAGAACTGGCTCTTGAGAGCAATTGTAACCTCGCACACGAGTGCGAACACAATCAGCTCACAAGAGCAATTATAATTCTGCACATGAGTGCGAAATCATACGGAGAAACAGTTCGTGAGAGCAATTGTAACACCGCACAAAAGTGCGTTTACAACCAACTATCTCTCACGAAAGCTATGCTAACCCTGCACACGAGTGCAGCCTATAGGCGATTCGGGTAGCCCCGGGGGCGCTACTCCCCGTACTCACTCACGGCCCCACCCGTGAGTGAGCCCCTGAGGGACCTCCGATCGGAGGAATATCAATTTCAAACGAGATGTCAAAATTTTTATAAGACAAAACAACCAGATAACCATAACATGAGAGCAATTGTAACCCCGCACACGAGTGCGAATACAATCAACTCACAAGAGCAATCATAATCCTGCACATGAGTACGAAAACAACAAGAGAAGTAGCTCTTGAGAGCAATTGTAACCCCGCACACGAGTGCGAATACAATCAGCTCACAAGAGCAATTATAATCCTACACATGAGTACGCAATCAACAAGAGAACTGGCTCTTGAGAGCAATTGTAACCCCGCACACGAGTGCGGATACAATCAGCTCACAAGAGCAATTATAATTCTGCACATGAGTGCGAAATCATACGGAGAAATAGTTCGTAAGCAACCTCCGATCTCGGAGGGATATCAATATTAATCAAGATATATAAATTTGAAATAGACTCAAAATATATAGCGAAAATTGCAATGGAAATTCCAATTAGCATATTGGAGGTAATAATTGATGGTATTCATTGAATGAACAGTTGACGGACATATTTGTTGAACGTGGACGAGGGTAGACAAAGGAAATATTGAAAAATATGAATAATAATTAAACTCACCGTTCGTTGAATGAACAGTTGAAGAACCAAACAGGAGTGGTGGAGGTAGGCCAGGGTAGTTGCAGATGACCGCTGGTCCATCTCGTCCACCTCTGGTCCACCTCTGGTCCACCACTGGTGAGTCCCTGGCCGTCTGGTCCTCGTGGTCCCGGAACCCGACCGCTCGCGCCGGCCTCCCCGCACGCACTGACTGACTGTCGGCTGGCTCTCGCCTAGTTAGCGCGGCACTCCCCACCCCACCGAATATCGATCGACGTCGGTCGCCGTGACAATTATTGATAAATTTATTATTTCTAGCTGGTTAATGTTTATAACAATTCCATTTTACAGCGATACAATCCCTTGGCTATCTGACCACCTAATTTTTTAGTAAAAGTGGCTAATAGTATTCGAGATACGGAATAACTTTTAAACTATGCACATTCATACGCATTAATTTATTCAATATAATTCACAGATAAATTTATTATTTCTGGCTGTTTAATGTGAACCTGCAACGCGGTTTTCTTATAAATTGCAAGGCGATTCCGAGCCATTTAATTTCTTCATATTTCGTACAATGGACACCGGTCAGACATAAGAACGCGGTCTAGAATTTTTGCCTCGTCGCCGCGGCAATGTCAGCTGTACGAATTCGACAACAACCGGCGAGGTGATCGACCGCTGATGTAAACCTCGCCGGATCGACAGTTCGTCGAATTTGTCAAATCGTCTCGTGGTCAATCGCATCATGTTTTCCTTACTCCAATTCCGTTACTCCATTCCTTTGTCTCCTCCGCAGCACCGTTTATTAGGTCATTACCCTAACGAACGTTGCTGCGATCCTACTCGTTTAATTTCAAAGTCTCCACTTCGTGACCCGTCCAAAACCGATAGCCCACGCGGGTGTAAAAGAGACCTTGTCCTTCTCGCTCTCTTGCGATTATTCTGGTCATACTGACACATATCAAATCTCGTTTCGTTCGATCATTCATTGTTCATTTTCTCATTTTGTTATTTTTCCTTCTGTATCGTTAATTTCTCATTAAATATACTTTATATTGTTAACCATAACTCGTTACACCTTCCTCTTCTACTCCTTTTACATTTCCATTAGCTAGAGTTTACAATGAAATGATTATAACAATTCCTTTTGCTAATTAATGATGTTAACGAGCACTCCCTTGACCTCTCCTTGCCATCTAATCTTTTACCATAAAGTCTTTCCAACATATTTCTGTTCCCTCAGATTCTTCAAACATTTATGTATAAAAATGTGTAAGGTAATAATTCTCGTTTACGAAATATTTTGAAATTACAAATAGAGGTATCTCATACAAAATTTGAAGTGGGAATTGTTGATTTTCCTAAAATTATGCTTCATTCCTTTCTTAATATATCTAGGAATGTTTTGCCCATATCTGCAATACGTTCGGTGCAGAATGTAACAATTCACATCAATATGGTTCCGTGACGATTTTCCTTCTTACCGACGCGACGAGAATCTCCTTAGTGGCCTTCTGCACCAACGAGATCACGTCGATGGCCTTCTATTTCTTACTCCACCTAGAATACATTCAAGAGGGCGTATGAGAACACCGAAATATTCGGGTGACACCAACTCCCGTAAGACTGGCAGTCTTTAATAGTATCTCGTCGGTGGCCCAGCTAAAGAAGTAGTAAAAATCAATTTTCACTATTTTTTTCGCATTTCTCATCATTTTCCAACATTGTTTTATACGTCGTTTACTAAACTAATTCTTCTAGCCTTACAGAGAAATTGAAGTCATTTGGTCCATTCTTTAAAAAGTTATTCTGATTTAAAGTGTGTGTGTGTGTGTGATTCTATTTTTATTGTGATTTTAATTGTAATTGAAATTTTAATTTTTATTATGTTTATTGTGATTTTAATTACAATTGTTGTTTTTATTACATTTTTTATGTCAATTCCGCACGCGTTCTTCTAATAAAGATATTTATTAATATTAAATTTATTAGAATTATTACCGCATTTAGCAATTTCCGATACGTGGTTATATCGCACGAAGCATCGGTTGAAACTAGTTCTGATTTATGCCACAGGCTAGTAAAGGTTCTGTTTCATGCTAAAACAGTGTGGTCTCTGTTTCGTGGTAAAAGTGGGCTCTACCGTACGCATAGGAGCTGTTCCGTGCTAAGCGTGAGCGTGCCAAAAAGTGGTGGCAACTCAGACCCGGGCGTGAGCACTCTCATATCCTCTCTGACGCGAATTCAAACGCAATTGATTGTCACAATACAAGATCAAATTATCGCGAGAAGGTAACACGATTCGAGAATAAATTTAAATCAATAAAAATAAATAACTCGCTTGAAAAAAATAATTGATAAATAAATATAATCTTGATTTCACACGATCTCCCGTAAGGCTATCTCGTCGGTGACCAGAACAGAGAGGCTGACCAGAATCACAGACAAGGCACAGACTGTCGGTGCCAAAATAAATTGAGTAAAAGGTTCTGGGTTAGGCCGTTAGAGTTCACTAGGAAATTTCGTACTAGGTCGATAATGCAGGGCAACGAGAAAACAGAGAATGCCGCTGCAGTTGGCGTTCTTCGACGAACGTAGCTCCGTGGCATAAGGCTTCAGCTGACGGCTTGCATGTAGTCAAGATGGCGTCCGCGGAACAGGTCGGTTTGAACAAAACTTGGGAATTATCGTTGTACGAGCTGCATCGCACACCTCAGGATGTGATCACGGATAACACGGAGATCGCGGTCAGCCCGCGGAGCCTGCACAGCGAACTGATGTGCCCAATTTGCTTGGACATGCTCAAAAAGACCATGACCACGAAGGAGTGTCTGCATCGTTTCTGTTCCGATTGTATCATTACGGCGCTTCGGAGCGGTAATAAGGTACGCAATACCAATTAAACCACTTTGTCGCACAGGAATCTATCGTTCTTTTGTTCGTGAACGATGCATATGATTCGTCTACGAGCTTTTCCTTTCGAAAGTAAACAGAAACCAGCGCCAGCACAGTTTGTTTTTTTCTTATTCGATGTTTTCTGTTTTCTTTATAAATTAATTCTTATGTATAAATGAACTGCATAAATGTTTGTTATGCATACTGGAAGATTAGAGATTCAGACTTTTAAAAATCGAACATCTTATCCTCAGGTGCTGCGATTTTAGCGCGCTTTTCGAACAGGCGGTGTAAATGCTTTTGTTGCTTGTTTCTCGATTGTTGGGTTATGCGTTGAACGTTTAGCAATGCAAATAGAGTTTATTATCATTTTAATAATGAAAGTAGCTACACTCGCTGTTCCATTAGAGTTAGATAAACTTTGTATCGCAATATTCTCTTCTCGTAGAATCTCGCAGAATATTTCTGGCTAGACCGGAAAGCAGTAATTTCACTCTGTAATTACTTTGAATCGGAGAATACGAACAAAACGTATACAGACTGCGACTTTTTCCACAGGAATGTCCAACATGCAGGAAAAAGCTAGTGTCGAAAAGGTCTCTGCGACCGGACCCTAATTTCGATCTGCTGATCTCGAAAATATACCCAAGCCGTGACGAGTACGAGGCTCACCAAGAGAGAGTGCTGGCCAAACTGAACAAATCTCACTCTCAAGCTGCGCTGGTTAACTCGATAACAGAAGGCATAAAACTGCAAAGCCAGAACCGGCCTCAGAGGTCCAGAAAAAACGCCAACGAGTCTGAGAACGCAAGCAATGCCACGCCGTACAATAATTCGCAGAACGCCAGTGCACCGGCCACGCCGAACGCAGCGAACTCTGCTAACCAAAGCGACTCGTCGCAGAGCGCGACCGGACCTCTGAACAATAGCAGCGGCGGTAATTCTCAAACCTCCAATAGCGTCTCCCAACCAGCCAGTAGTCCTGCTGTTTCTGGTAACGTCGCTAACCGAGATTCGAACGATAGCAACCGGGCAGATGTAAGTGGAACTGATCATTTCTATGCTTCAGGAACTACGTCCAGAAACTCGACTACGCCCTCGCCTAATCCAGCGAATCAGATACCTAAACCTCCAAAGAGGCAAAAAAGCTTACAGAACTCGGAAAACGATTCCTCGAGCGCGGAGGCTGAAACCGGTGGCGGTGATTCGATGGTAGACACGGAGGGCGAAGGGCCTAGTGAGCCCTTGATGCTCAACGAAATAGAGCTGGTTTTTAAGCCGCATCCTACGGAGATGGCTGGAGATAATTCGCTGATCAAGGCGCTGAAGGAGAACAGCATCAGATACATCAAGACCACCGCGAACGCGACAGGTAGGTCGATCGGTTGTAAGATGCTCGATAGGGCGGTGTTGGACCCTGCCGCGATCCTCTATTCGAACTATGTACATACGGTGGTACAGTCTCTAATTTCTTGTCTTTACAGTGGACCACCTAAGCAAGTACCTGGCTATGAGACTAACTCTGGACTTGGACACGGAGCTGTCAGAGTCCGACAGGCTACTGAACTTTTGTATCTACATAGCGCCTTCGCCTGGTCAATTGGTAGTCCTTAGCGGATCGCAAACATTGCGACAGGTGAACGACAAATTCTGGCGGGTCAATCGACCCTTGGAAATGTATTATTCATGGAAGAAGACCTAGGGAAGGCCTCGAAAGTATCAGTCTGATGGGAGCTAGTCGCATCGGGCTCCGGAACCAGCGACAAACCATTTCGTACTACGTGGGGTACATATTGCGTACGAACGAACGAACGAACAAACGCTGTTACTATATCATCAGAGGACCGATATATATATATATCTATTTTACTGTACTTCGATAGCCTTGATTTAGTTCAAGGTCGGGTAAACGCGTACGGAGGACGAGTATCCTCCGTATGCGGACAACAGTGGTGCAATTTTTAATCTTGGGACTGGTTGTTTGTACAGATCCTCGATTAAGGACGAGGATTGGAATTTCGTCGACGAAACACACCTGAAGAAAGACAGAGAGAGTTGAAAAAGGAGAAATAGAGAAGTTGGAACAAGTTGAAACTGCCATTCACACCAGACATTGCATTAAGAACGAAGAGGTGTTTGTTTGATTATGGGAGAAAGATGCGTCACCGAAAATAACTTGACAATGACAGCGTGTAGTATTTATCTGGCCACGGCCCCTCTTCCGACTGGTATAAGTTCATCCGGTACGCCCAGTTATACATATATCTCCATGAACCGATGGCCTCGATGGTTCAACTAACTTACTCGAGTAAGCTCCGACTCGCTGTGGACCATTCTGTATAGTTTCACGAAGAAATAAACCAATGTATATAACGAGAGTCCGTCTCATCTTTACCGTTCGAATCAGAGACCGGAGACCCCAGCGGTCGCTTCGTATCGGTATAGAACTCTTTCTCTCTCTCTCTCTCTCTCTCTCTCTCTCTCTCTCTCTCTCTCTCTCTGGTTCGAATAATCAATGAATTCTCCTTTGCCGTCCTTTCGACTTCGATTTATTAGTTCCTCCCCTGGTCGGCCGTCCCCGTAGCCGGTAGCTTTGATACAAAACCTAATTTCCGATCTCGTCGAAGATACACGGAAAGCGTCTTCGCCGCGACGGACGAAATAATCGATAAGAGCCGAGAGACGAGACCCTATCCCGCGCCCTCTCGCATTTCCACTGAACCGAAAACAATGCGAACGCTCCAGCTCTCCTCGAATAATGCCACCCTCTTTTAGTAAACGGGAAACCACGTTAGACCCCCCCCCCCTCCCCGATGCCGCCTCGCACAGTATACGATTACCAGCTCCTTTATATTCTCGGTTATACGTCAACGTTTCGCTTTTAATATCCGTTCGTTCTTCCATTCGTTTCTCTTCCTTGAACGATTGCTAAATTTGAAAAACGTTTCTCTTCGATATTTAAATTGTTATAAGTTTTTCTGTTTTCGGAATTCAGGGATGTAATTTTACAGACACGTATCTGATACTCCGTTTAATCGAATGCGAAAAGAATGGATGTTTTAATCTTCCAGCTTAGAATACAGTCGGAGTTAAATGGGTCGGAAGTAAAACCGGAAATACAGAACCGCAGAAGTTTCCGGTAATTCTTATTCATCCTGGTCTCTCGTCATCTCGCCGAGATCTTTTCCTCTCTCTCTCTCTCCCTCGATTAATTAATGTATTCGAAAGCAGCGTTAGATTCGCAGCACAGTCTAGCAGCGCCTAATTATAGGCCGCGCAACCGCGTAATAACCGGCGCTCCTAATTAGCGCACGTAGCGAATCTTGCGCGGTGGATCTCTGTATTCCGGCGCGGCACTTGATAACGGCTGATCCATTAATAAGCATCGTGTTAATTGCCGTATTCTCGGTCTTTAAAAAAAAAAATGAAGAAAGGGAAGGGTGGAAAATCGTGGTAACGAGCAAAGCCGTTAAAAGTTCGAGCACACTGGCCACCGGATTCTCGATTTGGCTCTCTCAATTAGCTTCATTAATGCAGAGAAAGATTCGCGTTGGTACAATTTCTACTGTAAACGTGTTGCACGAGGCACAGGGTAAATTGCGAGATTGCGAACGTCGCATGCGTGTGACTATGGTAGCCAAGGTTCGTCCGACGTAAATTCATTTTATCTGGAGTCCGAGGAGGTGTAGTCGGTATCTTTCGCTTCCGTGGCTGAACTCGAGACACTCGACAGCAAATTTACCACCGACTCCGGTGCCTTTATGTTCTCTTCGGTCCCAGGATCATTTAAGATGTCCTCTTCGTCGGTGAGATACACCGTAGAGCCTTTTTCAGACAGTTCCTCGTCGAAGATGTCTTTACTGTTTCCCGAAGCCTGTTCGATCTTCAAAAGCTTGCAAATGTCTGCCTGGGCGAGTCTGAAAATTCATTGTTCAATATAGATTTAGACGATTTACGAGACGATCTTATGGATAAGAATCTGATCCAATCGATGACGACCCGATCCTCTCGAGTCCTTCTGTCCGATCCTGTTACCGACAACGAGACAAGTTCGACGCTTATTCTTCGTCCGGTGGACGAGAAACCCATTTGCCCTAGCCTATTTACGACTGCCGCGGCCGTGACGAATCCCATGACGGAATAAATCGAATCGCGTAACCAGGAATACTAACGGTGTCTTATAGGGCTCCTTGTACCAGAGTGGATACCCCGAGGGATTCTGCCTACCACCGTCGGGAATCGAATTCTCGGTTGGCAGAGAATGCAGCCTGAAATGTGCCGGCTCCACCGTCTCCTCTAATAAAGCGGACACTTGTCGCGCGTACTCCTCCGTTCCTGCTGTTCGTTCTAATCTGCGAAATGTTCGCGCGTTATGCTTCCTCGTTTCTAGCTGATTCGGCGAGTACAGTTCTTATTCGTACGGACGGACGCGGATCCCTAAGCGCTCTTTGCGTAGAAACAGTTCATTTAATTAAATTAATCGTTTTGTGTAGAATATGTTGTTAAGATATCGAGGTTATACATATATTAATTACAGAATGGATCGCGATTGATAAGTTGATTGATAAATCGACAAGCTAAATATTTCACTCGGTTTTCGCGATGCTCGCAAATGATGAAACATTATCGAGCCAGGGGTATATGCACAAATCCAATTAGCGAATCTACGATATTCCGGACGTCATAATGCGGTCAGGTAATGACCATTATTTGCTTTACAGCGCCCATAGCTCGACTCGACTCGCTGAATTCTAGATTGGTATCGTCCCAGAGAGAATCCTGTTTCTTTACTTGTGAACCATCTGTCGGGTGAACTCCAATCTCGGCGTGGTCCGCGTGGGTTCCGAGCCATGGGGCGATGACCCCTGAATTTTTCCTGGTCTGGGTTTATTCGTACTTTCGTGGAGCCCATAGAAATTGCCAAAATGAACGGCAGCGTCTTTCGGAAGGTTCGAAGTCAGTCTCGCATCCTTCGAGCCTGTCTTGGCGGCGTTATCCACGGTGTTCACCGAAGTTTTCGAAAACTGCGATTTCTGCTTTCGAGCTGCGATCCTTGGGAGGTAATAATCGCACATTACGGTAATGACGGCTCGATAGGGAGAGCTGTTCGACCAGCAACGAGCCTGCGTATAGCATCTGCTCAATATTCCCTCTACGCTCTACACTCTACAGAGTACAGGCTCGTTTGTTCTCCGAGGAACTCGTCGAATGCCTCTGCGCTGGAATCTCTAACGCGGCGGTCACCTATGACCGGCGCTCGAACGGCACCGTGGCAGACGTCGGTGACCGTCGCCGATTTAATTAATTGCAGCCGAAAACCCTCGACAGATTCTACCGAGTCGCCATTCCGAGATTCCTCGGAGAACTTGGCGAATAACGATTGTTTAAGCATATTCTCTCTGACAATGAGACTTTGCTTTGGTCACCTGACAGTAATTCGAACGCGTTTATTTATAAAGGGTATAATTCAGGTTAACTTGTCTCATGATACTTGTCGTCCTCGATTACACCTGACATACTAATTTTTTCTTCAGACCGATCAAAGCTAGTTTACGTAGATCTGCATTTTTACGACTAAATATCGAGGCTTCAAACCAGATCAGAATCTTTTTCTAACAGTGTTGTCATCGACAAATGATAAATGAGACAAGGAAGAAGGAAATAGTACGACTGAACGACGACTGAGCGCAGTTTAAAACAAAAAAATCTTAAAAAATTCTCTAAAATGCGCCTAAGGATACAAAATATGTGAGATTTTTTACAGAATTTTAGAACTCATCGGAGCCCGGAAAATACGTGAAAAGCGCGAGATCTAATTTACTGTAACTACCCTCGCGGGAAAGCTAGAGAGTTGAAATTTCACTCGGAGGGATTTTTCTTGAACAGCTTTCGAATGGCTCTATAGTTATTGAGAAACCTTTACTCTAAGGGCAGCTTTGACCATCTTAATCGGCTAGGCTAGGCCTTCTGGTCACGCTTCCTTGAAATTTCGTCTGTAGAAATTGGAATGCGCATAAACATCCGTGGTCTAACGATAACGCAGCTCTCGGTTAAGTTATTTCATATAATATTTTGCCATTATACGTATACCGTCCTGTACCGGATATTTCGTTCTAGTATGGAAAGACGATAGGAAAACCGGCCTGCGTTCATCGCATTAACTTTAACTAATTCACGCCTATAGAGATTCCGCGCAATCTTCTCTGGATACTTTAGAAACACATGATCCGTGTAGGCAGTTACGATCGGTTAACGCGAATAATCGTTTCCAGTTGCAAATCTACCGCTATCAATTAGATTCTTCGGTGCTGAAAAATCTCTTGATGCATGCGCTAATCGATTCTCGGTAACAATTTACCTTCTAACTGTTGAGCATTATCGCTGTAAATGCATAATTATGGAATATGGAATCGTCTCGAAGCTGTAAGGCTTCGAATTGACCTAGAAAATTTTGAAGGAACGTCTTCTCGTTACAAGTTCTAACGAGAACACAGATCGCCGTGTTACAGTTCGCTCGAATCTCGTGAAAATGTTTCAGGCCACAGAGAAACGAGCGATTGCCTGCCAAATGGGTCGAAAAATCGCGGACTGTCGAACGAGGCTCTAATCGAGCGTTACCATTCGATTCAGCCGAGATCGCAGCATATCTGTACCGTTACGGAGCATTTATTTCCGTTACGTTCCCGGAAAACCGCGTTAGCCGACGGCCTGTGTCGCTCGATTCATCGTGACAGGCAATTTGCGCGGAATTACAGGTGAATAGGGAGCACGGGGACGGCGTCGGGTGTCCAAAGAACCTTATGAAAGTCGTCCGTCGTGTATCACCTGTCGACGACAATCGTCGCCAATGAATTATTCATTCGCGCAGAATCACGGGCCCGCGGATCCAGGCCGTTGCTGCTGCCACCGCGAACGGATTATGCAAAAGTTTACAATTTCCTGTCCGTTCGCCAGCCGGACGCATCCGCGGAGATGCTAATGGACGAACGAAAGGGCCGACGGCAATTGACAACCATTGTCAACCACTTTTACGGATCGACGTAATCGAATAGAAAACGAACACGCGCTGCGACCTGCGACCGAGGGTTACCGCATCTCTTTTCTTTGGAACGTGCGCGAATCTTTCGGATTTATTTTCCGGACTCGAACGGCAAGAGTTTCAAGGAAATTTCCGAATTTTTGTTGGAAACGAAAATCCTCCGGTGAATTTCCGGTGGTTTGGATTACCTGTTCCCGAAACATCGAACAGCAATCGAATTTTGTCGAATGTCGTACCGCAGACATTTCGGTGTCACCCCATGGACCGCGATCACGACCGTGACCACTATTCGAACTCTGCAGACGCGCTACAAATTCAATTTCCCCAATTCCACCACTAACTTGTTCTTCCTCCCGAAAGAAGGCGACTCGTGCAGGTTATTCCCAGGTGTTCCCTGAGGATCCTGCGAAATCCTGGTCGCAGATTTCACCTTTGTCTTCTTGAACATGTTCTCGCAGCACCAAGTCCCTTTTTAGAAAATGATTTTTCCCCGGGAGCGGTCCGAGGCGGTTCTAGAAAATTACTTTCCTGGAAATTTATGTTCGTTGACGCGTTTCCTCGGACTCGAGGTTCGTCTTTTGACCGATGCAATCGCGTTGATTTATTCGAGGAGCGGGCTCTCGACCCGCAAAGATTTCCGGTGGCCGAACGCTGCCACCAACGGAGTCATGGTTGCGAGATTAAACCTGGGACACGCGTTCACCGCGGACGTTTTAACGGAATTAGATTGGTAGGTGCAATCGTTCTAATGGCGTTACATCGATAGGGGATATATACACAACGATTTTCTTCTTTTTCCCTGTGTCACGGCCAGCAAGCGCGCGGCTCACCGCAATTAACCGCAACAGCGCCAGCGTTTCGACGGGACCGTCCGGGATTATTACCAGGAAGTTCATTCCGTCCTGGAATCCGATACAAAACGGTCGATTCTTCGTTTTCTCGTCGGCGCGAACGGTTTCGAGCACGATTTTTCTCTAATTTAATGTACGACCTACAATTTTTAGTCGCTCGGCGAACGTAGTTGTTGGACTGGATTTCATCAATTTAATCTCCTCTTCATCG
Source organism: Lasioglossum malachurum (assembly GCA_028455605.1). NCBI lineage: Eukaryota > Metazoa > Arthropoda > Insecta > Hymenoptera > Halictidae > Lasioglossum > Lasioglossum malachurum. The sequence goes on from CM052313.1 coordinate 33,744,716, forward strand.
CTTATCTTTTCGCTGATAACGCGGATTCGAAAGAAACTGGTCTGGGCGCAGCATCCCAGAACGGCATATGGAGTCGTGTTGGATCATCCTTTTTTTTTTAGATGTTATGCGTGGACTATGCAAAAATTGACAGCATCCAATTTGCTTATAGATGCATGGTACATATATTCGTACACTTGATACTGTAATCGATAGGTTGCGGGTCTTTATGCAAATATGTATGTGTTTTTTGATACTGTTTCCGCAAAACTCGGTACGAGTCGGTAAATCTCGAATGCCGTTGATTTTTTTAAATGTCGCTGCATATGTTATAAAAGCATGAACTTGTAAGAAATGCTGGTAACATCCTGTTACTTAAATAAAACAATTAAGAATACTACTACGAATTCAATCGGAAGATTCACTTGCGTGCATGTATGCAGCATACGAATGCTTTCGCTGGCTGTTGCACACGGATTCGCAGAAACGGGTCCTCGTTGAAGCATGTTTGCGAATGTAATCGTTTGTTTATCTCCGTATTTCTGATTTATTCCAATCTTCGGGCCTTTGAGACCTCGTTCGGGATAAATTATATTCGCGAAAAGATGAATGTTGGCAAACGCATGTACAATGTAGGTACACACATACGGTGCATCTGAACGCGTGTCGCGAAGAAATTCGCGGGGGCTAATAAAAGTATCGTCGTCGTAAAATACGTTGTTTCGTTTTTATGACGTATCAAGAAGTAAAAGAAGAGGAGTGGTGGAACGAGTGGACACGAACCACCACCGTGCACAGTCGCATATACTGCAGATAAAGGGGATAGAATAGCGGTGGCAGTGCTTATTTACGATCGAAGGAAAGAGAGAGGAGGCTCGAATTCGTGCGCGACGCGGCGCGAGAAAACCGAGCAAACCGAGCAAAACAGCTCTGCCGGACGCGGACCGATGCATATCTTATGCACGTGCCTCGAGAAAAAGAAAGGGGGCTCCTGACGGGGCTACCAAATTATTTATTGGCCACGCTGCATCGAGAAATGCTAAATATTTCAGAGGGTGAAATGGCCCTCGCGATTCCTGCCACTCTTTGCCGGCGTCCGATCCTGGTAAATTCTCACTTCGCCGGCAATCTTTTGTTTCAAACACCGGAACAGTTTTTAAAGCGTTTGATTCGGTAAAAAATCTCTTGTCGAAAATCATACTTCGAAAAACGATTAAGCAATCTCCAGAGGTTCTCTGTTGCGTTGTACATTCTACGATAGTTCCGTTCGAAGGAACCGCGCACACGTAGGGGGGTCCTTTGATCACGATGAAATTCCTCGGCCACTTTCGTAGCCGATACAGCTTGAAAAAGGAATGACACTCAATGCTCGCTGATTGGATTTGTGATTGGCCGGCTTCGACTCGGTTCCTCCTGCTGAAAAACTATAAAAACCGTCCGCTTTTTTCATGTGCCCCACCTCTGGCCGACTTTAATTAAACTTCCAACGGCCACGGCCCACTCCCCCCGGACGCTTCTTCTTTCTTCCCCCATCACGCTTTTCAACTTGTAACCCCCGTGTTACAACGTCGCGGAGCAAATGCAACACGAATCTTCCTCCTGCTTCTTTAATGCCCGCCGAGATCTAGGGAGCTCTTTGCTTTTTGTCCTCGATGGGAGCACGAGCTCCATGGCTTCTCTCTCTCTCTCTCTCTCTCTCTCTCTCTCTCTCTCTCTCTCTCTCTCTCTCTCTCTCTATCCCTCTCTCGAAAGAGAGAGAAATAATAAATAATTTTGCTACACCCTGTTTGCTTACCTGTGGCTAAACCCATCAAAGAATTAATGTATCGCTAATAGCTCGATTGAAGATAGGATCGACAGTAATTTCTAAAGAGTCGTGCGAGAATAGAATCGATCTCAGGGAATTCCCGGTGACCAGAATCTGTGTCAGGGTGTGGACCGTAGAAAAGTATGAATAATATGATTATGCACCGATTTCTGCACCACCGGTCGAAGCCGATAGATCAAGTCCGAATCGTGTTGCATATTCCAACTCGACGAGCTCAGAATGCAAGGTGCGTTTGTAACATCGATGCTATCGAACATGATAGAGACATCGTTGAATAGCGCGATGCACGTATTATTCATGTTCTTGACTCCGTTACAGATACACACGGATGTACGCAGCGAGAATGCACCATGCGCCGTGAACGTGAACGTAACGTGCACTGTGGGAATCTCTCCGTTCTCGTTTCGTGTATTCCAAAGCTGCGCTGCGCAGGGAAAAAGAGAGAGAAAGAGAGTAACGGAGGATGCAATCTTTTTATAATGAAAATTGGCAAATTGACTTTTTATAATGACAATTAGGAAAATCAACGTCGATCTTACATAACCTCGAGGTTCCAGAGTACCGCCGCGGCGCACCGTGGGCAATTCGGAAGAAATCGGCGATAAAATCACAGCACTTTCGATAGACATGGGATAGAGCGATGAAATTTTTTTAAATTAAAGCTGAAACTTTGCAGAATATGGGAAAAATAGGGAGATTATGGTACGAACGCTTTTTAACGTTGTGAAAATTCGTTAAACATGTAGAATTTCAAGAAAATGTGGTTTCTCCGTTACTACGCGTTTTAGATAGATCTAAATTTTCTTTAAGGGCCCTAATAAAAAATTTTAAGAAATGCCTTTTTTATTTTTGCATATAACCTTCAAATGAAAAGTTCGTTTTTGGGGAAAAAGGCACACGATTTTCCAATCCAGACCACTGTGCGGCGCGGCCCGGCGATTAAATCACCATTGAAAGAGAGAACTCCCAGTTATGTATTATCTTTCCATTACGTCGATGCCTCCGATAACAATGTACCTTCGCAATCCTGTTCTCCCGTTTCAAGAATAATCAAATGAAAATCTGCACGCTGGGGGAAGATGACGTTTCGACGAGGTGCGTGTCTACAAGGCACTCGAAATCTTTTCACAGTGTTGTTCGAGCAAACATCGCTCGAGGCTCGTATTTGCCAATCTTAATTAGGGATAAAACGGCATAAGGGTTGGAAACGGTCTGGGGTCGCGGGTTGACAAGAATCGGCTTTTCGAACGCTGCTTCGGGCGTCTTCGGCGGTTACCGACGCTCTTCGTGCTACTCTTAACTCGTGCTCGTGCTGCCTGGAGTCAGTCGTTGACGCGCGCTCGTTTCGATTGCATCGGGTATTAAATGGTGCTCCAACCTCCGCAACAAACCCTTCTCGGTTCTCTCATGTAAAACTGTGCTTGACCCTCGACAACGCAACACCTTTGCGACATGTGTGCGATCACGAGGTAAGCAAAATTTAAATCTCTCACAAAAATCCCAAAAATGTCCCAAACGTTACACTTACGCTTTCTCCAGGATTACCTTGGACTGCCGATTTTATGAATTTACGGCAAAAATTAGTAGGAGAAAGACAAAACGCGGAAGCAACATCGCAGGGATTTATCGTTACTAGGATATTATTTACAACCTATTAAAATTATTCGGAGGAGAAATAAATTTTTATGCGACTCCTTTTCCTTGTTGCCGAGACAGACAATTTTTATTTCGCATAAAGATCCACGGTCTGCTCGTCTCTGTTGCTTCGGATGGTTCCACATGATTTTCCTCGGACTCGCACCAGACCTTCTTCTGTGGAATCTGTAAACAGTTATGCCAGATACGACTGCCATAAGCCTCGTTTCCTGTACATCTTCCAAAGTCGCTTTCTCCACTGTTTGACTTCGGATAAGATTAGGGCTCGCGTTCCTCGACGTTTCTATTGGAGCAAGGATTCCATCGACGACGTCAAGTTTAATCCTCTGTGACACTTGGACGAGCATCACGCTGATCCTTGCTCTGGGTTAGGTTTTAGAGTTTGCAAACAGTTGTGCCAGCGAGATATCATTGCCACGAGCCTCGCCGTTTCCTTTACATCTTCCAAAATCGCTCACTTCGTCGAGGCTCGCTTTTCTCGACGTTCCTCCGCGTTTCCCGTTGAACAAGGACTCCGTCGACTCGTTTAATCCTCGGTGACAGGTTGACGAGCATTTCGCTGATACTTTGGTCCATTCGTAGCCGAGCGGGGCAGTACGTTTATCCTGGCCGAGCGGCAAGTATCGAAAATCCATAACGGCCTGGCCACATAATAAATCGTTCGGGACATGGCGAACGGCTCCCAATAAAATTTCATTCGCCCGTTCAATGGTCCGAGGTGTATCGACCAACTCTTCCCGACTATTTTATTTTTTCTCATTTTATTCGTAACGGAGAAATCGCCGATTGAATTTTTTGTGCTCGAACGGCGCCGCGCCGCGGATACTCTCTCTGTTCGAAGCGCGGTCAATATTGACTCTCGCTCGCGAGCCAAAGCCCATCGTAATAAATTATTGACTTCACGGAACCAGACGCGGGAGAGTGAGACTATGAAAGTCCTGCAGTGATCTGCATTAACTGTACGAGACCTATCCGCCCCGTATATACGGACTCCGCTATTTGCCATAAGGCTCGGAAATTATGCGGCCCATAAATCACCTTCATGCCGGGATTACCGTCGCCGGGGACGCACGAGACCCGCGAGTATCGATGCCCGGGAATCAACGGATCCTAAAGTATGAACAGATCACATTACGCGCCTCCTTATTTGCGGTCGGACTGTAATTTAAAGGACTTTATCGGATGAATGAATATCTGAGTCTTAGATACTTGGGAACTAGAATCTCAATCCAGTACGAAAATCGTGGATTTAGGATCGACACGTGGTGGCACTAGTCTCTCCCGTTGACGAGAGTACAAATTTCCATAAGTGTATCGTAATTTGGCGCCTACCTTTGCCGTGCAAGTGCACTGTGCACTTTTCCGTCGGTCCGATGACGGCACTCGATACGCTGTTCCGAAGGGTCACCCACGCAGCAACACACGCATACGCACAGATTTTACACGCTCGTGCCCAATACTGGTTCCTCTAGCGTGTGTTCGTAGGCGATTTACGGTAAGGGCACCGTCTGCTTTGTGTGTTAGTCACCGACCATGGGGGGTGCGAGAGACTGGCAGGACTCTGTCAGAGGGGTGGCGAAAAGAGAGAGGGGCGAGAAAAAAGAAGCAGAAAGGCCAGAGCCAGAGGAAGAAAAGGTGGCACGCAGACACACGCGTGCCAGCACGATCGAACCGCGCTCGTGTTAAACAGGCTCGGCGTGTTTACTTTTGCATACACGGACCTCCGCGTGTTAAGAGCACAACCCATAGTTGAACCCCTCAGTTGACAAGTGGCATAAGTCCAAAATTAAGAAAAATGGGATTTTTACAGAAATAGTAAGTATTAAGAATACTTTGTTTTATGCTAATAAAAAATAAGATTCAATTTTACATCCTACATAAAGTGACCTGAAAAGAAGACTAAAAAAAAAAAGAAAGAAAAACCTCATACAGATTGTGAATTTTTAATAGCTATGAAAATACTTGTAAGATTTAATACGAAAAACGTGGGGCGCATGCATTAGATAATTGATGACAGTTCACCTCGAATGTGAATCGACTGACTCGTCGGTTGTCGCGAATTTTCTGGCCTTTCCGAATGTTCTGATCTAATTTTCCGATGATCTCGCAAACGACGCGGTTGAATCGTGTGGCGATGCAATTCTTTCAAAAGCGACGTACCCAGCGGATTTTGCATGGGTGGTCCTCCACCACGGATCTCTTCCGTGGTTTAAATTTCACGTCCCGCTGAGCCGCTGAGTCGACCTAACTGTCCAGCTCATCTAAAAATCCAACCCGTCAATTTAGAACTTATTTTAGAATTTTTTAGCTGGAAACACTGTACTCGTTACAAGGATTCCCAAATGAATTTCACATGATTTCAGCTACAATGCAGAACCATCTCCGTGTATAATTTCCATCTGACCCAAATCTAAAATTTGACTCGTTATAAAGCCTTGGATATGAATTTTTCATTCATGGCCCCATACATTCTGGCAGAATAATAGACTTCCTCAATTAAACTTTAATAGAAATCCGCGTTGCGTTAGCATATCAAAGGAACAATTAACCTGTTAATCTTTACCTACCTGTTAACTCGCGATTCACAATAGGACCTACGACGTTGCATCTACATATTATTTATGAAACTGTAAATTGAATGAGCGAATAGATTTTTAAAAATTCCGATTGATCGAACGTATAGATATCTTTAATATGGAATCCGGTGCACACGCGGATAGAATCTTTTCATGTTATGCATTCCAGTGTAGATTTGCTTTTCAAATCATGCCGATCCCATGCTCTTAGCTAGGAGTTAACCGGTTGATTTTCCGGTCAATAACACTCGTACGAGCTCGGCTGAACGCGAACGAAAATAATGCGCTTCCTTAATTAAATTAATATTAAATCTGTACAAGCTGGAGAACGTCAAAGAAATCCTAAGAGATAAAGGAAACATCGGAAAGTAAACGTACATACTACACAGCTCACATGATTATAGATGATTAATTATGAAATAGAATTTGCATTTGTACTCGAAAAATTACGAAAGCAACTTTCAACGCTTCTTCAACAACAGAACAAACAATATATGGCAGCGTACTTGGACCTGAAAAAATCTTGACAGGAGGTACTCGAGCTGTAAACCAAAGTCGAAGAATCGATGAAAACAATTCTCACGAAAGCGGTCTGCGTGATCCAGGCCGCGATCCAGGATCGATCGATCTGCAGCCGTGTCGGAGGAGAGGAGAGCTCAGCCTCTCGGGACTAACTGTAAATTGTAAACCAACTGGCCGGGAATTTGCGCGTGCACGCTAATACAAGAGACAAACGGCCTCGGCCGGTCGGCTACCATTTTATCACGGAGTCCGGTGGATTTATTTATTCAGGGACATGGAAAAGGAGCGAACGACCATGGTCACCATAGAGAAAAAGAAATCCCGTCGTCTTGAAACCGCTGGGTACGTGTTTGCTCTCGCCGGTTACGACCATTTCCAGGCGGCAGGTCTATTTGTTGAGAGGCCCTCTCGCCTTCTGCCTTTCGATGGCACGGCCAAGGGAACGAGGGGATGGCGGTTCGATTGGGACACGCGATATATTACGTGCTCGGCACGTACGTGCTGACTGGTTCGCACATAAGTAGACACTGGCATAAATAGCCGAGCGAATGCGTGTGGAAATCGTGTGCGAAACGCAACGAAAGAGCTGCATAGGATGGGCCAGAGGGTTGAAAAGAGAGAGAGCGAGGGAAGGAGCGGATGATCGGCACGTGAGCAATGCGAGCACGCGCGTTTTAACGATTTCTGACGTTTCTAATTCTTCTATTTCTTCCGCCTCTCTCTCTCTCTCTCTCTCTCTCACACACACTCACTCTCTCTTGATTTCTCTGTTTCTCTCTGAAGGAGGTTGGCTTCCTGGTTAGCAGCAGTCAAAAGAGCTCTCGACCGACTATAAACGGCCTTTAGAGACCCGAGAGCGATCCCACCCTTTGATTCTCGGAACCTCTCGTGTCCCGTTTGCCAATTCTTTTTTACGCGGGAGTAGTCGAGCTCTTCTCGTCGAGCTTAGCTCGATTAGCATGAAGGAACGCGCCTTCTGATGCAACGTTGCCTTACATGGAGGCCGCCTTTTTTTGGCGAGCGGGGAGAGACTATAGACAAGGATTGAAGAAAAATCTTTACCAGATGGCAAAATAAGAAAATGGCGTCAATGCATTGCACTATGTGCAAATTCCGGTTTCATATCTACATATCTGGTACAGTTTTAGATGTTTAGTGGTCAGAGTTATGAATTTCAGATGTCTAAGATCTAAACTTGAGAACCTGAGAGGTCTAGAGGTCGTAGGAGGACTAGAACCCTACTCCATAATCTGTAAATCTACATATAGCCTCCAGGAACCGTTTTTCTAGTTCGACTTCGTCAGCTTGTAAACATATCGACAGCCCTGAGCGATTGATATTTTTTAGAGGAAGGATGTTTGTACTTGGTGTTGCAAGGTGAACGCGACCGATAAAAAAATTTCCTTAGTCCACATGTTCATCTCGGAGAGCGAGTATTGTGATACATTGGTAGCAGAATGCAGCAAAGAAATTGTTTCTCCGTGAGTCTACACGACTGCGATCGAGAACAGGTTGTTTTGCCCTATAACCGCAGATTGCGCAGATGTAGCATCTAGCATAATTCGAGATAGCAAAAACCATCTTAGGATATAGTGCGCGTTAAGTGATAATGACTGGATTACACGCGTGATACCTCTATGCATTCGTAATGCGCGGAATTATTTAATCCAATTGATACTCATAACATCGTTATTTTTTACCGAGAGAGTACTCTGATAAGTTTACTTGGCGAGCTGTTGCGTTACCATTCATCTCTCCGTATATGCTTCGTAATTCGCAACCTTGCGATTTTACGAACTGAATACTATCGTTCAAAATCATTAATAAATCATAATCGATTTAACGAATTGTATCTGCCAATGCATCGGTCAATCCGCTGCTCGTTCTTGCAACATCTCACCAATAATAATAAAAGCTAATTAATTTTAATGTGTCTAAAATAATACAACAACAGATTTTCAATATTTTCAGTCTTTTCTGTTTCACATCGCGTTCGTAATGAACGCATAAAATCCGCCATCTACCGATTGGTATACGATAGCCTGAATGGGAAAAGATGATAGGATGGAGCGAGTACACGTCCGTGATAGAATTCTCAATGAAGATTCCCCAATAAAAATAATTGCCGTCGTACATCGATTCGGTAAAAATCTGTAACCAAGAGCGGCAGGCTCTCAAAGCAGAGACGGTTCCTCTGGCGCAATTATTAATGCGCCGACCTAATAGACAGTCTGGAGATCCCGAACGAATCAGAGAAATAATTTCCAGGGTTTCCAGCACGCGTCAACCGAGCATAAGCGTCCCGCCCCGTTCCTCGAAGGAATTACACATTCCCGGGTTCCTTCTTCTAGTATACGCCGCGCCGCGCCGGCTCTCGGGCGCGTAGCGCAGCGCGTTTCCCGCGGAATCGTGTCGAGGCGTAATTAGTGTCAATTAGTTCAAGTGAAATAAACCAGCGAGTACGCGAGACACCGCGACCATGCAAATAGAGGAGGTATTCTGGCCGGTTCGAAGCGAATCGCAAATAACAGGCCGCCACGGTGGATTCCAAGTCGGACCGGGACAATTAAGAAAGAAACGAGACACGCCACGGATATAGTCTGTGTGTACAGCGAACGTGTAATGTGTAAAGAGAATCGCGTCGAGTCGGCCTACTCCGCCATGATCAATGAGACTTAACGTATGCAAACAAAATGATTCGTTCCGACCGATTAAAACACGTGGAACGGCGATCGTCGATCCGTCGCGATCGATTTCTCTCATTTTGTCGAGTACACCGTTATTTCTGACCATACGACCGCTAATAAACGGAAAACAGCTATCGCGTACTAGCTGGTAATACAATATCTGTAGCGTTGCGCCTTGGTGTTTGCCAATCTGCAATCCGCAGGCTTTTTTAATAAGCAGCTTCGCTGGAAAAATTATGTAGACGCAAAAACGAAAAGGATAATGGCGAGACGATCTACACACCATCATCTCTCGTGGCTATTTGCATAATGCTACACGCTTGCATTTTATTAAACAATTGAGACGTTGAAGCTGGATATTACCTGTGGGAGAAGACTGTGGAGAAATTCATAGGGACATGGTCTAATAAAATTATGAATATTTACGTCCCCCTATAAAAATTATAAAATCAGCACTGATTTTCCAGGTCGGATGAACATCGAAACAAAATAATCAAAGTGTGCAAAGTACAGTAAAAGCTCGTTCGTTGTCCAAAGGCCGGGGGTTTTAGCGGACAGCGACCGTGCCCGGACACTATTTTTGATTTATGACTGCGTCTTTAGTGAAACGGCTAGTTAAATGACAAGGAAAAGCATTCGCAGTCAAAAGCAGTCAACTGTCTGGCTTTAGAAAACTCTCTTTTTCCTTGCCATATTACTTTCCTATTGTTCTCCGTTCTGCGCGGGTCTGGGCAGGTCTGGGACACATCTGGCGACCAGATCCACGCAGGCCTAATCCTCTCGTTGACGGACAGTGGAGTGGGTAGGCACTGGACAACGATCGTGCCCACGATTCAGGACAACGAAGGAGCGATTACTGTAATTGGAGATTCGATTAAACAAACAAACATACCCGGCAGTTCGTCTGACGAAATCGAGTTGCATCTCGCGGCGAGTTGCCGCGCGGAGATTGCAGCTCGCGGGATAATTGCACGGACAGCTGTGCGCGAATCCAGCCGAAAGATGCATTGTTCGGAACGGTCGAAAGGTCGAATATTCGTATGTACACGTAGATCGCATGGCGCAGCTCTCGCACATCGGTTCCGAGCTCTCGCCTGGCCGAACGAGCATATCCGATGCACTCGGAACGAACCGAACGTACCCAACGAATGCAACGCGACGCGACGCGTCCCATGCACACACAGCCTCCGTTTCATTCCCTCCCATCCGCGCCGGCTCTTTGACCTCAGCACCATTCTGCATAACGGTGCATCGGCCTGGACGTTTGCCTATTATGTCACTATATTCGCGAAAGGATGCTGTGTACCGTAACCGCAGCCTGGATTCAGAGGCACCAAGCGGGTTTTCCAAATCCGCGCACGATCGTCGTTTCGCGATCCCAAGCGATGGGAAACCTAAGAAAAAAGGGGGAGCATCGTGATCGGTTTGATAACGTCGTCGGTCGAACTTGTTTATGTCCGATAATTTGAAGCGTTAGCTGGCGACGTGTACGTTGCAATTAGTCGAACGATGTACGGATCCAGACGGATGCTGCTTCTAAAAAAGATTTAGCAGCGTGAATATTTGATAAACGTTTACACGGTGTTCACATCCGTCATATCAACGAGGGACCCCATTAAATCAATTCCGTTAGCATCGATCGGGTTTCCCGATCGTGTTCGACAAGCGATCGGCAATATTTTCTGGATATCCCTTTCACGGTCGAACGACAAATGCAATTACAAGACAAGTTCGCGACGTGATTTATCGGTACACGGTCTGCGCGCACCGCACCGCACCGCACCGGTTCGGTCCGATTACTTTGTACCTGCGACGGGTTATGCAATTACCAGTGCGCGTTTGCGTTAAATAATGCGCATTTCTAATGGCCGATCGAGAGAGCGGAGTAGCAGGGTTCTCTGGCCAAGAGCGGAGACCGGTCGATCGCGAAACTCGTTTCAATCTTGGCCATTGACACTGACCTAATAAGGGTTAAATGGATTGTTCCTGACCGTTCGTCGGACGCAGCACGCGTCTCCATCCCGCATGCACGCATTTAAATAGAGCTCTCGAGTAACCGTGTACCCGCGTCCAACAGTGTGTCGGTGTGCCCGGCTATTCGATAAATCCCCGAGCGAGATATCCCGGCCGGATTGTTAACGATTTATCGATAAATTTCTGTCGTCGACACATGCTCGAACGCTCCCCATAAAACGCAGCTCTCTCGCTCGCTTTATCGCTTCTCTCCTCCCCGTAGCTTCCACATCTGCATACTGTGGATACTTGGTACTTGTCGCGTCGACGTACCCGGTGTCCCAGATCCATCGGAGATCTCCATTCACACTTTGCAACAATTTCGTTCGAGATCGTTGGAATTCAAATGATACTCCCGATCGAAAGTGTTGTAATTCGTGAGAAACAATCGTATACCCGTCGATACATACCAGGTATGTAAATATGAAACCGGAAGTTTTGTATAGAAAATATTTTATTCGAAGTAGTGCCCATCGGTAGCTACACATTTTTCCCATTTCTCTGACGATTTGTGGATGCCACGCCAAAAAACTATTCCTCTGTTGAGGCAAACCACTATGCTGCTGTATGAAACTTGTATGGTTGTGAGTTGAAAATTTTTACCAGACGTCCAAACAAGAAAATGGCGTCAATGACGCGGTTTGACGGTCACTATATTGACAGCTAGAGCCACCTATGGGGAAATTCCGGTTTCATATTTACATACCTGGTACTTTAAACAATTTGTATCGGTATGAATCCGGTTGCATCCTCGTGGACTCTAAACGGTAAAATTATCCTGGTTATCGATAGATTGCCCACAGCGATATCTGTCGTCGCCAGGCGTGATGAATTATAAATGCGAGGCTCGTCGGTAGCTGGCAATCGGCGTTTTCTTTTTCACTTACACAGGTATACGCGGTTACTTTTACGCATAATCAGCCGGCCTGCATCCTTTTCATTATTCCGTTGAAGCGTCGTAAACCACCTAAAAAGGAGTAAACGCGACTCGGTTATACCGCGTTTTAACACGCCCAGTGCGAGGAGAAACAGCATCTTTACGGGAATCCTCGTAAGGGCTAATTGCGTTGTTTCTCTCGGCTAAAGATATATCGATATCGATCGAAGATCTCACGTGTGGCCTTTATTAATCGCCGTGTTCCGAGTAAACGTTCTTCGGAACTGTTTTAACTGGAGATTTTGGACAACAGTTTGGACTAACGTAATCTTCGGATCGGTTTCAAGCCCCGGTTTGCCTTTTCACCCCGTGATCCCGTTTTCGACATCGTAGAATCGTTTTTTTTTTCGCCGGCCTCTCTGCCTCCCTCTCTCAAGGAACCACTCGTAATTGGGACGTTTTGTTCGAGAGGGTGGTACATCGCCACGAGGGTGAAACGAAGGGAGAGATTAGGGGAGTCACGCGGGGAGCACTTGAGAAAACAATTGGTCCTCGTTTGCGGTCGTCTGTGGAACATTCGCACAGCTATCTCTCATAACATCGCTGGTATTTAATAATATTTTACGAGCTCGAGGGTGAGCCAAAATTATCCGTCCATTGATTTATTCCTAGACTGGAAACCGAATTCTCTACCAAATAATTATTTGCTTCAATCTCTTGAAGCTGGAGCTACAGACAAAATTTTTAATCTCTAGATTTTTCATATGAACTTGAAAATCATTTAATTTTCTTCCGCTTGAAAGTTCTATTAATTTTCCCACTATTTCGCGCTCACAAACAGTGTTTTGAAAATAAAATGTGCTTCCTACGAGTGAACGATACACCATGGTCCCCAGCAGAAGTTAGCAAGGGTTAAGAAAAACGCGTTCCGGTCCCATTGCGTTTGGGAGACGGTCGAACAGTCGTTCGGCGGTTCTCCTAATGAAGTACAAACTGGCATGAAATCGTGATTAGAAAGGAGACTGGTGCGAGGGCCGAATTACACGGGTACGCAACGGTCACTTTCCACGAGGCGGTATATCGATCCTAACGGGTCCGTTTCCCGCGGGGTCCCGGCGTCTGTTGGTCTCCAGCTGCGGCACCGTTAATTAATCGACCAAAGTGATTAGTCCCGTCGATTGTCTCGGGAAAGGTTCTCGGGTTCGCACGTACTCTCGCGAGTCGTGTGCGTGCTCGATCGGCGGCCAGATTAATGGCGTCGATGCCATTACGGGAGATTGACGAGCGAAGCTTAACGGGAAACGATTTCGCGTGGAAACCGCCGTGAAATAAATAAATAAAAGGACCGAGAAAAAAGGCACCGGTAGGGGGAGAACGAACCAATAGGCTGCGAGACACAAGCATCGCGTTACTCGACGGGAAAATTAACCAGTTGCTGCCTGTTCTCTGTTCTGTTCTGTTCTGTTCTGTAAGGCCTTCCTGCTGGAAACCCTCCGCGTTTCGCCATGATAACGCAATAAAAAGCCGGCGATCGTTTCCTCGACGCGAGCAAACGTGTCGGACGCTCGTTACAATCGCGCTTTCGACGTTGACGCGTGTTTGCACGGGCTCCGTTTAATGACTCCGTCAGTCACGAGACGACGGCAACAGGCGCGCGTGCACTCGGCGAATGCGTTTGCTTGGACACGAGCGTTCGGACAAGACTGTCGATCCCCAGATCCCCGGAGGAAATTTTTTAAGGGAAAACACAATCTAGGCAGGCGAAAGTACAGGATTCACTCTTCCAAATGAGCGTAGATAGATTCACGTACGAATTCTTTTCACAAAGATGCAATAGGTTGAACCTAAACAATTTTTCGCGTGAGACGTTTTTCGTTTCTCGTGTTCTAGAAATTTTGACATATCGATCATCAAACGCATGTGCATCGATCCGCAATTCGAATACAGAGAATATTTCGATGTTTCAACTCGCATGGCGACTGGCTACTCGTTCTCACGCAGCGTGAAGTGTAAACTAACATTACATATTAGCATTTTCTAAAAGCAATAAGCTGTGCATTAGAAAAAAGAAAGTCGAGCGTGTAATGGGATCTTGCACAAACATCCGCAGTTTACGTGCTCGAGTCGCGCTAAAAAGTCTCGTCATCTGTAGGACATCTGTTCATAGTTAAATTACCCTCGCGAGACCGATCGTCTGGAACGGACACGGCCGGAGACCGTTAATCCACTAGCGCATAGAGCGTTAATTTTCTCATCATTTTCTAAGCTGATAATTCTCCGATCAGCTGCTATTTACTCATCGCGTCGTATCATTGAGAGATTCCACGCTGCTCGATCGGAGTCGGCGATCCCGGTTTACGATGATCGTAAAACGCCGCGGTACGACCCGGCCCTTCCAAGAATTCGTGAAGCCAATCTGCCATTCCTTCGCGAACAGATCGAACAGTTGCGGATCCTGAATAGAAAAACATTTTCGAAAAGTGTTTTCGGGCCCTTTTTTCTGGCAGAAAAAATTTAATTGTAATTTATTAGAATGGCATTTTTATTCTACAGATTCTAAAATATTGATCGTTTCAACAATTGTAAGGGTAAATGTCCGTATAGAATTACTTTGCAAGCCAAGAACAGCAGTTTACAACGATCCCTGGAATAAACAAAGTGCCTCGTAATTTTCTGCTATGTTCCGGAAAGATAACTTCCACAAACTACGTGTCTAATCCGCAGAAAATTCGCCAACGAAAAAAGGGTTCGTTTACGACGAGCACACACTATCGTACACGCGTGTCCAATTATCGGTGATAACGCCGTGGCCCCCATGTCCATGCTTTCTCTCCCCCGAATTTCTCGTCGGTGTTTCGCACGCAACGTGTAATCAAAGCTCACTGGCCGAAGATACGTAATGACAGGGTTAGGCCTAGCGCGGTATTAACGATCTGGGAATGGAGCTTTGGGCAGCAAGGAAATTTTCGAGGCCTTGCAATTACGTTTCACGTGCCCTTCCGCCATAAAACCGGGGACCGGCTGACGTAATTCGCGAGCTTTTACGCCCGTCTCTTATCCCGTAATGGCCGCCTATCAATCTTTAAGGCTCCCACGAGCCGACAACTACGTCGATGAAAACATAGTGTCGGTCAAACCGTGTCGACGAAGACATTTGTCGATGAAAACAGTGTCGGTGAACTGGGTTGTCGACGAATCAAGGGTAACCCATGCATACGTTGTAACGGGAGCCGGCAGTTTCCGTTTCGCGAGCTTCGTAATCGGATCGAGAGGGGGATCGACGGGAAGTATTCGGACGATGCCGAGTGGATCCTCGGATCCGGGCAGAACATAATGGCTTTTGTTAATCGCGATTGGCCGAGGAACCGTGGCTGGTTCAGCTGGTTCGGACTGTGCGGGGCGAGTTTCGACTTCGTTTTGCGTCCTTTTTTTCTCGGACGCGGCGCTTGAATGGGACCCGCGTCAGGTCCTGCGGCAGGAAGAGGGACCAGAGGAGAAAAGAAAGCAAAAGGGGATCCTTGAGACAAATGGCACGGCGCAGGCCCCTGGGAGGGTGCCACGAAAAAAACAGCCAGCGGATGCTTCTCTTAGACTCCACCTAGCTCTTTCTCTCGTCCTCTCCGTTTCTTTCTTCTGCACCGCGGTTTTGCTCTTTCCGCTTCGCTTTTCGGTCCCGACGCACAGTGGTGCGAAATGGCCAAAAAGCGGTCAAAAATCCGTAAAACCGAAACTATCCAAAGAATTTGTTTCAGACTTGTTTTGTTTCAACAAAAATTATTTGTTCCAGTTAATAGTTTAAAGCATGCATAATAACCCCTATAAATTGCAGAGCTGTAAGTATTCAATTCTAGACGCAATAATTAAATAACTATGGCGCTGAAAACTGGTGAATTCCCAAGAGAGAAAAATAGGTTACTTGCCATGTCTATATCTCCGTAAAAAAAATTTTTTTTAAAAATCGAACTTTGGCACATTATACATTCACTACTTGGTAATACAAAAATAATATTTTTTTTTTAAATCGAAAATTTATAAAATCGTTTTTTGGCCTCCACGGAAACCTGGTTCGCCGAACCGTCTTTCTGGCAGCTCACCTGCATAGGGTAAAAATCGGGCCCAGATAAAAATTCGTCGATGGACCGCCTGGAATCGTTGAAATTCCTATCGTACCTTCTTCCTCTCGTCCGCGCGGGTGTTGAGTGTCGGATCGGGTGGCCAGGAAGTGGATGGACTAATACTAGTCTAACCGTGATCCTGAGAGCAACGATGGGGAACCGTTCGTAAAGAAGTTGGAGCACGTCGCACGTGTCTAATGTTCGACGAGGAAGTATCGCTACGGGCCCTGGCACCGGCCGTAATAGAATAGACCCGGTTTATTGGCCGGAGAATTGGATTTTCGAGTGTAATCTACCAGCATCTCGGGCTCTCGGTTAACAGGTGCGTCTATTGTCGGCTCCCTCCAATCCCGTAGTCGGTTGTCTAAGAACCCTGGGGACAATAATTCCCTGTCGAAAACCTGGAACGTCGTTACGCAACGAGGGCCAGGTAGGAGAGAGAGCCGGCGCGCGTGCTATTCGGGATCCTCGAGTATTATAGCGATCTCTGGAGGGTGTAATCTTCGAAGTTTGATGGAGAACTCCGGGCAACCTACCAATTGATATCTCACTCGGCTGACAGCCCTAGCACGGCGCGTTTAACAACTCCAATTACAAATTGATACAGTGTTTGCGCTGCGAGATTGCAACTCGGTGCTAACTATGGTCCTGTTTCGTCGTCGTTAAAGCCGTCTCTCATAAATCAATGACGAAAAATTGGACGTCGAGTTTTATTGGGTGGGTTTTTTGCCTTCTACGAAAAAACATTTTACGGCAGTGACCGTAGAGGGTTGTTCCCTTTCGTAGGAGCTAAAAGAAATTGTCGTTCAATTTTTTCTCACAAACAAGTTAGAACAATTTGAACATCTTGAATTTTTCATCTGTGATTCGATCTTCTGTTGTTTCTCCTCTCGCATTCTTCTCTGTTCTTGCTCCGGAGGCTTTCGCAGAGGAATTCCCCGGAGCGCAGCGCATAGTTCTCCGTTCTCTCTTTCCCTTGATCGCACTTGTCTGTTCGTTTTCGTTCGATTAAATCGCCCCGGAGCCGATCTCCGTTCTCTCGACACTTCTCTGCTCGATCCGGTCGCCCGAACGCGTGCTTTTAATTCCCGTCGCGTAATGGGACGAGTTCGCCAGGGATTCTCGCATTAATTGCGGAGCAGCAACGAGGCACTCGGCTCTTCAAAACTCGGATGGTATTTCATTCATCCTGGCTGGCTACAGCGGGGGAAAGTGATCGCGCCTCGGCCTGCTAGACAGGCCCGTTGAAATTCTCCGGTTTGTGGAACGAAAGTGCATTCCTGCGTTCCTCGTGTTCGCTTTCGGCATTCCTATCGATACCTCGTTCTGTCACTCGTCGCAGCAAACACTCCTGACCGCCTGTAGGCGCTCTCAGGCTACCGCTGCTACTTAGAGAATCTCGAGCAACTCGATATCCCGTGAAAACGGAAGCTACGGAGCAACAACGAAAAATAGAAGCGACGACGCGGGGAACGAGATTCCTGGGAGCGTTTACCTTCCTCGTTTTATCGAGCCGCGAGAGGTTCCGTTAACAGTCTTGCATCGCCGGGCTCCGCGCTTGCAACATCTTATCATTTTAATCGCTATTTAACTGCTTTCCTCTTCGACGGAGAGTTTCCACGGTATTTAACAGAGTTCACGGATATATTTACGAAATTAATCTGATAATTTAGATTATCAGGGGGGGCCATCTAAAGTAAATCGTTTCTCGTCAGAAAAAATTACTTTCCTCCATTTCTTAGAAAATTCTCTGCATTTTGTATAAACACAAATATTGCAAGTTGATTAATATTTTTCAGGTTTTACTTAAATTATTTACTTCAAATACTGTGACACTTTAGAAGAATATTTCATTGATGATCTTTTCGCTTTCACTGTTTGCGAGAAACTGTCTTATAGATTTGTCGCGGCTAACACGAGGTCAAGCTGGGTAGTTTTCAAGTTCATAAATAGAAATTCTAACGTAAACAGTGCGTGGAACGACGTCTCCAGAAGTAAATAATAACACTCTGTATGAAAGACGACAAGGTTCTTTCATATAACACGTAATTATTTCGTTTTAAGTGATGTCTTATAGTATTGTCGCTGACTGTAGACTGTAGACTGTAGACTGTAGACTGTAGACTGTAGCTCTAGATTGTAGACCAGCGCTCGCGGGCTTTGAGTTGAAGGTATCGTTGCAGCGTGGGCGCTGAAAGAGTGTATTTTGAGAGCCACTGTTTCCCCGTTACTCGAGTAAGAAGACACTTCCTCGGCAGTAGCAGAGCCGAACCGAAGCGGAGCCAATTACGCGATGCTTGCGCCAACAAACTGGTTGCTCGTGTTCGAGGTTCGGAGTTCGAGGTTTCGAAAGGATCGAGCGCGCCGCGCCTCGTCGATGCAACTCTGGCTCGCCAATTGCGTCGTCTTTGACAAATTCTCCGGTGCGGCGTGGCGCGGCGACGGAATTATTTTGTTCGCGGGTCGGCAGAGCGGGGGATTGATCGTGCACGGTTTACAAACACGTCCGGGAAAATTAATAGTGGTTTCTCGCGGGGCACGATGTCAGAGTGCGCGAACCACGGGTCGGCTATCATTATCCTCCGTTAATTGCCGGAGTTCGAGACTTTCGTTTATCATCGAAACGCACTAATCCAATTAGCTAATTAGCGGTTCGTGGCCCTATAAATACTTAACCGCGCCAATTAACGTGCTCACCGGTGCAACGAGCGAAAGAGAGAGGCAAAGAGAGAGAGCGAGAGAGAGGGACCGAACGCCGCGCCGGATGGGAGAGAACAGATAGAAAAAAAATGAATAGAGGAAGAGGAAAAAATAAGGAACGGGGCCCCCACGGCCCACGGTATCTGGTATCTGGCTAAGTAACAGGTTCCGCGGAACGTTCAGGATGTTCAGGATGTTACACGCTGGATGAATGCATGAGATATACGGGCGTAGAAGACACTCGAAGTCTATTATAGGCCGAAACCGAGGGAAAGGGCGGCTACGTGACCAAAACAATGGCCCACCGACTAGCATTCTCCTCGGATACAGCCGCATTGTTTGACGTTCGCTGCCATCCCTTTTCTTGCCCCTTCTCGCCCATCGCATTCCTCGTACCCTCGCCCTCCTCTTCCGCACACTTTTTCCGCTGGAACTCTCTACCCTCTCTCTCTCTCTCTCTCTCTCTCTCTCTCTCTCTCTCTCTCTCTCTCTATACATTTTCTTACTCCTCCTCTACGTTTTTCTAACCGCGTTGTCTTTACAATTCTTCTACTCTATTTCCTCTACGTTCGCTCTTTCTACACTTTCGCCTCCACATTCACCTCCACGTTTCTTCCATATTCTTCATAATATTGTATATTCATTTCTACATTTCCTTCATATTATCTTTACATTTGTCTCGGTACAGTACTCTCTTATATATTCAATACTTTTCCTCTCGACGCGACGCTTCCCCTTTGTACACTTTATCGATATGGTCTTCCTCTGCGTCGGGACCAACTTCATAAATGTACTGTAGAATTTAAAGAGACCAGCGATACACGAAATGATATTGTCAGAGCGAAGGGTTCTCGAAGAGCCCCGCGAAGAAGGGCCATTTCCAAGGAAGCAATATCGACACTGTATTTTCCTCGGACAACCACTTTACCCCGGGTTACTTTCCACCCTCTTTGAAGTCCTGGAAGCCGTAGTTTCGCGTCCGAATTCTCGATACGACGTCGACAGACCCTCGAACGGCTCTATTGTGCACGGTCGGGGTGAACGGTTGCTCCGCACTGCTCCGCACTGCTCCGCGCCGCTCCGGCTAAATTACCTTCAGGGGTTTCCTCTTCGAGGAACTCGTGTTTCTTAATGGTGGCTCGATTCCGTTTCGACCGGGGCGCATTTTCGCCGAGGGACCACGCGACCGGAGGGTAGTAGATCATGTTGTGTATTATATTTCATTTCGGAGAATTATTCTCGACGGGTAAAGGGGGCTGTGGTTGCGGCCCGGGGAACCACACTGAATATTCGGAGCCTCGATACATACATATAAGCCGTTCGAATCTCGTACAATTTGCGTGTAACCCACTTTATCAAATTTCGGAAACTCCGCGGATTAAATACACACGGTATAGTTTATCGAATTACCGCGATTAAATTCTGATTTACACGATGACCCGTTAAGCTGCTTAACAGGCTCGGACTTCCCATTCCCTCTCAATCATGTATGTATGTATAGGGAAATATGCTCGGCTACGATATACATCGTTTCGTCGTAATTCATTATCATTATCCATATGGATTTCATATGATAATGTTATAATTCTCCAAGGTTGGGTAATCGGACGTTTACACCCGGTGGATCGCGCCCATTACCGACGATCGTTATTCGTATCGTATTTCCTACGAGCCCGTGTTGGTCCGTAAGCATGTATTAGGTACTTTCACTGTCCACATAATACTTATGCATCGTACGTATAATAGTTTAATTTTAATCAGATGCAACCCTTTAAGGAACAAAATGAAAAAGTACATTAATCAAAATATTGTCCGTCGTTATCTTTGGAGGTTTTCCAGTCAGAGATCCATTTTTCGACATCTTCGTAAGAATTAAATCGTTTCTCAGCAAGTGCGTGTGCCATCGACCGAAACAACTGACAGTCAGAAGGCTTTAGAAAACTCCTTTTTTCCTTGCCATATTCCTTTTCTATTGTTCTCCGTTCTGCGCGGGTCTGGACAGGCCTGGGACACGTTTGGCGACCAGATCCACGGAGGCCTTATCCTCTCGTTGACGGGCAGTAGAGTGGGTAGGCACTTGGACAACGATCGTGCCCACGATTCAGGACAACGAAGGAGCGATTACTGTACATACGTAAATTGGAATGCCATTATGACAAGCCACATTCAGCCCAGACCCTTCGCGTGACCTCCGAAAGGGTGGCCCTTCGATTTTCCAGTGCCGACCAGCCGCACCCATCAGTCTCTCGGAAATTTCTCGTGCGAGTCGCCGAGATTCTCCTCGTCTGCCACAAATCTCGAGCGTGCAGGTGTCAAGCGATAGTAATTGATGTCAGTGGAAACCCTTCCATGTACAACCGGGGTGTAGTCGGCCGACGCGGGTGGCGCGCACTGTGCCTAACAGCGAGAGATACACGTTTATGGCTGGTGAACTTACGATCGATGGAAATGCGAAGGGTGAGAGAGAAGAAGAAGACAAGACAAGACGGTGTCCCTCTTCTTCGCTTCGGGATCGTTGTTCGCGATTCCACGCGCATCGCTTCCACGCCCCGAGGAGCTGAAGGCTCCTTTATCGGGCTCGATGCTTCTTAGATACAGTTGCCGATCTTATCGGCTGCTGTATCGCCTAGCTAGCTCTAATCGAATCATCCGATCCAGTCGCTCGATACGTCTCTCCAACTTGTAACGCCGCCAGCTAAGTGATTTTACATTTTCATTAACGCGTCCGCGATAAATCAGTGACGAAAAAACGTTTGCCGCGATTGAAACGCTTCTTCGTTCTCTCAGCCTCTTCCTACGCCTTTGCTTCTTCTCGTTTCTCGTACCCGTGGAAAAATGTATCGACTCGTCTCGGGGGACGATCGAGGATTAAACACGGACCGAATCAACAATTGTCGCGAGCTCCCAAGAGAGTGTTTCTTTTCGTTTTGCAGCGAGTATGAATAATTCAAGTAGAGTAGCCGAAACCGCGACAGAGAGGGGGGCGAGAGAGGACGCGGCTCGGAAGAGATTTTCGGTCGTCCGATTCGCCGGGCATTTTTCCGTGGAGTCGAACGCCGGTTCTCGGTTCTCGGATTCCGGTCACGTCGCTGGAAGCGCAATCCGTGACCGTCGGACGGTTTCAGACGGTTTTCCACGTAGCGATTTTACATATCGAACGAGTCTCTTGGCCCGAGATTGAAATTGCGGTAGTCTCTTTCGCGGAGTCTGTCCCTTATTCGATCGACCGGAAACGAGAAAAGAGTTGGCCCTCGTGTCTTCTCCGTTCAACGGCACGCGGCTAATTTGTTCTTGCGAGTCGAACGAATGAAATTTCGACGAACACGAAGAAGGCGGCTACTGCTTCCCGATCGGCGGGATCGGGACTTTACGAGATGCATGGGTCTCTGTCTCTTCTCTCTGGTCGGCGCGGCAGGGAATGCCGCACAGTAGTTCGAAACCGTGAAAACACGAACTAAATTCATAGCGTTGTTATGTTTACGTTACTTGTTTATGAACGGGACATATATAGGGGTTTCTCTTGGGTCGTAGAATCTGATTTTCAAGTTCAAAGAGCAGGAAATAAAAGAGATTCAGGAAAGGATATTGTTTGAGAGATTTCCAATCAATCACAAAATACAGTGAGGCCAAGTACGTAAATTTCAGCTGGACATATAGTCCTTCTCTTTTCGCTCTTTTCAACGCTCTGGAAAAGATTCTGAGTGACTTAAAGCCACCCGCATGCATGTCAAAACTTACTTCAGACACATAAGAATTTATAGTAAAATTTAGAAAAAATTTCGACGAGGTCGAAAATTCGACTTTAGTTCGCGTTTTCACGGTTTCGAACCACTGTGTGCCGTGACGGTTAGAGGCGTGCGCTGCCCGGTAGAAAGACGATCGACTTTCGCGTCTCTTCCTATTCCCCGTGCTGGTTTTTGTCTCTATCTTTCTACGATTTCTTGGCAGCGCGTGTGGATTTAATGGGCCGTAAGCCGTAAGGGAGGGTAGCGCGAGCTCTCTATAAGGCAGTGTCCGCCGCTACGCAGAATCGATGATGCTCTCCCACGGTGTTCCTCGTTCCTTCTTCTGTCTTTTCCTCGGTGTTTTTTCTCTCTTTTCTTCCCTGTCGGTCGTTCCTGCTCGCTGCTACTTTCGGTTTCCCTTCGCCGAGCCATTAATCAACGCAGCCTGCCGTAAGGATCGCTCTTCATCTCCGATCACGACCTTGGCAAATAGTAAGCGGCAACGATCGATCAGCGGATCGTCACCTGATCAGCGATACAAGGTAACTACACCGACGGTGTTCTTCGGGAAGCTTGTCCTAATGGCTTTCCTGGATCACGACGATGCCTTTTCCCGAGGATAATCGCTGACGGGATACCTTTCTCGGATAGCTGGAGACTCCTTTCGTGATATACGGAAGGTGGTTCTCTTCTAGATCGGTAAAAAAACACGCCGACTCCCTCTCTATCTTGGGGTTCTCTTGGTTCTGCTACATCGCTGGCCACGGTAAATGACTTTCAGCCGAAGGAGAGGAGACTCGTAGCCAGCGAAATTTATGTCCGCGCCGCGCGGGGTCGGTACAGCAATTGTTATTTCGTGAACGAGCAGGAATCGCGTTCGGCCACGAGCTATTCCAATTACCCGGCGCGGCGCGGTGCGGCTGGCTTCGCCGATTGGCCATCAATTGTCACGCGGCGCATTAGCCGATCGGTGTGCCTTTACGCTTCGCGATCCTCGTTAATGCATTTTCTTGAAAAGGGACGCCCTTTCCTGCAACGATAACCGTACACCACCGTGCCGAGGGACCGCCTTTCTTGGCTGGTCCCTGTCCAACGAGCTCCATGGAAATCCTCTCGTATTCTAGCTAGAACCTCCGAACCGGTTACCGACCGGTTCCCGTCTCGCTCGGATCTCCCGTTCTCGCTCTACGAGCATACGAGAACGGTCACGTTCGGCAGGTGACGAGAACGTACACTGAACTCGTGACATACTTCGGTCACGGTCACGGCTTCCACGTATCCTGCGGCCAATTACCATTTCCAAAAGAATGCGAATCTGCGGAGGCGTTTCCGCGCATGGTTCGCGCTGGTATAATCTACTAGGTATTTGCCGGCGGCACGCTTTGCCCCGAGAACATCCCAAATTGCCCCGAGGAGCAGATCTCGAAGATCGAACCCTTCGATCGTATCAGGAAAAAAAAGCAACTTTCGATCTCGCGGTAAAAGATTCTCGAATCTGTTCTGTATGCGCGAAGTAGGCGTGGCTTACAACGCTTGGGCGTGATTTCGTTGCCCTTGGCTTCGAAGAAGTCAGAAAACGAGAGCTCTAGAGAGCACTAGGATCGGTAACCCTAACGAACAGTATTTATTTCGTCCTGTCTGTGCGATATAGGCGTGGTCTAACCTGGTGGGCGTGGCATCTTCGCTCTCGCTTCCGAAGTAGCTGTGCCAGGTGCCCCTAGAGCGGTTTACGGGGTAGTTGGTTGAATATAGAGCGCTGTAGGTGCGATATTTAAGTGAATTCCTCGAGAAGGAATTGCTGACGTCTCGGGTAGCTCACGGAGACCGGCTTCGAGGGTCGTCGTAGCGATCGCGTGGGCGTAAACTATCGCTAGCATCGTATCACGACCGGAGGAAGAGAGAGAAAGGGAGAGAGAGAGAGAGAGAACCGGTGCGTGTCTCGTCTCCGACGCCAGAAACATAATTGAAAAGTGATGAAACGACGGCCGAGAATTTGCATGATAATTCACTCCTCCCTTTCTGATTTATGAACGCCGTTTAAGCGGAGAATGTTCGCGTGGGCTTTGTACGCCTGGAAAGTGACGCGACTCTCGAGGTGATTCAATGGGTACCTTGCGGGGTGAACTATGGCTAGAGTTCGGGAACAATTCGTTTGTAGCAGAACGGACAGGTATTCCGGGGAAAGTTAACACGCGGCAGTTACTTTCTCAACCCAGGGAGATTCGCTTTGTAGTAGCCCTTGCTTTCCGAGAAATTTATTGGACGGAGGTGTCCTAAAATCTTGCCTTCGTTACTACCTTCGTTGTCCTGAATCGTGGGCACGATCGTTGTCCGCTCAAACCCCCGGCCTTTGGACAACGAAGGAGCTTTTACTGTACTTCGCCGTAGAAGGGCCTCGGTTTCCGAGTGCAGGCAAAGCTTCCGATCGGAAGGAAGAAGTTAATTGCCCTAAATGTTAGTCTGGCGCGGGCCAAGCGAATTCGGCCGCATTGAGATTTATGGACGGGCACGTCCGCCAGGCGCAGGCGTTTCTCTAGCTGGCGTTGCACGAACCTTTGCAACTCTTGCGCGCACACAGCCCGATGCAGCAGCGTACACGGTCGGTTTATGAGCGACGCGCGGTTCGTGTGTACACCGAACGCGCGTGTTCACGACGGAAATCAATAAATTATTTCAGTCACGTCGAACAGCTGAATTCCACGGCACCGGGCCGCGTTTACCGATCACTGTCATTTCGCTGGTCGCGGCTCCGCGCGCGCCTCTTCTCTCGGACATCTATCAAGCTCGATTGCAATTAACTTTTTTACAAGATTCAACCGTGATTACCGGTCGCGGTGATAGCAGGTTGTCCAGGGGAATCGCGTGTGAGTCACTCCGGCGAAGGAGGAGGCTCGATCGTATTGAACAACACCAGACTAGCATGGTACAGCAACGTCGGAGGATGTTGGCAGTTTCGATACTTTGTGTGGCAGAGTTGAAGCTTTAGAGTAGATCTTCGATTCTCGGCGAAGCTCGTTTATTTTCCAGGCGAGGCCCGTTTATCTTCATCGGGAATTGGATGGATCGGGTTCGGGTTCGGGTTCGGGTTCGGGATCGCGCGCGATCTTCTCGCGGGATCGTTTCTCTGCCTATACGTTTCATCAGCTCTCATTGCCTCCGTCGATCTGGTTATATCGTAAATCGTTGCCAGATGAGATGGCATAAAATCGCTGTTGCTGTTATTGCTGCGGCTCTCGTAACTCTCGCGGCCTCGGACGAAATCGTGACTGGTTTGCGACGACGCGACGAGGAGAGGTGGTCCGTCGTCGCCCCTCGAACGAGGTAAGAACTAAACGATCGGCGAACCGTCGGATTAGAGTAATTTATAACAATCAGCGGAGCGCGCGAAACTGGTCGTCCCGTGCATTACTCACGCGATTCCCCCGACTTTTTGCCGATTCACGACGCGTGTTCTCGTTACGCCGTTTCGCATTCTTACTCTTACTCGGCCGAGCACTCGCCGCAATCTCCCAGATGGATATTATTGTTTTATACGAGCCGCACCGACTCTCCACTCGACTCTCCGATACAAACGGTAGCTACATCCAGACTGGTATCATTAGGTACACCGGAATTGTATGCTACTTCGATGAGATATCCTATTAGAACATTTATAGCAACTTCTCACACACGCGATATACATATCGTCTGCACTTTTTACCGAAATCCGGGCTTTGTCTTTTTCGCTTTAAAATTTTTGATTCGTTACGCATTATTGCTAAGAAAAAACCATCCAGATAGAATTTTGAGGAAAAATTTTTACGGGTTCGGGGGGATTATTATACCCAGGAAACAAAAATAACAGTTATTCTAAAATTTTCCACGATAAAAATCGTGGACACAAAATATAAAGAAAAAACATCGAAGAACAAAATGGTTAGAAAATATCGATTTTTATACTTTTTGGTTGCAAGTAACAGTTATCAATGAGAGAAATTTATTTCGATCGCTCATAACAGTTATCGATGATCGAATTTCTTTTCACTTGTTCACAATAATTATTGACGAGAAGGTTTCGTACAACAAGACGAATCAACAGACCATAAGAACAACACAAAATCTGTTTGTTGACTGTCGTTGTACACTGACGACTCTGTTCCACTCTTACATGGATGTAGAACTGTTTTATGAATAAACAATTTATGAAATAATTGATTTTCTACCATTTGAAAGTTGTTCTATTTAATAATAACTATTATAAATTTCCTTCATCAATAATTGTTACGAGCGATCGAAATAAATTTCTCTCAGCGATAATTGTTATGGGCGATCGAAATAAATTTCTCGCATTGATAACTGTTACGAGCGACCGAAATAAATTTCTCTCATCGATACTTGTTATTCCATGACTTTTATTTCATTTTGGTGATAACAGTTAGGGTCCCTGATTATACCAAGAGCGTTGGGCGGCGCGGATTAGCCGTAGCAGGCGTATCGCAGTCAGCGACTGCGAAAACCGTTCGAAATCGGTTCTAATCTCGGTTCGTGGGACCGTGGCCGTGGTATGGAGTGTGTTTCAGCGTTTCCTGCTGGGATAATACACACGCGAAGGAGGGGCCCGTCTACCCGTCGCGACACGTGTAATTGTGTGCGCGATGAGGACAGAGCGCGCGAGCACGTGTGGCGTTCGCACGGCTCTGGCGACAAGGGTGCAGGTTCTCGATTCCCGCCCGCCGCGCCGACCGCGCCGTCCGTGGACGCACAGAGCGAGAGAGCTACAGTGCACGACTATCGCTGTGTACTCGTATAGTCGGCATAGCACACGGCGCGGCACGGCGCGGCGCGGCGGATCACCAAGGTGAACAAACTCCCTCGCCCTAGACCCCTGCCACGGTTTAATCCCCTGGCGTCTCGAGAGTCGATCTAGAACGATCTTTGGCGAGCATCTCGGGATTAACGCTACTAGGGCTCGACGAGCTCCTATGCTCCTAGGTTAGCATCTTTGACCGTGAAAGCTCCCGTTGCCACGCCATTTCCATTTTGATACACGACGCGCCGCCGAATCGCCCTCTGAAATCTGTTTCGTGTTTCCCCCGTGGAATTCCCCGTGGATTACCCGTCAGCTCCTCGGTCTTCTTCCTCCGACGACCATAATCGCGCTACCGACGCTACGAACGCATTAATTTTATAGTCTGACAAGCGGAGATATTCGAGAATGTACGAGAGCGAGCGAATTCTCCTGTTCTCCAGCCATGCGCCCTTCGGCTCGGAGAAAAACGGGAACCTTATCGCGGAAAAACGTCTCCTTCGAAGCCCGATGCATCTAGACTACCAGCTTATAGTTTGCGGGAATACATCGTCCAACGTCCCCCGAGAATCTCACGCGCGTACTCGCCCGGTGGAAGGCGCTCGCGAGAAATCTCTCGCCAGAGATCTATGACAAAAGTTTCCTTGCCCCCGAGGAAATGGAAATCGCTAGATCGCACCGTTGGATAGAGATGACTCCGGCAAAAGCGGCTTCTGTCGATGCGACGACCGCTGTTTAGTTAGCCGAAGGATGCTCGTTACCGAACGCAATTAGGCAAAACCTCCGGCGGACGAGGGGATGGAGGACGCCGCATATTTGCATGTCAATTACCCGGATCCTCCGACGCATCGTAGTCAATGTCCTTCGGCTGCCAGTGTGCTCTAGGCCGGGCACCGTAGCTCTTGCTCCCTGAGAGGGGAAGCTAAATGTTGCGAAGAGTCCCTTTCGTCGAAGCGAACGGCATTCGTTCATACTTTGTTCGACGTCTCTACAAGGCGTCTCGGTCAAAAATCACGACGGGGTCGATTAAAAGAGGACGATCCTCGAGTCCAATGCTCCAACGGTGTTGCACAGATTAGCTACCGGAGAGCCCAGTGCCTCTGAAGAGGATGCGTCAACCTGTTAAATCGCGAATCTCGAATGAGTCACGTCGGGAGTCTCGCCCAGAGAGGCCTGGGTGGTTTCCCCGCTCTCCCCCTCTCTTTCTCTCTCCCATCGGCTTTGGTCGAATGTTAACTTGACCAGGACAGAAATTACAGGCTTCGCGGGCCATTACAACCCCGCGGCCAACCACCGACGTCTCGTCGGACCATCCTGTTCCTCTCGCCCTCGACGGGACGAGACGAGACTCGCCGTTTCACCTCACGGTGGAACGAACCACCTTGCGTCCGTGTTATTCCCTCGTTTAAGCTTTCACGTGATCGTAACCAATTTGCAGTGAGAAGTGGCTCGAGAACGCGACGCTAACCGAGAGGCGATCGCGGCTCCGACACGCCGCAATGGTTAAGGTACCGCGAACGCGTTATTGAATCAATCGACGCCGCCTTCCTTCTCGCCTCTTCTTCCTCCCCGGAACGAGTTATTAAATTTACATTGGGTACGAAGAGAATACAGTGTGCCGCGCGTCGCGGTCGGTCAGTTTTGCGAAACGATGGGCTGGTAATTACCGCGGCAAATTACCGAGAACGTAACAGGTACGCCGAAACGACCCGTGTTAGCTGGACCTGCTCGTCAACGGGCTAACAAGTTGCCTGGTGTCTCGCGTGATGGACCCGTCACGGGTCCTGCGGGGTTAGCCCTAGGAAATGATTTCGGTCCGACTCGCTTCAGCTGCCTCCCGTTCAAAGGGCCTAGCCGATTCATTTGAATACCGCGGAGCGTTGGAGAGGATGGGAGATCGAAAATGCTGGACGACTCGACGATAACTCGAAGTAGAAACTTGGCTCTTGTTCAACGTTTAAATGTTTCGAGAGAAAGAGAGACCGACTATCGTTCTTTCTAGTTTTCAGTAGAACGAAGATTACGGAAGAGCAGGAAACTGGAATTGCTTGTAGACACGAACGCTCTGTTATTACTCGGTTAGACCATCTTTCCTTCAATTACTAAATACTATAAAGTTTGTAACCGAGGAGGAAGTCAGGATTCCTCGAGGACTCGACGAGGCTTTCCATTATGGCTTGTTGAAAGTACCCTCCCTTCAATTATCAAAGCGAAATCTGGGTAAAAGGATGAAACTAGGATCGCTCGAGGACTCGAGGAGACCGTCCCGTATAATACGAGCTATCTTCCATTCAATTCTCAAGCACGACGAAGTCTAGGGCCAAGCGGATGGAATTGGAAATGCTTGAGGTTTCCTGGAGAACGATACTCCGTCTTTCAAACTGTGCAGGTGTATCCTGTTTCCAGCGATGGTCCCCGCAGAGAAACGGTCCGACTCTCGACCACCGACAGCTCCGAAAAATCTCGGCGTATCGTCTTACGGTTTTCCATCGTCGATGATTGAAATATCTCTGGCCGGAGCGGCGCGACGGGGCGCGGCGATCTCTCTCTCTCTCGCGTTCTCGCGTTCCGATCAAGACGCGTAGATACTCTGTGTCCAGAAGACTGGAGGGCAGCGCGCACGCGAGATCGGAATCGCGTTAAACCGTCTGACAGAGCACAAGTCATTAGATCAGGTTAAAGCGAGAGCCCGAGCTGGATAGCCCCGCAAAACGTTGATCCATCCGATGATCACGGAGATTAATCTCGGCTCACCGCAACACGCCAACGTAGCTAGCCCCTTTCATCTTTCATTCCATCGGTGCGACGACGTTGCCCCTTGTCTCCCCGTGCGTTGCTGACGCTGACGCGTCTTCGGCAGAGCGTTGGTAGTCTCTCTCGCGCGTACGAGTTTGCACACGCACGTGCTCTCTCCATTCCCTAAGCGCTACTCTGCCTATTACTCTCTGTTTCCACCTCTCTGCTTTCTATTCTCCCTCTTCTTCTTCATCTTCTGCTTCTTCTTCTTCTTCTTCTTCTTCTTCTTCATCCAAGACTCTCTCCCCCTCTCTTCGTTTTCTTTCCCATCTTGGTTTGCCTCGCCCCCTTCGGGTCGCAGCCTCGTCCCGCGTTGCTGCTCCCCGAGCCTTCTTCTTCCGCGTTCTTCTAACCTGCCAATCGTGTGCTTTCGACGAATACGTCCGAGAAGTAATGGACTACCGATCGGCGCGCGGCCATCGTCTTTCGCTTCCCTCTTCTATCCGGAATCGTAATCGCGAGCCCTTTTTGCGGGGAGTTGCCCGGCAAGAGATGCTTCCAGCGCTTAGACCGTCATTCTTGAGGTTGTATACCCCAATTGTAAAGACAACGCTCGCTAAATTCCTTAAAACTATCATACGTCCTGCTAAGAATCGAGAGGTCTGCCAACAAGCAAAGGTTTCCAGCAGAACCAAAGCAAAATTTGGCGAAACAACACTGGTAACATTTGTTCGCGATACGATCGTCCGTTCGGCTGTCTCTGATTACAGTAGCCGTAAAGTAGTTATGAAAAGACATAGTCGGATCTAAACGGTCGCTGTCCGGCCGATGATGAATATGCCTCCTCTTTTTATAGGCAGCTTCGTTTTTACTGCATAATTTTCTGGAAGAGTAAAAATCTGTCGCGTGTGCCAGTTTACGGTGCCCGGATCCCGGGAACGTTTACGTCCACTTACTGTTAGTTGCCGGCGCGATGGGAGGACGCGTCGCGTCGCTTCTTCCTATTTATGGTGTGCGATGCTCGCTGTGGTTGACATTTAAACCGAGCGATTCTTTTCTTCCACTCCGGTACCGCGTGAGATTTTCAAGCTCGTTCGGGAACAATCGCCGCGTAAATCGCCGCAACAAGGTCTTCGGGACAATGAGTTCATTCAGGCCGACAACACACGTTGCCACTCTACGTATCGCGTGCGTTGTCGACGCGGTTTTGTTGCGTCGATGATCCGCGCAGATACGACTAATAGCGGCAAGAAATTCCGGGGAACTCGCGTGAATGAGCCATTGTGGCCTGCTGCCGGAGAGAGATTCGATCGAATCTTCGAAGTTGGATAAGCATTTCTTTTTTATATTAACGAAGGGTGCAGCGCCTCGAAAAAAGGGCGAAAGTGCCCTTGAACCTGTGATGGACGGCTCGATAACCGTGAGGAAGCATGTTACGAGTTTCAATTTCATATCCTCGTAGCGTTGAACATGTCGAATTTTCTGCCTGGAAACTACGATTTGCGAACAGCATTGATTTTCTGTTTCCATTTGAAGAAAACTGCTGCAGAATCGCATCGAATGCTTGTCGAAGCTTACGGTGAGCATGCTCTTGGTAAATCACAGTTCTTCGAGTGGTTTAAAGAATTAAAAAATGGCGATTTTGCATTGCTGGATGAGGATGACGCTCAAATGCAACAACAACTCGCGGATCAATTAAATGTGACACGAGAAGCCGTCTCCATACGTTTGAAAGCCATGGGAAAGATTCAGAAGATGGGAAAAATGTGTAGCTATCATATGTATCATTGTCTTACAATAAACGTGTATTTTCTATACAAAAATTCCGGTTTCATATTTACATAGCTTTGAAAAAAGTTTTATTTTTGTTCAAAATTAGATTTCGTAGAGTTTCGTGTCGACTGTCCGGGACGCTCGCCACGAAATACTCGGCGAGTATCATTACTTCTGACCGTCGTTTTCATTCTCCGGCTCTCGGACCTCTCGTGAATCTCCCTTCTTATTTTTTCCGCCCGACACGCACGCCGTGCCGGCCGTCCCGCACGACCACGCGAAGAGACTCGACGTACGGACGGAGGAATAATTTTGCAACGAGGGAGACGCCCGGCTGGCGTATTAATTTATGTGCATCGCGTGACGGACGTCCCAGGACCGCTTTGCTCATCGTCGAAAACTCGTCTTTCTCCGAAACGCGGACGCTTCGGAACGGATATTTAATTATTCCACTCGTACATATCCCATACGCAGAAC
The DNA here is from genome assembly GCA_028455605.1 of Lasioglossum malachurum. NCBI lineage: Eukaryota > Metazoa > Arthropoda > Insecta > Hymenoptera > Halictidae > Lasioglossum > Lasioglossum malachurum. The sequence continues at coordinate 33,777,166 of CM052313.1, forward strand.
ATCCTTCCGGCCCGTGACTCATACGACTCGCGAGACTCTCCCATCCGATTTGAATCTTAATTCAATCCGTTCAATATGAATAACGTATTGTATTCGTATTTGGTACATATTTTTTAAAACCTCCGCGACGAGTCTAACTCGATATCGTTAAATCTTTTTTTTTGAAAGATGCTTTGACAATCTCCATAAATTTCTTGGACACAGGAGAAGTGCAAATTCAGCTTAGAAAATTGAAGCTATTTCCAAGCGTGTATCATAGTATTTCCCGAGTCTGTTCGACTGACGAGTAAAGCTGAGTTAATCGTTTGGTGTAGTGGAATTATTTCGGCCCTGGACCAGAATAGCGCACAAAGTTTGACGGGTTCGCCGTCGATAATCATTGAATAAAACATGAACCGAGGCGATGTCGTTGTCCGAAATAACAATACCATTTAATATGAACGTAACGACGCGACGCAACGGTGTGCTGCCAGCTAGATTCGCTGGTCTGGTTTTTTCCCGTCTCCTCGAAGTGCGAATAATCGCACCTGGGAGCTCTCAACAGTGTTCCGTGCTTTTTCATCGAAACCGGGAATTAACGGCCGGGGCCCTGCTAATGGAATGGAACTCACGTTCCGCGGCATTATGCATGAGGCGTCACCCAGCGAGAAGAAAAAAGAAAAAGAGGAAAAACGATCCGCGAATAATTAGCGAAGGTTCGGGCCGCGTGTGCACCGGGTAATTAACTGAGAGAACAGGTGATTTATCGTTCGTCCAGGGCATTTACGTAACGAACCGACGCGACGCGCGACGGAACGACCGTGTGGACGAGCAACGATGCGTCGTGTTCAGAAACAATGATTCCCAAACCATCGCATCGGTTGAAATCGGCTCGAACTTGCCCGCGAGAAACATCCACGCGAGAATCGCAAGGCGGTTTTTGTCCCGACGGGCGACGCGACGCTACTTCGCTCGTAAAATTCCCAGTCGTCTCGTTGGCAGAGTCGTCACTTTTACGGTCAATGATATTTTTCTTTGCCGCGTTTCTTTGCGCTACGCTGTCTGCTTTACGAGCTGCCAGGTGGTTCAGCTCGCTTCGTTCTCTATCCGCGAGAGGATACCTCATCCCGAGTTTCGTCGCATTCTCCTCTTCGTTTTCTTCTTTCCAATCGCGAGGAATAACTGCAGAGGCGTTGGTTCCTCAAGATTGCAGGAGATGGAGAACCTTCGTGAATATGTATTTCTTTTGTAGAAAATATTTATCGCAGGAATTCAAGAATGTTATTAAAAGAGATAATACATTCATGACATACAGACGTGATCGAGATCATGATCCAGCGAGTCTGCAAGCAAATTCGTGTCTCTTTGAGCAGGCGGCTCTCGCTTTTAATCTTGGCACTATTAGAAGAATATTGAAAATATTACCGATGATTTGGCGCGATACGGCCAGCAGAAAGGACGAAAGAAAGGGTTTCCAGGCGACTGTGCAGCGTAACAGCCCACCTATTCCATCGCATAACATTCCACAACCGTTCTCCTCTGTTTCAGATTACTGAGCTACGCGCTCCCATTGTTGCTGTCGGTGGTGGCTTCGATCGGCGCCGAGCAATCCGCCTCGAGTTTCGAGACGGTTCACACCAGCAACGCGGCGATCCTGAACCGACTGGGTCTGGCTCCGCTTCAGATCTCCGATGGTCACCATAAGAAGCGATTTACGGGTCCGGAGCCGCCTGGGTTCCATCAGCCGTACAGTCGTCGTCACGGTCACCGGGACAGTCACGTGTACATCGTGAAGCTGCCTGCGAGTCCTCCGTACTACACCATCACGAAACCCCATAAATCTCTGAAAGACGAGAAGATCACCAAGACAGGGCCGAACTTCCCCGTAGGTTTTCAAGGAAACGGGAAACCGGCAAAAATCTATCACTGGAACTTGCCGGTGGTGAAGAAGATCAACGAGAAGAAGAGGCTGCAGTCGCAGCTGAAGCTGGATCAAGCGAAGAAGAAGTTAGAGGACGCGAAGAAGCACCAGGGGGGAGCGAAGACTTTCCGCGAAGATGTCCTGAAAGGAGTCTCGAAGACTGGCCACGAAGCCGCGACGGATAACAAGCGACACTTCGGCGCGGACAACAATAGAATCTCCGTCGGCCAGAAGCAGGTTGCAGTGAAACATGTTAGGAACAACGACAAGCGACTCAGCTATCCCGATCTCGAGGACAAGACCGACGAGACAGCGAAGAAGAGTAACGCGGGCAACAAGAGCTACAGGTTGAACGATTCCGGCGTGCACAGGATCCACCTGACCAACGAGCTTCACGGCTCGAGGAACACCGCCAAGGTGAAGAAGCACCGGAAGAAGGCGGCCATGTCCTACTACGCGCCGATCGCCAGCAAATCCGGGCCCACGAGTATCCACAAAAACTTCTCCGGGAACGGAAAGCCGAAAGCGTTCTACGTGATGGAGAAGAGTCGCAAGCCCGTCTACTATCATCCCCTTTTACCTTAATCGCGAGCCACCGTCGTACTGTGAGCATGTGCGCGACCGAGTCCCACACGTGTCAACGGCCCGTGAACTCTCCGTTAGCCTAAGTAGTATCGACATGGCCGGACTATGGCCGTCGTCGACGCGATCGGAATCCTTTCGGAGAAACTGAGAGATAGATGGACGAAGCGAACGCGAGTGTGCGAGAGAGTGTGCGTGTCACAGGGAGAGAGAAAAACAGAGACTACGATCTCTCGGTTAGTCGTCCTCCTCGCTTCGAGGCTCATCCTGCTGCAAGCCGTTCCACTTCCGTTTTACAGTTGTTAGGAGGTTATAGTCTTAGGTGTCGCCGGATACTCACTCTCTCACTCTCCCCCCCTCTCTCTCTCTCTCTCTCTCTCTCTCTCTCTCTCGAATCGAGAACTTTGATTACGGATAGATTAAGGAATTTTGCAGAGACTGCGCCGGGTCCGCGATACGGCATTCCCTCGGTGCGTGCACGAATCTTACAACTTGCTTTTTTCATTGGAAACTTCAACGGATTAGCGCAATGCGATTGGGCTAGACAGCTCGTAGTTTTTTTCTGAAAATTTGTTGCTTCGTTTAATAATTATGCTACGTGAAGTATAATATATCGGTACTATTAAAGTCCTTTTATCTTCCTGTTGGGGGTGTGCGAGATTCCCGAAAATGTTCGGGATTCTCGTAAAATATCCGGGATTCCCGAGAATGTACGGAATATAGAATAATATATTTGCAATTACTTTCTACAATATTACTAACATAAACATTCCCGACTAATAAGATACGTAATCTTCGAGAACACAATGGCTATATCAGATTCTTGTAATTATTGGAAGTATGGAGAAACTTCAAAATGTCGGGAATCACAGATATTTTCGGGATACCGCCCCGATCCCGCGAGAAATTCCCGTCCCGACCCGGGATCTCGCACACCCCTACTTTCTGTTGTTTCACGCTTCGCCTATTTCAATTTCTCTATGTCCAATTTGAATAGCCCGAGAAATTGCACCGATCCGATTCTTGTCGAGATGCTCGACAAAAGGAGAATCGATGAGCATGCACAGAGGGAATACCGTGCTCGGTGTTAGGTTTCGGGGAAGGAGACGATGTTTGACCGTTGTTCCACCGTGGACCTGGTGTCGACTGTCGCCTCCGATCGCTACGTTTAACTTGTACAATATATTTTTATAAGTTTAACAGATACTTTTCTATCGTACGATGTGCCGTTTCAAAATCGCGCGGTGCCAACGATCTCTCCGAGACGAGACGAGACGAGACGAGACGACACGGGACGAGACGAGATGAGACGAGATACGAGTCGAGATGGGCGCTGGCTATGTCATAGTTATGCGCGTGGAAGAGTAATGATCTCGGCGTCTCCATCGCGGAGCGATCGTTCACGAGCGAATTCTTAAAGAAGACTGGACAATATAACTTCTCGACAGGATGTACATGCCTTTTCTACACGTATAGCCGCCGCGCAAGGATTTCTACTGGTTCTTTTTCTACCCGCTAAATTTTGCATACCGCGAGAGCAGCATTTTTTATATTCTTATATTATATATATATACGATATATGTATACACACGTTATAGGAGGAAAGCTCAATTGTATCGAACCATGGCATTCAGTGTAGCGAATAAAAGTATTTATAGTACTTTCTACAACGAGCATCCGTCCGCGCGTTCCCCGCGTTTGCCGGTCGCAGTTCGGCAAAGTGCGATCCAATTAACGATTGCGATCACCGTGTAGTTGAAGCAATTACATGTTTGAACGATCGCCGAGTGATCGGCAATTATTTTTTGATCGGTTACCGATGCTGTAAAAGGGAATAGGATCGCTAGATCACATCAACTTAATTCATCGTCTCGATACGGGTGCACTTTTGATTATCGAATAATCGTACGGTAAGTCGATCCATCCAGTGGTATTTTCCTGTTAAATTTACGATCGTGGATATTGCTTTTGTATTTTTGATCATCCGTAGAATTAAGAATGCGGCGAGTTTACGAAGACCTGTTTCTCTCGCTGAAAGTGAATTGAGAACCGCTTGTAACCCGTTACGACGGTTTTTCGATGATATCAAGCGGCGGCCCTGAGCCTCGGGGCCCACATTTTTCGGTAATTGACCGTACGTAACTTGAAAATGACACGGAAGAACGTCTTTTTCGCTGAGATACGCGTCTCCATTAATCCGACGCGTGCTCCAGGCATTTATTATTCCCAAAACGGCAGTGTAATATTCTAAATTTTAATTTTAATCTACTAATTTTCTTGGCTTGTTCCGTTGATTAAAAAATTTCATTCCATTCTTGAAAGAAATGGTTTAAAATTCGTTCAGCGATCCTACTCGACAGCGTGATGCGATTTCCAAGAATCGAACGAGCAAATACTAGTAGAGGACGCGGATTGATCGGCGTATAACAGTTTCCAAACAGATTCTAAAGTAGATTTTCCCGGTGGAAAATACGTCTGCGGTCTTTCCCCCTTGTCCAATTTAATCCGAGCGGATCAAATTCTTATTCGCAAAGACGGGGAAGCAATTCTGGAGACGGTTTTCTCTCCACTCTCCAGACGCTGCCAGTATTATCGTTGAGATCTCGCCAGTTGGAATCCCTTTCGAGTAAGTAGCATGGATCGCAAAGTATTCCCGTAACCAGACAGGATATAATCCTGGGCAGACTACTCGCGTCCCGAGTCAATATTTGTGTTACGCGAGTGGGGGAGAAACATATGAAACACGTTTTCCCGTCGACGAAGCCCGGGGAATCGAGGAAACCGTCGTAGCTTCTCGGGGAAAAAGAAGGTAAGGCTTTCACGGATAAGCTCTCTCCTCGAAGCGTGTATATTTCTTCACATATGTACAACGTAGAACAAATTCGAGGATCTAACCACGTTACCTCTGTAACAGGGAACTGTATAAATATCACTCTGATCTTCAAGTAAATACGCCATTCGCTCTGCTGTCCTCCGGAAAACGCAATCGTAACGTTTAATGTTCTGCTATTGTACCGCGTGCCGTACATGTGCTCGGATAGTCTCAAAAAATAGTTATACAATTTTGTACAATTCGATTTTATCGATTAGAGTATGCGACGCAAAAGTATTAAAGAGCTGCTTCTTGAAATTCCTCGCGCGATTGTCTCTGCGGTTTAACAATTTATAAAAGTTCTACGTTTGCGTGAATTTCCTATGAGCCATAGAAAAATTTGAGGAACGATTGCGGAGCGCAGCAGAGTCGGTCGCTAATGCTAGAGTCTTGTTCTCGGTAAAACGGAACAATGAAAAACAACGCGCTAGGCTAGTCGCTTGAGCAAATGGTCGTCGTATCGCGTCGATACGTGCTCGGGTTTTATCGTCGAGACGAGACCTCCGCGAAATCCACGGGGCCCCCGTTAATTAATTGACGTATAAGTAGGCGTGTAAGTATCTATGCTTTATAAATAATAGCTATACATTTAGAGAAATAATTACAGGTCTTGCCGGCCTCGCCCGGGAACGAGGCTTAACGACACGCTCTAATTAAAGACGGTCGATTAATATCGGATCGCAGAAACGACACACGCGCGAGCCGGGAAATATAAATTTCACGCTCGCGCCGCTTTGGTTCGCATTGTAGCATTCCGACGCGAGATTTGCACGTTCGCGAGCTCCGTTTGCTATATTGTAAATCCATTTAGACGGACAACGTTTCTCCATTTATAAACGGACCGGGACGCTCGGACGTGTAAATTCGCTTTCGTGGCAGGTGAGTGTAATTAAAACGCTGTTACGCCTCTCGTAAAGTAAGAGATGCTTCTACGCCGAAGTATGCGAATCCTGGAAACCATTTCTCCGTGAAAGATCTGTACAATATGAAAATACACTTCCAGCAGATGGCGCGGTGTTTCGGAGATTCGGTGTAAGCGTCTTGGACTAATGCACGGGTTAATAGACGTTTAATTGCACCGTCGCGAAACGATTAAACGGATAAATACGCGAGCTAACAGGCTGACCGTTTACAAACGACTCTTCGAGTATCCGCGGATGATAAATGACATTTCTAATCTCGCTCGTAAACGGATTACACGAAGCGGCGCGCCGCTCGCGACGCGCTACACGCGTGCCGAGAGCGGACATCTTTTCGCGAAGCATAGTCGTTCTGTATGGCAGACCGGTTCGGATCCTGGGTATAAAAAAGGTCCGAAACGCGAGCGGCCCGTTTAAGGGAGGATTAATTATGCTAACGATAGTTCCCGTCGAATTTTTCTCTGTCGGCTGTTCGCGACGGTCCTCCTCCGGTCATCCGTAATAACCTATCTTACACGATAATCGGACCACGGTACAGCGAGTCAAAAAACCATTGGCACCGTCATTTTTCTCCTAAGTACTTTCTGTACAAGAACTGCATATTAATGTGCTCCTTTGCATTTTGCCCTCGAAGAGAAAACATGCTGGCTCCGTTGAAACCAAGAGCAACAAGGCCACGCCCACCTAGTTTAAATCGCGCCCACCGAACCGTCTGTTCTCGACAATAAATCATCATCGTCCCGAAACCAGCACACAAAATTTCCATCCACAACAAAATCGTAAAAAGTCTTTCGCACACCTACATACAATTTCTGCACGCAAAGTCACGGCCGCGTTCCCTTTTCGACCTCTTGCCGCAAACTGCTCGCATAATTTTCCACGATCGACGCACTCCACACCCATCAACCCCAATCGTCCACGCGCCACGAGGTCCTTCGCGTTCCGCATCGAGTTTATCGACGTCGATTCGCGCATTCAACCGCTCTCCATCGATCCTCCGCGCGGGCGATTCGGTCTCCGCCCATCGAGCCGAGTCTCTCGAAGCAGCCAGTGATTTCGAATCGACAATTCCTAGGATCTGCATCCTGTCCGTGCCACGTTTCGGTAGCCGCGATCGTCTCTCTCGATCGCCTCAATAGTACGAATTATCCTGCTGGTAGTCCGGGTACTGAAGTTGCTGGCGGGCGGAGGTGGTGCCGTCGGGTTTCAGCAGGAAGAAGCTGGTCGGCTTGCCGTTGAACGCGTACGGACCTTTGTCCAGGTTGTTGACCAGGTCGTCGGGTCTCTTCGCCGGCTTCAGGTTCGTCTGCCACTGATAGACGGACGTCGGTTTCCCGTTGCTCACGAACTCCGTCGACAGGCTGTCCAGATTGGTGATGGGACTGTCGGTCGGTTTCTTCTGCTTCTTCTGCCATTGGTACACGGACGTGGGCTTACCGTTGCTCACGAAATCGATCGGCAGATTGATGAACGGGTTGTTCCCTGGCTTTTGGTAGACTGGCTTGGGCTTGGTCGGCTTGCGATAACCAATTTGAGGTCGTAGATTCGAAGTAGAGTACTTCGGGGGTTGAGATATGTAGCCTAAACCTGGGACGAACATGTACGGCGTGGGGGGCAGGCGAATGTAAAATATATTACTTTCCTGTTGCCTCTTAGACTCCGCGTCCACGGTGTCCTCGGAGTTGTAGTTGTTCCTGGCGTAATCGTCGTAAGGTACGCCAGAGTACGGTAGTTGAGGGACCACAGGGTAGTTGACGAAGATTGCCTTGTGCCTTCGACCCTTCGATACTTCGTTTTTATTGTCGCTAGGACGCCTTTCGACCTGACTCGAGCCAGGCTCGCTCTCCGCTTTATTCTGGACAGGAGACTGTAACGAGCTCCTCGAATCTTTCGTTCCACTGTCGGGCTTTTCTGATTGCCTTTTTGCCGGGCGATTCGTCGCGTCTCCGACGGTGACAATCTCGGCTTCCACGGGGACCTCGTCCGCGCTCCGAGACAAGGAGTTTCGTCCTCCCACCGGGGTCACAGGTGCTGCTAGGCCGGACGCTGCGAGGGACACCAGTAGAACCAGCGAGAGCCTCATGGTGACTGAAAAAAAAAACGTAACAGTCATCTCTCGGGGATTTTCTCTGCGATAGTAAATCTACCTCGTCTATCCGGAATTTTAAATTTCTTACATTTCAAGGTGGAAAGTGTACACTCAAAATCTTAGGATTGTATCGCATACCACAGCTAAATTAGAGAAAGATATGTGAACGCGGCACCTTTACGCGCTGCATCTTGTTGTATGCGAATAGTAGCAGTCAAACAAAAAAATAAAACGAAAATGTGGCTTCTTACAGTAAGTACCATTTCTTCTTGAAATTATTGCTAAAATAAGAAATATTAAATAAGTAATGCAATTTCTCTGAAAGTATTAGGTATAACGACGCAAAAAAAAATTGTTAAAATAGAAATATTTTAAAATATTTTCAAAATTGCTTAAGTGGTAGCATCAGATCGAACCAGTGCGCTGAAATCACTATTATTCGTTATTAAGAAATTGTCGATCGAGATCAAGGAAACAGTTAGAATTGCAAATGTCTAAATTGAGACGCGCGTATACAGCTGAATAAATTTTTTCCGCGACTGAAATTGCATTGGACTTCGAGATTGAAGTCTCCCGTGTGCGTCGAGCACATGAAGATCCCCGTGCGATTTTTTGTGGCGATTTGATTGCAGTTCGAATGGAAATGTGACGAATAAAATTACAGAGCCCGAAGTTCCACTGATGCGAATACAAATTCATCGGGCATTAAAACGATTTCCGGTGCGGTCTCATCGAGAACCGATGATATACGCGGAGGATGCGTGCGGTATTCTCGAAGGAACCTTGTAATTTACTTCCACGGTCGGTTAATCGGTGAAGATGTACGAATTATTGGTATCGCTGGATTACGCGACTGTTCGCCGAGCAGCGATACGAGGCTCTCTTGTAAGCCGGCTTAGAGAGGAGTATTTACGACGCTTATGAACCCTTCGCAGCCGCTCCATTCGGATTAAGTTATTAACAGCTTCAAGAGCGAGACAAATGATGCGCGGATAGTGGAATATCATTGGTAGCTGGATACTTTCGCTCTTTTCAGCTTGCTACGATCCTTCCAGCAGCGTATAATCTTTCTGGCGGGACATTATTTACGAATTGAGCCTGCTTTATTAGCGAAACGTGCTTCGAGGTACGAAAATTTGCGCTTTCACATATTGCGGATCACATATTTGTCTGATCGAATAGGGAAGAGGTGTTTGAGAATCGTCTGTCGATCGAAGCGAACAAATTATCCGGACAACGAGCAGCCAGTGCATCGTAAAGTGTTAATCGAATAAACTGGCTCGGTGAGCAGGTGGGTCGCGGACAGGAGCGTATCACCGCGCAACGATCCAAAACAAATTGTCGTCGATCGAGGCCGGACGTCCTTAAGGATAACTCGTTTTCTCGGTACTGCTGTCTCTCCTCTTTCCCCTTTCGTTCCCTCCCAGCCCCTCCGGCTTCTATTCTCCGGCGGGACGACATCGAATAAATCACGTTGCCGGTGGCAGCATGAGCGAAAAACGAGGAAAAAGAGGATTGTCGCGCGTGGTGCCGCGCGAAAAGGGGTGAGCTCGGGGGGGTTTGAAAGTAGGCGGCGAAAGGAGAGGCAGAGAGAAGGCGGATAGACGGATAGAACGCAGGCGGGGACAAACTCGGCGGATCCGGGCGGCGCGGCGCGGCGTTTAGACGACGACGCGACGCGACGCGACGCGACGCGACGGGCGAGAAGAGAGGCGCGTGCATTCCGCGCGTCGAGTTTTCTTCTGGTGCTAGCGGCGCGAACCTCCGAGGAAACAAGAGCACCAGGAATGGTAATTGAAAGCGGGTTATAAAATCGTCGAGTCACGCATTCCTCGCCCGCGAACTTCTCGCCGGGGGAAGACCTTGCAGAAGGTCGGCCGCGGGAGGGAAAAGAAACCTCGGGAAACGGAGAACGAGAGACAAAGAGTGTAAAACGGAGAGCGAGTAGAGGAGAGCGAGATTTCGTAACAGCTGCCTCGGTTTTATCAAGGTGTCGTTAATGGTACCGGTCGATCGTTAATTGGACCGCCTCCTCCGAGGGTGGCCTCGAACCTCCTCTCCTCTTCTCTCGCTTCTCCACGCGCGCGCTATGTAAATTGCACGATCGAATCGAGCGCGCGTAGCTGGCGCCTCGGATCTCCGCAAAAACTTCACCCTGCTCTCGCTGATCGGTTACGAACCCCCTAATCAACCGGTAATATCTGACAGGCCCCTGTCCATAGATTGCCACGATCGCACCGACGTTCTCGCGTTTCTATACCTTGGAGTTCGGAGTAATTAAAAGCGTGGCTCGATCAACAGCCCCTCGTATATGAAAACACGAATCTCTTTGCTGTTCGGGGTCTCGCGGGTGTAATCGGAGCGGGTAATAACGGGGTGAGATGGGGAGATAATCGTGGGTCATCATCGTTACGATTAAATACCGAAGGATTGTTACGCGATAGCCCGTTATTAGCGTCGCGTACCTCGTTCTGCGCGTTCGCTCGACTCGCCGCTGTCAGTAAGGTAAACCGACTGCCTTTTCACCCGACGGTGAGCAGAATCGTTGCAGGGACCTGTGTTATCAGCCACTGGTCTTATTGCTGTCTCGTGCCTCCGATCGGAGTGACAGGCAGGTTGCCTTCCAGCACGCGACGAGCCGATACACTGTGCACACAATTTGCGATGAACCTCGTCCCCGCGATGCTGTTATAATTGGCAAGTTTACTTTCGACGAGTTTTTGCACGTTTAGCTGGTTTAACTTGCTCGAAACTCGGAGGAGGTCTTTGCAACACTGGATCAGTGCAGCTCTAACACGCGTTGCCTCCTAACGCGAATTTTTTCTGTTGCATTTACGAGCAACAGGAAATTAAAATTTCTTATTATTCCTACTTATTCTTTCGAAGTAGGCGCTATAACTAAATCCATCTTCGTGTTTCCAACACCTGAATCCTCTCAGTTCAATTCATACAGTTTATAATTGTAGGATGCGAATTGTGGGGTTAACGACAGCGGTCGCACTTTCATCCAAGATATCATTTCTCACCATCGTGGACTGGTGCTCCAGTAAACGTGTATCTTTCGAACTGACGTAAATTAATTTAGTTGCGTTATTGAGTTATCCCCTTTCCTTATTTACCTAAGCGAAGCAGATCCTTCCCCTATCCCTATTTTTCAACCCCAACAATAAACGTAAGAAGGTAGAAAAGGTATGCGAATAAAATTGACGCATGGTATGTAGAGGCTTGGCCACCCCTGACTCTATACAGATCTATATACAAAATCTTTGTACAGATTGAAATCTTTTAGAAACATTAGAAATCTAGAGGTGTCTTATCGTTTTGTCGCGGAGTGTATGTTCTTCTGATATTTTTCGAATTTCGTGATTTACTTGCGGTTCTCGACGATGCTGTCGACTGAACGCTTAATCAGATTTCTCAACGGGGAGAGAGAGTTTTCTTCGATCCCGATAATTCTCAATTACTCGGAGCGCGATCGTTTCAAGGCAATGATACCGCGGCTAATGGCAGCGTGGCTTTGTTTGCAACATGTGTTCATACTTGCTCGAGCGATGAATGAATCAGAGTATGAAAAGCCCCGTGAAACGTCTCGACGCAGGCGTTCCGTGAATATTTGCGTTGTACGGTACAGAACGGGAGAGCGCGGCACCGTAAAATTGGCTAATTAGAGATACACGAGCGATCATAGTCGCGGAATGATCAGCCGCTACACCTCGATCGCGATCGAGCGCGGCGCGGTGGTCGAGGAATCGGAAATAAGGTAGAGCGATCGGATAGACAAGATTTCGCTGCGCAGCTGCTAGCAAGAGAAAACACGCCTTTTCCCTTTTTCGAAACAGGAAAAACCTAATAAAAGAGCCGGCCGCCGCGCCGCGCCGGTCGAATTACACGGTCGTGTCGCCTATTAAAAATTATCGGCCGCAATTATCTACCGTTACGAGGCGTCGATGCCTAATTAACGGGCTCGAGAGCCGCGCGAAAATCCGTATTAGGCGGAAAATCAATCCGAAATGGAGTATAATCGTCTCTCGAGTCGAGAGAACGAGGAGGAGTCGCTCTCGGAATAGAGTTTTATGGATTCCTTCGTAACCGTTAATGCAGAAATATTCGTTGCCTTTCGTGCTCGCTGCCACTGCGTTTCTTTGCCGTTTTCCAGCGATTTCCGCGTTCGTTTCGTTTCGTTTCATTTGGTAACAGTACAAAAACTATTACTGATCAAAACATCGTTAATTCCTGATCGTCAACCGTAAAAATAGACTTGATCTATTCGCTGGATAACCAATCGCCAGCCCAAAGGTTAAATCGTCGAGTGCGAACAGCAGATTCGCTAAGCTAAAGAACTATCCGAAAATCGAGACGCGAACACGTTTTAGAAACTCCTATCCAATTAAGCGTAATTATGGACAGGTAGCGAAGCGTTGTCGAGGCAGAACGGTATACCGGAAGAGTTGATCCTAATGACACGTGACGAAGCATCGTTCCACGCGACCCATCCACGAATCCTTATCCCAGAAACGTCCCGTTCGAGACTCCCGATTCTCCTCTCGTCTTTCCTGTCACGATCCGTGGCAGTGCGGGCTTTCTGACAAAGCTGTCCGCGAAAGAAGTCGGTGCTGCATATACGCACCGGGGCCTTTTCTTCGGCAAAGTAACGGTGCATTCTGGATCTCGTTTCGCAACGTTGAAAAACGACCATAGGAACCGGACCGAGCACCGAAAACAGGCTGAAAGGACGTTTTTACAGGGGGAACTTGCGACGAGAGAATGCAAAGAAAATTCATATAAAGCGTTATCGGTACTGCCCGCATCAATCGAGTATCGAGAGCTCGAAGGATTCGTCGGTCGATCGAGGGCAGAGGAGGCGGTACGCATAATTAACGAGCTGCGAAGAAAAATGACCGGGGGAAAGGAGTTCGGTTGGCGAACGATAGAGCTATTATAAATCGGAATTAGCAGCGTGGTTACTGGGTTGCGAGCACGCGAAACCGGTATCGGCGATCCCGCGAATCGAATTACACGTGCAGTGAACAAGCATCTTAATCGCGGTTATCTCTAATCGCTGCTGCAACTGTCAGACCAGATTCGGAAAATTGTTTACGACTTGCCACGTGGATATTATGCGCATAATATTTTCTTATCGGCACGTTGACAAGCGGTCCTCAATTTTTCGCGGAGTAATTTGTTCGTTGAGACGGAAACTGAAGCGTTTAGCGATTTATCTTTCGCGACGTCTACACCTATCGTCCCGACTAGATGTTTTTGTTTCGACAAATATGGACGTATAGACACGCGGAAAATCGAAATTATCATTTTTTTTTTATGAAAGCCGAGCTCAGAATTTATCTTTCCTTGCACGTTGCGGTAAGTACAACTGGCATGCAACGAACAGACACGTTATTCCAGTTACATACCAGTGTTCAGCGTTCGATACTCAAAATACGCTAATTAGTCTGGGTTTTATGCGCGCAGAGATCCAGGAAATTCTACAGGAAAAAGTAAGTGTACTATTTTCATTGAAATTGGATTACACAAGGTTTAGTTTTCATTTATTTTTCCTGCTTCGATTCTTTTCCCTTACGGCCGGGCATTCGAGAACGCGGCAAGTAGAAACGGTCTGCAGCGGACAGACACTTTAATAAAGTCCTGTTACCTCGATTATGCGACTTGTTTGCGCTCGATACTCAAAGTTTATTATCTCGAAAATATCAGGAAATTTCAGTACACGTTTTCTATGGATTTCTCCGGTGGTGGTTCGACTTAATGATTTTATTAATATTAACCATAATAATGACCGTGTAGCCACGGTTCGGAATACACTCGTAGCAATCCCTGCTGGTCGTAAGCGGCGACTAAAAGGGAGACTTTGTAACGACTTGCTGCAATTTGCGAAGCATGCAGCTTCTAGTTAAACGTTTTATATTATATCGCGGAAGATGGCAACGGATTTTTAATCCTTCGAGAACAAGCACTGTTCCTATTGCATTTTCCGATGCGTGCAAGGCAGCCATCTTCTTTATGAAACATAATTAACGATTACGATACATTAAGGGAAATTTATGATGTTTAATGGAACTTTGCGTGATATTATTTTAGAATAATCAATTTTTATTGCTAATGGAACAGCATTCGTCCTTGGAGGATTAATTCTAAATTGTTCACGTAATAAACAATCTACACGATTTCGCAAGGAAAAATCTATAGTTTAGAGAAAGAAGAAATAGACGAACGCACAGCGGGTGTTGCATAGTTATTCGAAAAGCGTTTCTAGCGAGGTTAAAAGCTGCAAAAAGAGAAGGAAGTCGATGCGGGTGTAGCGCGAGCGCAAGGCGCCCCAGACACGAAAGCACTAATTTAAGTATCGCCAATTTGAGCGCCGTCGAAGGTCGCGCGTGGCTGTCGGAACGAGTCAGCTCTCCGCTGGACTTTCTCATAATTGCACCGGCAGTCACGAAGGCCGGTGGTATGACTGCAGCCGGTTGGTTCTCAAGCGATCCCAATCGGTTTCTAGTCAAGGTGTTCTAACAACGTACGATCGCCTCTTCCGGTCGTTATTATTATGCCATACTACAAGCGGCGAGATCCTGAATTCGAAGGATTCGGCGCGATTCCCTAACTGTACAACAAGCACGTTTCTTTTCTGTATCCTGAGAGCCTCGACTCGGCAAAAACAGTGCCCGTTAGGAAGAGCCGAGCTCTTCCGGAAGAAAGTTTACCGAGAACCGCGCGAACTTCATTGTTTCGGACATCACGGTTCGCGTTAACGCGTCATTTAATCAGAAATTATGGAGAATTCGACCTCTTAAATATAGAGGATCTACTTTTCAAAGCCTGTTATAATAAAAATAATGGTCCCGTTTTCTCCGTTATTTATTTGTCCGCGGAAATGCTGGAGCGCCTGGCTCGGCAAAGATCGATCAAAAGAGTGCAAAGATCACGATTGCGGGCGTTTTTAACGTTAGACAACGTATCGATCGATAAATCCGTGACCCAGTGAGAAAGACCCCGGGACCGCTTCGAATTAGAAGATCGATGATCTCGGGATTACGTCGGCCAGTGTATCATTAACTAAACGCCCATCATTGTTTCGTTTCGGTAGCGGACAAAGGTACCGTAACAAGCGGGCATTCTGCAAAACCGTAACAAGCATCGTCCACATCCCCGACGTAATAACACGTCGGTTGTTTGGGCCCGATCACGCGTTACGAAAATCGAATTAACCTCTTTCGAGAGCTCAACGGACTCTGATCGGTTTTTTCTCGAACGATTTACGGATCTACCTGCAGAAATTCGATCGAACAAACAACCTGTACATATTTTTACGATACAAACCAAAGCATGCTAGGCATTTTAATGTCTTTGCCCAATCACTATAAGGGTAACTATAATGATCGTTTCAGATTTCCAGTCTTCTCGAAAGTCGATCTATATTCTACGTTAATTTAATCAATTAGAAAATTAAAGATCTCCGCGATCGGTGTTAGAAAGCGATCCGTCAGATTTCTCGAATCGTCAAGAATCATATCTTGGACCGATCAGCGGCCTTGACACTCGAAAGCAAATCGATCGAGCGGATCATCATCGGCAGATTCGCGATCGAATTTACGGTGAAAGCTGTCCCGATACCCGCGTCCCCGTGAAATTCGCAATTGCAGGTGTGTCGGGTATTAATTCAGTGAAAAAGCTCTCGCGTTCGATCGAACAGGGTCGATTTCTAACAACGTGACGGACTGGAAAAGAGATTCCGCGAGAATGGGAAGACCGGATCCCATCGGATCGGATCGGAGCGGTGCGGCGCGGTGGCGGGCGCGTTCATCGAGAACTTAGGGCTGCGGTGAAAAAGTGTCGTGTCTAACGACGCGATTAAGGCGAGATTTCATGGAAATAAAGTGGTTCCAGCAAGAAACCGCCATCCGACTTCGATCGAGAACGAAACGTGTATAGTGCCATCGTGTGCCACCGTTGCGATTAGATACGCAAATTCGGGACGATTAAAACGGCTTTTGTCGAGGGTATTAGGCGGCAGCTACCTTCTTCTTTCGTTACACGGGTAAAACAGGACTGTCGAACAAGGACCGTTAGGGTTCACGGAAAAATCAGCCGGTTTCTATCAAAAGTTACATCGACTCGGGAACAACGGTACACTCGCGAATCGTGTGCAAACCAGGGAGCAGCACGGAGACAGCGATTAACCTGAATTCGAGTGTTTAGGCGAACTCGGCGTTTCCAGGTGTCTCGTTCACCGTGTAATTGCGAGCACTCCTGTTGCTCGCCTTCTCCAGCCAAATATTAATTGCTTGCAACAATAGTATTTTTCGGCGTGGCATCCACAAATCGTCAGAGAAATGGGAAAAATGTGTAGCTACCGATGGGCAATACTTCGAATAAAATATTTTGTATCATAGTCATACAATAAACGTGTATTTTCTATACAAAAATTCCGGTTTCATATTTACACATGAATGCTGGTATATGTATGCGAGAAGAAAAGTAAATGCCGGTGAAATTACTTTACGATTGCCAGAGAAAAATGTTCGTATCGTCAGAAAACCGGCAGATTCGCGTAAAAAGAGTTTCCAGCTAATTTTCCACGGATCGATTTGTTCCGTTTGCCGTTGGTTTTCGCGTTGCCCAGGCATCGTGGCGGTCGTTCCCTGATTCACCCGGTGCGGCGCGGCGCAGCGCAGCGGCATCCTCGTTTTCCAGAGGTTGCACCGGATAATTCACGAATCGCGATTCGTTTCCTCCTGGTCGCTGCTCGTCTTTCGCACGCATCGACACGCAGCTGTTTGCTCTCGCGGTTGCTCGCGATTTGTATTCGGAACCGCTTGGGAAGTGAAATCCCAAAACCGGTCGGAAGTGTTGTCAGGCTGTGCGTGGCCGTGCGAAAATCGTCCGTGTTATGCGAGTCGGTATCGGCAGGCGTCTCACGGACGATCGACACTGTAAATAGAAATGAGCTTTTTCACTGAATACTATCGCTGCTATCCGATGCACGACGCTCCTCGTTTCATCGGAAGAAGACCGCTTTCGAATTTTTCGGAGCTCGTCGCGACAGAGGAATCGATAGTCATCGCTTGGACACGCGTTCGAATCTCCGACAGAGGAGCGCCAGCTCGCGCTTGGTCGCATGGGAACCGGTCGTCTTATCAATTTCAGGCCTGCGCGTTGCTTTTCCTGGCATAGTTATCTCCGGACACCCAGGGTCCATTAAAAATTTTAATCGACGCGGGACTGTACGCTGGTCATCGAAAGTTTCGAAACCTCGATTTTTAAACCTTTCTGGTTCTAAGTAGATGCGCTTACTATCGATCGAGTGAATTGCGGTAAAAAAGATATAAAATTGATGGACTTAGCACCGTAGAAGGTATTTTCGAACAGGAGGCTCGGTACAGTCGAGTCTCGGCAGGAATAAAATGTGGAACGTGTCAAGAATTTTCGAGGATCGAATGTATTACCGTCCAGAGTGGTCGAATAGGAACAACAGTTACTTTTGTTGCTTAGAGATATGGTATGCTCGGTAGGTGTCGATTGCCTAGCGAACCAAACAGATTCTTCGCGATTTTCCCATGCCATACTCGCTGCTCGAATAACGTTCGTCGTCGCAGCCGGTATCGGAATACCAATTAGTAGCGGCGATAAAGATCGTGATCGTCCCATTGGATCGATTCGATTCATAGCCAACGATCTCGGCCGTTTATACGATCGATTTGCTTCGGAACTTCTTCTTCGTCTTTTGAAAAGAGAGATCCCGTAGGTTTCTTTTTTTTTTTTTCTTTTGGGATTCGGTTTCCTGTATAGCTGCAAAATTGAGACATCGCCGCGCGATGGTATCTATCGTCTGGATCTCTCTCGGAGAGCACCGGTGATCGACGGAGGACTCGCAAATAAATGATTCAGCAGCTTGAGCCTTATATAGATCTCCTGGCAGACGATTCGATCAGCCGTATGTATTATTCTTCGAGGAAGCGAGCGATCTTTAGTCACGGTCGCTGCGAGGGAATCGTCTCGATTCTATTGCCTTTAAACGATCCGAGGTTTTCAGTTACGCGTCGCACGGTCGATCGCGAATAAAATGACGCTTTCCGCGAGTTTTTCACCTGCGCGTCAACCTGGAATTATTCTCTCGCCTCTATCGCCTTCCGGGAGGCCTCGAAAATTCTTTAAACCCCGGTTTTTTTACTCCCCGTAAAGCAGAAATCTTAGTCTGCTTTCGGACAATCCTGGCAAATGCTCTCGCGCCATTTCGCATTACTGGAGTATACTTTCACATGCTTCCGAGTTTCTAAACGGTCTCCAAAAATTCCAGCAACGTTCCAAAGCCGTTTCCTAGCCATTGTTCCATGCTCTAAAAATTAGAGCAATGTCCCGATGTGCATGGTTAGTGCTTGGGCGCGTTTTCAGACTCCAGAGAGGTCTCCAAAAATTCCCGGCGTGTTCCGAGATGCACAGAAGCCAGCTGGTACTGGTTTACACGGGTTTTCAATTAGTCATTAATCCTTGCGCCGGGTTCAATGTAAATGGGACCGTTATACTGTCGTCCCGCATACGGGCCGAGTCTCTCTCCTCGTGAAACAGATAAACTGCACGAACCAACGATCCTCTGCGTCGAGCCATCGATATTCCTACGGGCATCCGTCCAAGTTGCCAGTTTTTCACGATTTTCTACGATTAAGAAAATATTCAAACGGAACGAGCGTTCTAGG
This sequence comes from Lasioglossum malachurum, assembly GCA_028455605.1. Classification (NCBI taxonomy): domain Eukaryota; kingdom Metazoa; phylum Arthropoda; class Insecta; order Hymenoptera; family Halictidae; genus Lasioglossum; species Lasioglossum malachurum. The sequence goes on from CM052313.1 coordinate 33,796,232, forward strand.
TACATTCTTCGATGGTCCCCCGAGGCACGTTATAGGGGTGAAACGAGACTGTGCAAACTGGCGTTTGACCAAGGAAGCGGTAACCAGACGGACCCCTCTTACATTTCAATTAGCCGGCAGATTATAAACGCCGCTACCGTGTACGATAATCGACGCGTCTCGATGAACAGACCACCGTGTTACGTGCACTTGCCCCTTCTTCTTCTTCCTCTTCTTCTTCTTCTTCTTCTTCATCGGTGCAACTTGCGAACACGCATATGCCCAGCCACGTACCGCTACAACATTCCACCTTGCGTATCACACCCATCGCGCGTTTTTCTCGTTCCTCGATCGCCAAAAAACTCTGTCGGAAAATTGATATATGCTATCCGCGAAATTATATGGAAAAAACTTGAACGACTTCTGCGAACGAATTTACTCGTTGCGCTGTTTATATGGAATCTATAGATTTTTCTGTGATCGCCAGAGAATCGAACGAAGCTGCAGATCGAGGTGTTCGTCTAAATAACCCCAGCAAATTGTACACCGCAATTAGAATTAGCAAACGCTAGAATACGAAGCTCGGTAATATGCTCTCGCACAATTTGCCCGAAACCGCACGTAGCAAGAACGCGATCCCAGCTAGCATATAATTAAACCTCGCCTCAGCCGCGATCGGTAAAAACCGATGATTACCGGGTGCAAACGAGCTATTCACGATCGAGAGGTGAAAAACGGTATCGGCCGGGCGGCATGGCAGTTCCGCGGATCTGCATCGAGCGCGGTAGAGCCGGTTCATTACTTATTCGGGAAAAATGTCGTTCGGTTTGGTCGTGTGTTGGTAATCGCTAACTAACTACTCCCGCGCGCCGGCGGATCGAAGGAGAAAGTCAAAAATCGGTTGGCGGGTTGCGCAACCGCGAGAGCGCGGGATCCTCGATATCCGATAAACAGCGTACAGTGTATATAGAAGCAGAGAGTCCAGTTAGGCGTGTACGGCTCCGCGAGAAGAAAAACGTCGTAAAAGGCGGATGATTTTAATGTTTCCGCGCTCGGAGCATCCCGGCGCGGACCGGCGATTTGCATACGGATGGCTGGACTCGCCGTGGCTGCTACCGCTTCATTAAAATCGCATCGAAACGGGCCCAGGAACTCGATGTTTGCGCGCGACCATTCCAGTTAGAAAATCGCCCTACTCTGATCGCGCATCCCCTTCGAGCCGATCGCGAAAATTACAGTCTCTCGGATATTTTCGTTTGTTTATGAACAATCCTGGTTTTCCTTTGGGAAAGGTCTCCTCGGAACCGGCCCGAGGACTTCGAGCCTAGAGTGAGGGAGAGAGAGAGAGAGAGGGAGAGAAGCCGTGTTCAGCGATCGTTCAGCGATCGTTCAGCGATCTGCACGGGTTTTTGCTGGGGTAATCGATCGTGGCCGCCGCGCCGCGCCGCGCCGATACAATCGAGCGTACAAAGTCCGCGACGGCCGGGCCCCCGGTAATTTCGTGTTGTTAATTGCGGGAGGGCTTCCTAGATCCGTGCGACCGTAATCCTGTCCCATTATCGTCCTCCACGAGGGACACCCGTCGTTGTTGTCGTCGTCGTCTATTCTCCACACAGATTCTTTGCGCGTTTCGAGGCGCGTCCAACTGGTTTACTCTCCGCGAGAGAGAGAGAGACCGCGCGGATAAGTTTAGACAACGACGATCGTTAATGTTAGAGTCGAGAGCGCTTTCCGTGACGCGCAAGTAGCGCAAAACGGGCCGCTACAGATACAACCGCTCTGTTCGCCGGCGATGCACCGCACCGGTTGGGCCCTGCGATCGGTTCGCAAAACGCATTCTTAAGCCGATCGATCGGTGCCGTTCTTTCCGCTGCGCTGCAACTACGGGACCCAAAGAAACGATTCCATATTTTTTCATTCGCAATTGCTCGGAGTGCGAGATACGCTTCCGGGGAATTTATTCGATTTAATGCGCATTCGATTTGATTAGAATCTCTGTAACGCGAGAAGAGCAAATTCAAACTTTTTCAACGATTGTGTACGACATTTACAGAAGCGATAAGCGCGCTAATGAAATTCAATATAAATATTGTTCGCTCTACGCGAACGTTTTACAAAGTGAATGAGTAGCGATTCGATTCTCGGTCCGATAAATTACCACTCGGAAACCGGAATCGGCGTAAAGATACGCAGTTTCCAGTAGTTAAATAGCTGGCGCAGCGCGGCGCCGTGCGTTCGACATCGAATAAAACTCGAAATACTCGCTATTCCGCGGCGACCAGAGACATCGAGAGTAATTTCACCGGTAGCAGAGATACCCGACATGCAACGGGTACATTCCCCGGCCCGATATTCCACGAAACGCACGGGACAGTGCCGCAACCGTGTAACGCGTGAACAAACGTTACACCGCTCACGATTTTAGAACTGTTACTCGAGAGAGCGTTATCAAGGCGAGTCGACATCGTCCACGAAATTCCAGAACCTGCCCAGATATAATCTACGAGGAAGAAAGTTCACTGGGTTTCCAGGGCAAAAATGTATTCGGCCTACTCGAAAAACGGGCCCTAAGCACCGCTTTACCAGGATGTACGATTTTTATCGTGGCCTAATTACGCCTCGCGATTCAGCGTTTTTATCACCGGTTTCCCATCCTTCTGTTGATGTTCAGACAATCGGATTATGATAATTTGATCGTATCCTCGGTGAGTTAACTGTTCGCCAAAGGAATCTCAAGACGAAGCTGTTTGTAAAGAGGAAATGAAACATGCAACAGCATGCGAGAAGCAGTAGAATCGGTGGATCACGATCAGACGATTTACTCGGAAACGAAGCGTCAAATGGACAAATCTTATTCTTTCTTTTTTTTTCCGACTCCCTTTTGTGTTGTAGAATTACTTGCGAATCCACGGTATGCGGGACACCCTGTGTACCGTCCATTCGACGAGAAACTGCGAGATATTTCGCGCCCGATCGCGAAACACCGTCAGCCCGCGGAATGTAGATTGAGTTGCGCGAGAGAACGAACGCGTGCACTTAGCTTCCGATAGGTAATCGCGGAAACGTTAACGTTAACGGAACGGATAACCGCCGGGTTTTCGATTAATACGCACCAAGAGAGGCAGAGACCTGTTGAAATCACGGATGCGTCGCGCCGCCGCGCCGGGACGCGCCGGGACGCGCCGCTTACATTGTTTTCGACGCGAAATTACAAAGCGTGCGGCTCGGAGACTGCCTACCGGATAATTGAAAATTAGGTGGGAACCTGTTGCCGGCTCTTTCTTATTTATTATCCGAGTAATGGCCTAACGAGCGTGATTTGTTCTTACATTTTATGCTCGGTGAACACAATGTTCCAGAGATCGTCGATGAATCTCGCTCGATGGCAGATTCCTTTGGCGGGGAATTGAAACACTGGAGCTTGGGAGCGAACGCGTGAATTCCATAGCGCCGGTCACCGGTAAAAATCGCCGCTTCGCTCGAAAATAAAACTGCCGGGCATTTGTATACGCGCGACAGCTTCCCACGAAGTTCCTCGCCAAGTTTCACACCCCCGCGCGTTTCTCTGAATCCGAAGATCCAACAGCGTCCTTCCGGGAGGCGACCGGCGGCCTTCGGCTTACGTAAACGAGTAAACGAGTAAACGAGCAAACGAGCAAACGAACGAACGTGCACGGTTAGAACACCGGCTTTTAGCTGTGCGTTTCTTCGTCCATCGCGTCGTTTACGATTTCGCGGCGTGAAGCGATTACGACCGTTTTGTGTTCGCACTACCCACCTCGTCGGTCGTCACGTTCTGCAGGATCCACGGAGGCGGTCGTCCCTCTGTTTCTTCGAAGGTAGTTGAAGAGGATCCCCGAGGTATCCACCAGGAAATTAGCGCGGATCTCCTCTTTCTGTTTAGCTATTCACCGATTCGATCTCTCCAATTGGAAAATTATTTTTCCCCGGTGGACTCGCGGCGGTGGTCCCCCTCGCGATTCTGAGCACACGGCCGCGTTTTACGAGTTCACCGACTCCGTGAATCGCGATCTGCTATCAGAATGAAGGCTTTTCTTAAGGCCGTCTCGTACTTATGTCGCTGCCCCCACCTACGGGGCAACGCGCCGCGAGCTCTCCTCAAGTTCTTGAGCGTTCGAGCCCGAACAACTATGCCCCCCTCTGAACATAGAAAAGGAAATACGTGCCAGGACAGACGACACACTTTCGTTCGTTCGGTCGTACAGTTCGGTTCGCCCGCTCCTCTTTCGGCTCGTTCTTTCTTTCCCTCGGTTCACCACCTCGGTGCAGGGTTCGCTCTCTTCTTTCGTCTTCGCTGTTTCACACTTTTCCTCGCGCTCCCCAACGATCCGTCAATCTCGTTTTCTTATTAATTTCTTTGAACCGGAAAAAAAATGTGTCTAGTATGCGTACACGGTATGCAAACCGGTGAATGTTCTAGAGATGCAAGAAGTCAGTTTCAATTCATCTACGATTTCTATGTGCATATACATGCTGCATCGCGTGCCGCGATTCGGTAAAATCGTTCGTTTCATCGCGTTCCACATTCCCGTGACTATTCGAAATGCATAAAATCCGTAATCTTCTATGGCAAAGAGTTAATGAGTCATTGGTAGAAATGGTTCAGCTACGGAGACTCCACCTCGTCGCTCGAGGGTTATGCGCAAAAGCCCATATAAGTCGAACCTACTTGGCAGTGACTCTCCTTCAGCTTCCAATTAGTAATTAGAAAACTGTGTTTCTTAGAATTTCGCGCAACCTTAATTGCAAAGCGCGCACGAACGGGTGAACTTCTTCGGTGATCATTCCAACGAACAATTCTTTATTGTCGCAGCGACAGAAAAGATTAATCGAACGATTCGATACTCGCAACCAGGTGTTTAAGTTTACCTGCGGATTTGATGCGTTTCAAACGAATATGCGCAAGCAAGACGCAAGGAAAGCGAACGCGTCGATCGAAGCTTTTAATCGTTCGACGCCGTGAGTTCTACGCTCGCAACCCTAACGGCAAAAACGGATCCGCCGCGCCGGGGACATTCTCCTCGACAAAGGCGTCGCTTTAGCACGCTGCCCGTCCAGTGGATTCATAATCCCAAGAAAGTCGTTGTATTTGTTCCACGAGCGATTCAGTTTCCCCGGACCGTGGCTAAACAGTATTCGATACCCGTCCGCACGCACAATCGAGCGGTTTTTGCGAGGTTTCAGGCGAGTCGAGTCTCGAGTCGCGCGGGTGACTGATCTCCGATCAATCGGCAGAATTCAATCAGCCATTTTTTCGATACCTGACGGCGAAAAACACAGTTCGAGTCTGTTTTTGCCACGAACTCCGCGAGGTCCAGCACTGTTCAACTGTTTACGCAAACCATCGGCCGTCGACAGGAATCGTGTATAGTTACAATTTATTTTATAGCGATTATTTAGCTGAAGAAACATCGAGGCTCGGAAACGTGTGGTAACTAATTTCAGCTTGTTTCGCGACACTGAAAGGATCGGATTCATTTCCTCCAGTTTATGAAAACGGTCCATAGCGTGTTTGAGAATTTCCCGTCGACACGCGGTTGCTGTTCGTGAGATCTTCACGGTTGGATCGACTGGATCCTCGATCGCGAAGCCACTTTAGCTCGCGCTGCTTCGTTCCGGCATCGTTGTACGAGCTTTTAATCCCGGTTTTACTTAACCCGTCCTCGTTTTCCACACGTCGGACGCATTCCCTTTCGATTTACCGGCGATCAGGCCGAACGATAAACGAACCTAGTCTCTTCCTCTGCCCTTCATCTTGTTCTTATAGGGCTGTCGACCGCGTTACGCACGATCCCCCGATACCGCGAATCCTTTTGCAGCCGTTTCCTCGCGGATCCGAGCATTATCCGAGCCGTTCACGAGCCAAAACGATTAACTACCTTTCCAGTTTTCTTACAAGTTACTGCCAAAGCACTGGCTTCGTCTTTTTCCATTTCGTATAAATTTCTTTAAAAACTAATATCCCTCCATCAGATTCTTCTGGTTTTTATTTTGTGGATCTAATCGTCGAAGCAAACTCAAGCTTCCGACTATTAAAACAGTCGTCAGCAGCAATCCCCAGCGACAAGAAGCTTGCGTGTCACGTCAGATCAACCGTTTGTTCACCCAGCACGACCATTCGGGGAGAAACCTCAATTTCCGCCCCGCGGTCATCCAAATCCCAGCGAAATCGAACAATATTGCGACGCAACGCTTTCTGAACGCTCTTGCTCTTCCTCTCAAGAACATCGATGACTTTCCTAGGGAAAATTCGCTATGTAAGTACACGGCTCGGTTGGCGTGCACGGGTATTATATTCTGACGATGGTCGTCGTGAATCGTCATGCGACGACGCGACGGTGACAAATTCGTTTCGATTTCTTCAGTCGCGATTTCTTCGCTCTTAATCTGGCCACTGGAAAAGGAAAACTAGAGCAAGTTTCACATGTAAAAAATCTCGATTATATGTAGTGTCGAAAGTACGTGTTTACGACGTTCGGGCGTCAAACTATAAGATAGGGACAAATCTATACAGGTAACCAAAAATGGTTACATAACTTAACGGACACACCCTGTACATTCCGCGTTTTATCGAAATCTTCGAAAAAAGTATAAACTATTTTTAGTTTTGAACTCTGTACGGAAAGTTGACTTGGCGAGGGCACGTTTGACTGATTTCCCGTTGGATAGCGACGATAACGGCGATGTCGGTGGTGCAGTAGTGGTTTCAGGAAAAGTCAAGGGACTGACTTTCTTCGTCGCGCGAAACTTCATGGCTTGATCCTGGCTTTATTTCTTTGACCCGCCACTTAGAACGGAATGCACCACCGCTACGATCCCGCGGAACGTCCAACGACAGATGCCGATCGCAATACCGCGACAACATTCCGCTCCATATCTGTGATCTTCCCGGGACTCGATTTTTGAATCGATCGCCTACGATCCCGGATAATGCCTCTTAACCATTGCCACGATTCGTATCGGCCGTAATACGCTCGTTTTTCTGACTCGATGCCTTATGCTGCCTTCGACCCGCGTCATCCCTCTGCTTCCGCTATAGCGGTCAACTTCAGTTTTCTGTCTGCATCCGCGATCAAAAGTCATTTTTTCCTAGACCCTCAGCAGCCATTTTTTGCATAGGCAATCTGAAAATTTGATGTTATTTTCACACAAAAATGGCTCTCTGCCACCTAACATAAAACGTAACACTGTAGCTTTCATGGAAGCCGATCGCGAGACGGCGAGGATGATCGATGGCTCGCCGAGATGGAGCGAAAGCATTACGCAAAGCTTTTCGCTTTCGAAACCTCGTTCCTCTCCGATTACCGGGGCGAAGTTTATTGCGTCTTTTTTTTCAACGGTATGCAAATCGGTGTTCGTCGGGCGAGCGAGGTTCTGTTTGCTCTCGCTCTCCCGTCGAGTCGCATCGAAAGGGACAGGGAACCGAGAGAGGAGAGGCGAGGAGGGGAAAGATCTGTTGACCGGGTAGAACGAAGTATGTAGAAAGAAGCCTCATCGTAGAATGTGTTTAACGTGTGACTGACGGTTCGAGCGCGTGTTCCCTTTCGCGAGCCCCGCGAAGTCGTTTTATTCGCGGTTTCCTTCGAGAGGCCGGTGTTTACATCGGCGCGGCGCGGCGCGGCGCGGCGCGGCGTCTCGGAATTAACAGCGTTAACCGGCCCGACACGTGATGCCGATCCCCGGTCGTAGAGTGCCGCTGCACACACCTTTAATTACAGGCCTCGCTTGTATGTAATTGACAGCGGCCCCGCAAGGTAATTGATTTTCGCCGGTTGTTTGTTTAATTGTGACAAACGACCGGCCGGATTCGATGCCGGCGTGTAAACGCCTCTGCCCGGGCAAAAGACAAATTATTTAACGGGCGAGACGCGTCAGGAGATCCAACAGATTATAGAGCAGGGCCGCGCGGTCGTTTCCATGATTATCGGGAAAGTTAATTAATAACATCGCGTGCGAGCGCCGCGATTCCGCGCGGCGTGTCAATGATTTATATACCGAGGATGCGCGAACCTCGTCCGCGAACACGCATTTATCCGATGCGAGTTTAACCCCTTGCACCGAGCACATGGCGTCGATACTCAACCATAACGTGGTCCGCGAGTTATTATAGTTGGAATTTGGAATTCGAACACAGCGAGTTCATACACAGGATTTTATCCTCGAACGTGGCTCGTAAACGGGTCTCTCGCCAAAAAAATCTCGTTCGAGTAACTTGCTATGTCCCCTTGCATAAATCACGCGAATTCCATTAGCAGGGGATTTAAATCGTAATCAATTAGTCCGCGATAGAGCAGCGCGTATGTACCCGTTAACGATTTACAGGACGAGGTTTTATGAAAATGCATCTGGCCTAACCGGCACGAAGAAAACCAGAGCGAGAAGAGGAAGTCCTCAAAGTTTTAGGGTGGAAATACGAGGAGCCGGCCCCACGGGGGCTTTTTATTCGCGTCCCAAATGGATAACGGCGGACACTTAAGATTAGAATCGATAAATTGCCGTTTACGGATGAAAGCGCCGCGGCGCGCTTCGGCTTGTGTTCTCCCGTGGAAGCCCGCGATAATGATACGAGATGCGCCGGGGCAACATTAGAATTAGTCTTTACGACGAATAAGAGGATCGCGCGGAGAAACGCTGCGAGTAAGATGTTAATTGGACCAGTCCCGGTGACGTTTCGCTTCCTGCTGGAAACTGGCTTCGGAGATACGAGTTCAAGCTTTTGTGGGAATACGAAATCGCCGTGAGCGCCTTCCGGCTGTACGGTGCGCTGTCGCGGAATCGCGGATTCAGCGTGCGAATGCGAGGATCGAGCCGCGCGCCGAGTACCGAGCGAAAAATGCGGTCATCTGGATGATACGTCGGTTCTTAAATTAAATCTCTACGGGAGAGATCCTTCGATCATCGCAAAGACTCCTTCTTCGTTTAATGTTCCGTTATTCTGGCATTTTTTCTATATTTTTTTACTGTACTCAACCTCCTTTTTATGTTCTCCATCCGTGATTTTAACAAACTGTTTTTGCTCAGGTTGTTACGAAGTCGAAGACAAAGAATAACCAACTATAACTATAAATCGACGACGGCGCGGCGTGAACGATATTAACTGTCGCGCGCATCTTTTCAAGCTCCGAGCAACGCTTGAATCGACACTCTGTCGGCGTACGAAAGTTAATCGCGCTACTCATTGTCATAAAGATCTACTATCCTGATGCCCTTAGTCTCCACCATCTAGTACCCTATTCTGCCGAATAGTGTCCCCGCAGGTTTAACAACGCAAAATTCCAGTCCGTTCTTTTCGCTCGCTTTTCGTATCGGCTCTCGGAATAACAAGTTCGTTTTGCGCTTACTGCGATTGCGCCGAGAGGGTCTCGTTTTAAGGATTTTGTTCCGCGACGTGCACGCGAAGGGATTATTATGATTATCCCGGTCGAGTCGGTCGTAGAAAGTCGTAAAAAAAGGAAGACCGTTCGGCTGGGAAAACTGTGAAACGGTCTCCTGTCCATCGGTCAAAAAAGCTGCGACGCTGCCACGGCCACGCGTTATCTTCCGCGTGTGGTAATACATAAATGTAGAAATATAATTTATGAAATTGCTACCTTCCTGACAGAGGGGGAGAGAGAGAGAGAGAGAGAGGACGTTGTACCTACAGGTGCTTGTGTGTATCAGGATCGGCGAATCTGCATTGATTTAGTGCCGCGTAAGTACCGTGATTACACGACGCGAGCAACTTCTCTTTCTACGTGTCCGGTTTGCCTGTGGCCGACAACTCCATTGTGGGTCCAGCGACCGTGTGTAAGTTTTCGTAATTATGTAAATGCACCGAGGGAGCGAGCGAGCGAGGCATCGCGCAACGTGCTCTCGGAAAAGTCCGGGCAGAGGCTCTACGGGTTCTATCCGCCGGCTACAGAACTAGGATCGAATTCAAGCACCTCGACAAGTACCATTCGAATACATGATTGTTGCCGGCACGCGAACCACGCGGTTTCTCGGAGAAACCGCGAATCGGCCGCTCCAGGCGTCGAGCGAAACATTGCCGATCCATCGGAGACCATTAATTCGTTTTTTCCATTCATTCGTCGTCGCGTAACTCATCCTTCGTCTTTCTGATTCGTCTATAATTTGATAAGCGCAAAAATGTCTGCACAATCAATGCCTGAGCGACCTTCTAGGCTGAAGATACGAGGCTCGGTAAAAAGTGCTAATTATATTGTCACCTCTGCCTGGCTCCCTAAAAAAGCAGCGGCGTATAGATAACCCGGGGAGCAAATCGCAGGAAGTGGAAACATAAACGTGGCCGGTTCACTGTACCCGTTCTCCTACCTTTTAATGCTTGTCAAGGTAGCTCGCCCGGGTTCCCGAAGGTCTCTCACCGGTTGCGTCGCGGTTCCCCGCTTAAAAAATCATCTGTCCCTGTCCCCCTAATTCTTTCTGCGCCTACCAGGTATGTAAATATGAAACTGGAATTTGCCCATACGTAGCTCTAGCTGTCAATGTAGTTACTACCGTCAAACCGCGTCATTGACGCCATTTTCTTGTTTAAATATTTTGTATCATTGTCATACAATAAACGTGTATTTTCTATACAAAAATGCCGGTTTCATATTTACATAGCTGGTAGAGGTAGCTCGGCCGGATTTCTGCGTTTTTCTCGCCGGTTGCATCGGTGGTTTCCCGCTTAAAAAATGATCACGTTCGCGGGAGGATCGTGTTCGCGCACGCGGCGGATTCCACATGTCGAAGAAACAGGAGCACCGGCCCGGCACGCGTTATAAATATTGATCGTGCGTGCGAAGTCGGGCCGCTCGAATTATCTCGGGCATCGCGGGGATCGATCACGTTTGTTAATCACGTTCCTTCCCGCCGACAGGTAGCCGCTGCTGACCACTGTATCCTGGCCGGTCGTGTTGTATGCCACCTGTGCCCAGTCCCGGTGCACGATCTCTCGCTCCCTCGCTCTCTCGCTCGAGTCTTCCATCTGCACACGCGGCCCGAGTCACAGAAAACGAGACGAGACGAGATTCCTTAATTAAGTTCTTGCAAATCTCGCGACTTGAACGGTGTTCGTGGCCAGGTCGAGAGGTCCCTCGCGAGATGTTAATCGGAAGCTACTCGCTGCCCTATAGGGTTGCTGGAATTCCCCTTGCGGATAGAACCCCGAGGCTCTATCTAAAATATTTGACCAGCCCGCTGTTTGACTTCTCCGCTTCCTGTCTGGGTCCTCTGTCGGCCCTTGGTCGTCTTTCCCCTTGCTGGCTCACAGTACGATTCGGTTTCCCCTGAGCTGGACTGAGTCTTTCTCGAACAACTATCAAACACTTGTTCGATCCGCAAACAGCGCGCAATTCAGACCGGAAAGGTGTAAAGATAGCAACGTATCTTGCAAAAACGAGGAATTGGCGCCGTTAAAGGCTGGTTTCAATTGCTAACTACTAGAAAACAAAGTCGTAGAAAAGTCGTAATATTCGCGACTTTCGCTTTAAGAATCGCTTCGAAACTCGCCGTTTCAAATATTTAGCGCGTGTACCTCGGTGTGTGAGACCAATTGTGGGCCTTGTCAGGACCCAGCGGGCCCCGATGAGAAAGTTCCTGCGGAACCAATTATTCAAAAGTAACCATTTCCCCGGTAACCACCGTTAATTGGACGGCGCTGGTAATATTTCTTTCTTACAATTTTGCTTTCGTGAGAATATGCAGCTCCGGGTGTCTCTCTCTTGTTGCTTGTCTTCTGAAAAGGAACGGTATACACCGTTATCTCGCGAATCGATGTTTACTTTCTTCTCGAGGATTTCATTAAGACGTACGGGACGTCGTCGATCGCGAGCGTGCGCCGACGTCCCTTTTTTTCGGAAACAATGGGCGCCGATGAAAGCTTCGTATAAATCCGGGGGCCTTCGTGAGAACCCGGCAAACGCAATTAACGAGCGGCGGGCATTAACGGCGTAACGGGAACCAACCGACGCGACGACGCTCTGGAAAAAACGAATTTATGGGTCCACTTTCAGAAAGCCGGTCGCAGCATCTTCTTCCACTCCGAAATTCGACGATCTTGTTCCACCTTACAGTCTAGTCATTCTGGTTAATAGTCCCGCTGTAGTCGTCGATCTTTCGTGACTATCGAAAGCAAAATCGATTTACGGCGATGCCTCGGCACATGTCAAAGAGTTCCGGGCTCGTAGAATATCATACAATACCAGATACAACAAGTTTTCTTTTTATTTCAGATGACCTCCATCGTATCGTAAGCCTAATAAGAAAGTCCACGGTTTCGGAAAAGCCCGGTGGTCGCCCAAGAGCGTCCGATCGGCCGTTGGAGGTGAAACCGTGTGCGCTTTCGAGAGAAACGCGAAGGATCGTTCTATCGGGGACCGTCTATCGCGGGTAGTTTGTTTGTAGCGTAATTACTAGTCCACGAGCGAGGCCATTACGTCTAGCCTCGGTGCTATTACACGGCACAGTCGAGGTGTTGTTCTGATTGGCGGGGAAACACACAATGTTGGTAGAATGGTAGCTGTACGGCTCGCGCCGCGCGATCCGCGCGCGATTATATAGAAATTAATGGCCGATTATGTTGCAACGCGTCCCGAGCCGCGGAATTTCTTCGCGTGCTCGTAACACACAGCCCGCTTGTATAAATACAACCGATTAGCCGGCGTTTCTAACGAAGCTAAACGCTCCAACCGTTTCTAATTCGCGTCGATCCTCTACTCTTACTTTTCTCCGCGTTGGTCCCGGCATTTTCAAGCTGATCCCCTCGCGCGTGAACGCACATTCTTTCCAATGTTTCCATTTTCACTAGGATCGTAGACCGTCCGTACACGCAATCTGTTCTCGTGTGTGAAGTCGCGACGAGATGAAACGCGCCGATTGCTTGGTGTCGTGCAGTCTAGATCCGTTTTATAGCAATTAGCCCGGTTCGATATGCTTCACTGTATCTCATTTGCCTCGTTCGGTTACCAATTAACATTCCTTTCGGTTTTTCGCAATTACTTCGAAATTCTTCGTAATACTTTAACGATTCGGCGATGTTCACCATTCTGCTATATTCTAATTAGCTCGCGCGATAAACTCTCGCTCAAGTAAAATTGCAAAAACTCGAGGCATGACTCTTCTATTACATGTTTTGACATTTTTTAGGCACTTAGACTTTGCGGACGTCCAGACCTCTTCTTTTTACCATAGTTTTCCGGATTTTTCAAGAAATTCATTATTACTTTTCGTCTTCTATTCATAATTTTTGCTATTTTTGTCACTGAATATTGTTCTTCTTCCAATTTCTTCATTCTTCGTTCAATCTCTTTCCACGACCCATTTTTCATAATATTTCGCCTTTTTTAAACAAATATACAACACGAGATAATATCACGGACTTTATTAACTATGTTCTGAGGTTGATGTTCGCAATTCGCGAGATTCAGAGTGTCTGAAAAGCGTAGATTTACTACATGTGCTATCATTTTGTCCCACTTGCGAACCACAATATTTACGTTTTCATTTCAGAATTCTGTTGGAGTAAATATTGTCGATGATATTCAGTACATTATACATACAGGCATGCCAAAATATGTTGACATATTAAAATACTCGTTTTCTTCAGTTTATTCTACCAAATGAGGAAAAAAAGGCGATGTGCTATCTTTCTGTCCCGGAGTGTATCTGGAGCGAATAATGGTGAGGAATCGAGTGCACGATTGACTCTTATTCGTGGCACGTGCACAGAGAGAACAAAAGGTTTCCAAAGTTCTCGGTGTACGTAACGAGAAAGAAGTTTTCGTACGACAGACCCAGATTTCACGCAGTCACCCTACCACGGTTACGCGTTAGTGATTTTTTCCCCGGGCAATCTGCATCTCGTTCCTTTTCAAACAAAGTCTCTGTGTTACGGTTGCGGACAGATAAGATCGGTAGCGATCCCGAACACGCGTCACGTTCGCCACGGTTTAAATCTCTTCGTAATCTGCGAGACGCATTGCGAGAAGCTGCCGGAGAAGCAGCCAACTCTCGGCCTGTCTGTTAGCTGCAATGTCTAACTGTATACCGCTGGCTGCACTCCCGGTTGCATGCGCACTCCTGCGCCGATCCTACGAGACGTTCATCCTTTTAACGCGATCGTCCCTCGACGCGAAAATCTCGAACAATTAAAATAAATCCAGACAAATTCTGAAAGAATTTTGACCGAGATCCGGAGGACTCGGACCGTTATTAATCCCCGTCGAGATTCCACAGATCTTTTTGTCCGGTCGACGCATTAACGAGCTCGGGGATCAATTTCAGCCGTGATCATCGATCCGATACTTTCACTGAGTCGTGCTGATATCGATCGCACAGGATCTACGCGTGACGCGGGTCCCTCGCCGTCAATTACACGCTCGGTAGCTCGATCATGGGCATGAAATTAATACCATTAGGAGAAAGTACATACGCGCATGCTGGTATTTGCATTTGTCGTGAAATGGAGCACGGATCGTTGTATCAACGGTAATCTGCGGCTCAAACAATAAGACAAACCTGTACGACCTAGATCTGCCGCGCCGCGCCGCGTTGATCGTTGATCGTTTGGTATCGAACGTCGCGTCGCATCGACAGGATCCACTTGCGTGTCGCTTACGGTCGCTTGGACTCGGTCATCCTGGAAAGGCAATGAAAAGGATCTCCCTCTCTCTCTCTCTGGCTCTCTATTGATGATCCCGAGCGATCGGGAAGTGACTCAGTCGCTGATCGATCGCGGTCTGGCCGCGGAAGCAAGAAACGATTCTTCCCTGAATCGGTCGATCGACAAAGAACCCTGGAATCTTGTCGCCGAGACTCTTGGAGCGGTGACGATTGCACGATCGGGACCGGTTGCGCTTCCAGGAAGGACTCCCACGTGTTGCAAACGAAAGTAGCCAGTTGCATGAAACGAACATTTCCTGGTACCCTTTTGTTTCGCGAAACGGTGAGCCAACTCTGCGACGAATAGCTAGAAAACTTTCTCAGACTCTGAGAATCACAGTCGGAGTGGACACCTTTTAAAAACTAATCACCTTTTTAAAATTCGATCGACAAAATAGAATAGGAATTTAGAATTGAAATAACGACGGAATTAGAAGATCTTATTGTCGGAATAGAGCTGGAGAAGGAATTATGAGATTGTATGAATGGATAGTGAGAAAAATGTGTAATAAAAAATAGAGGTATAACGATCGCGAAATGGGTACTCGGTCTATATCCCGTTTCGCTCGGGATTCCTTGGAAAGGGGTAACTTTCTCGTTACGATTTCTGACCGGTGTCGACTCAATTACGCGCGGTTCCATTCGCGGAACGGCCCGACAACGTCCGGCAGAAGGAGATCGGACGAGAAATGGGTTAATTGTCTTCTAAAAGACGCCTCTTGTACCCGACGCGAGCTAGTCATTACGTTCCCCGTGTGGATAAATAAATTGGGTGTTGCCGGAGCGCCTCGTTTGCCCGTTCCGCGGACCTGTCTCGCTTGTTACTTGTAACGCACAATTCTTCCACGTTTTTCGGCGAAAGCGTACTCTCGTTAGCGTACCAACGCCGGACACGGAACCCTAAACACTTGGAATTCCTTGTTCTTTAACGATTCGACGACTTTTAACGAGCCCAACGATAATTATTCCAAGTTCTGGGAGCCAGTGTTCCTTCAAATATTTTTCACTTTTTCAAATTTCTCTACGCGCGCGACGAAGATTACATCAATATAGTTTAGCGCTCCACGCTTTTATTTATAGTCACTAGTCACTAATGCCTAGAAAAATTACTTTCTCCATTTTAGTGCATTTTTAATACAAGCGTGGTTTAAAAAAAATTTTTTTAATAGTTTTTTTTATTTTCTACTTTTTAGTCTTCTTTATTTTGTACTGATCTAAGTCTTTCCATTTCTGCTGACGCTTCGTTATTACAAAGCTTCTTTCCAGTTAATTTCTATTACATTACAACGTCCCGCCGCCTAACCTGCACCGCAGCGGTCCCTAGCTCATCGGGAAGTGGTTTAAAATTCGTTTACAAGATTTGACGCATACAACGACAACGACAACTCGGCAAGCTAATATAAGCGTGGTAAAAAAAATTAAATTCTCGTATCTGCTGCAAGAAAAACAAACACCCAGGGAAAAGCAAAGACGACTGTGTTTCGAGAGCGCGCGACTTTCAAAATTTCTCGGATCCATCCGAGACGATGGATCACGTGGGTCCTATTTAGTCGATTTCGCACCCGCTGCACCGGGGCACGGCGAATTTCTTTAGGGGCCGACGAAAGTATTCGAAAGTCGCGGTGATCCCCGGGCAGAAAAGTTAACCTAAAAATCGTGAAAGTTTTCACGCGATGGGTCTCTCGGCTCCGATTTGTCAGGCCGGCAACGAGATCCACGTTCAACGAACGAAGCCCACCGTGACGATCCCGACGAATCGCCGCGACGCGATCCGTTTTCCTTTTTTCCCCGTTTAACTCGATCGTTCCGCCGGTTTTTCACGGCTCGAGTCTCCTCGACGAGGATTTTCGGATTAAAGGGGGCCGCGCTGCATATATCTACAGCAAGAAATCATTGTTCTTGCCGGCGCGGCGCGTTCCATTATATTACGATCACGGTGGGTGGACCGGTGGAAAGCGAATCGAACGAATAAACTCAAGTGGCCGAGTTTTTTTTCGAGTGTGCCCGGGCTTCTATTTAAAAAGACCGGGAAAAAATCTAATTCTACCGATCGACCGTAATTACAATCCTAATCGAGTGTGACCAACCGCTGGACCATTTACCCGAGAACTAGATTAAAGCCTCCTTTTCCCCGCTCTATCTTCGCGCGGCACTCTTTTGAATATTCAGCGTGCACTAAAGTTTCTCGCCAATATTTCGTCGTGTCTCGATCCCCGTGATTCCCGTGGACGATTAACTCGCAAAAAATTGCCCGATTCCTGCGGAGTATGAAGTCATTCGCGGCGTCTAGTTTAATCGAGCGAGGACTCGTAATTATCGGAACCAATCAGATCCTCCTCGGATAACGTTCGAACACGATTGCTGCAATTTCTACGGACTTTTATGCGTGCGCAATACGAGAGACCCTCTTCGGTGGCTTTCATTGCTAATTTGTTCCGGCTGGGAACACGCTCGTCGACGTCTCCGTAACGAGGAGCGTTGTTTATCTTTCCCGATTGGACATCCAAGACCGAAGGCCGAGGAGAAGTTCCGATGAAAAATTAATCAATTCGTTTGCACGCTGGAAATGCATTTGGCGATCTTCTGTATGCTTGGCTGTAGAAATTCTAGGCGCGATCGACGTTTAGAATTCATTAGGGCAAAGAATCATTACCGGCCCGGTAATTTTTCAACAAGGAGCAATCAGAAGCAGCGACTGCTCACGTAGCAGACCGCGAAACAATAAATTTCCCCGCGGCTGCTCGAGATTGAATTAAACAAAGAAGAGCCTCGAGCGCCCTATGAAAGAATCAACTCACGTTGTCGCTGTATTTCACGCAGGAACAGGAAAAAGTAACGGAGGCAGACAGAGACATGTGTACGTGCGGGGAAAGTGATTTTTTTCGCGAAATCCTGCCAATCGATCTCACCGATGGCACGGTGTCAAGACCGTTCGACGGCTAGACAGATTGTCTTGACAAGGAAACCGACCGAACCGAATGGGCAAACGGGTAAACAGTTTAAGCGATCGTCGTGGTTTTCTTTTAATTAGCAAGTAGCTGGATGTTGTTTTAAGAGAATCAACTTTGACAGAACATCGTTTCAAGTCTTAATTAAACCCATTACCTAAAAAAGCTTGATGGAAAACTTGTGCTACGAAGACAAATATTGTTTCAATTTCCATGTTTTCTTGCTCGTTGCACGCGCGTTTATTTAATGGATTGCTCAAGGGAAAATTCGAGGTCTAAGGATCCAGACAAATAATATTGAAGAAACTAACAGCAGACTAGAAAAGGGCGTGCTCGAGTACTTATTTATACTGCACCCCTGAATCTCACGGAAAAAGGAAACTAGAACTTCGTTTATCGACTTCCAAACATTCCCAACGTTATCCACCGAAGGTAAAAAACCATTAGATTGCAACATTTTACTTATAAACGCGTTGTTAATAATAATAATAAAAATATACATTTATATTACCGCAATACATTCCTTATCTTAAAATCTGTACAGCCGAAACTAGAACTCCATCTTCTCGTCTGCAAAGTAACGAAGATACTGCGGATGTAATTTCACATTTAATTAACAACGTAACGGGATACGTACCGCTTTCTTTAATTTTTTGCCCTTTTCTCTCATTCTCCAGGTTCCAGATGAATTCCTGGAAGAGTCGCAAAGATTTATTTAGACTAGTCTTCTTGTAGTCTTTAATTCTCTTTGCAGTTAAGTCGTGGGTCTCCTGCGCCGCTTTATCTTTCGCATCGAACTCGTTTATTTCTTCTATCAACGTTACGATGGTTGGAACATTGTCTGGTTGGAATTTGTCGACTGTGTTCGCTGTGAATGGTATGCAAACCTTGCCGGTTTTTGGATGTACGCAGAATGGAGATTTTAGAAGATGGTTCGTCCCTTTACTGACGTTTATGTCCAGCCTTGGATAGGAGTACTGTATCATTACTTCTTCGATTAAGTGACGGTACTGGAACCACTTCTTGTCCCCCTGAAAATATACTTCAAAATATATTTACAGAAGAACAAACAGCAAAAAAATTGACTTTACCAAACACATTTTTGACTATATATTTGATGATCATAGTAATGGTTATCTACCCCTGTTTTCTTGCTATGAATGTACTTCACGAAGACATTCCACCTGTCCTTGCTAGAGTTGCATTCACCAAAAAGATTCGTTAGCTCCTGTTTGTCTTCCTCGTCTGCAATAATCTGCAGGAACTTGTTCATGCCGTCTTCCGTGCCCAATAAATTCTGCTCTTCTATGCAGAAAGGCACAAAGACAGGTTCTATTATCTCCAGTGCGCGTCTGAAAACCAAGCAATTACAATTTCTGTGACAAACTATTTTTAAATAGGAGGAAACTCTGTCGGATTCTACTCTACGTACTTAATAGAGTGGTGAATTTTATCTCCTAGTAGATTCACTCTCTTTTTCATATACCCTCCACCCTCTATGATCTGCAGATATTCTGCCACGGCACCACGCTCGTAGGAAGATAGACTACGCGCTCCAGGATCGCATACCCAACAATGTATACCTCTTCTGCCAGAGAAGATCCACAGAATATGTTTGTACCCAAAATCCACTGAAGAAATCAAGTTCTATTTTAATTCAGAAACATCGCCAAAATTGTTGTCGCTTTATTTTACTTACATCTTAGAGCACTGTCCAAAATTTTACAAGCAAGTGCCATAAACTTCCAGCACTTGGAGCAGATATCTGCGCCGCTGCAACAGGTTCTGACTTCGTCGTAGTCTGTCATATCTATGTCGAAGACTAGTTCTTTTTCCACAGGTGTAAAATTTGAGCCCCTTCCCTTGTTCTTTGGACTGAACACAAAAAAATTAACAACCTATCCTGTATCAACGTCGTCGCTAACTAAT